>CM053581.1:480076053-480165528 GCA_028627135.1 Pseudochirops cupreus
CTGTGATGCCAGTATTTTGTCTGTCTGTTTGATGTTGTTTTGCCAGATTCATCTGATGGTGAAGGACAGTGCTGCTGTTGTAGAGATCCTGGAACCTGGCTGTTGGTTCAGAAGCCCTGAAGGAGGATTTTCTTGTGGTACCTGCATAGAAATCCTGGAAGAGGGCCTTGCTGATGTTTTCAGGGGTTCTGGAACTGTTCTACAGGCAGAGAGTGACTTGATGAGGACACTGGCTATGGCTTTGTTGAGCCTTGTCTCCCCACAAACTGAGATTGCTAAGGGCTTGCCTGGAATGAAGATGAAAGAAGGCCCTTTCCTTGGGTATTCAATGCTGAGCTTAACACCTCGTTAACTTAAGGGTGGATGGCCTTTTGTGTTCTGCTGCCACTTTTGAGATTCAGGGGTGGGAAGCCTTTGAGGGTTTTTTTTTGTGCTCTGTGATTGACCAAATGAATGTACTTTGTTTATGGTTGGAGACTAATCTCCATTTGAGAAGAGACTTTTGACTGACTAAATAAATGTACTATCTAGGGGTAAAGTAGTACCTGGATTGAATTGAGAACTTACTTGCTAAAGGAACAAGTTACACTGTATTTTGACTTTCTCTGTTCTGTGAATGTTTGCTGAATAAATAGGGTTTACTATGCTGGTAATCTGAACCTTGGAAGTTGCCTTTGCTTGGCATTACAGCAGGGTACATAGGATCATTAGAACATAATAAGAAAGGGGTATGAGAAGGGACACTGGATGTGGAACAGGAAGACATGGCCTTGAATTTGAACACTGCTACATGAACCTTTTCCAATTCTTTTGGCTGCTAAAGATCCTTAGTTATTTGTAACTATTTTGCTTACAATCTATTTAATGCTTCTCTCAATAGAATGTAAGCTTCTTGGGGGCAAGGACAGTTTCATTTATATCTTTGTATCCTCAACATCTAGACCAGGGCCTTGTACATAGTAGATACTTAAAAATGTACAAGTTGTTTCAACTTTTTTGACCTCAATCTCCTTATACGTAAAATGGGCGTGATAGAAGAGATCAACAACAAAAAAAGACAAACATTAAGAACCTCTCGGTGGGGCGCTATACACAGTTGTAATTAAGATATAATCCCTTCCCTCAAGGACCTTACAATCAGAAGGGGATAAAAAGCCTTAATAGAGATAGTTAATAATACATGTTATTTTAAGTCAAGAATATGAGAGAGTTAGGAAACAAAGTGCTGAATGAAATCACAACAGGAAGAAATATTAAAATAGTTCTGAGGCTTCTTACAGTTCTACCGTTCTCAGGTTCTATGGCTCCAAGCTTATCTCCAAAGAGATTATACGACAAAAACCTCCACAGAACATGCAACGCTATCATTTTGGTTTTCACATCTAATAATCTACCCTCTTACCAGAGTTGTTAGGAAAGGGTTCTTAAACTATAAAACATTATATACATGTCAGCCATTATTTCATAGTCAATATTTAAGTTTGATTATAATTAATTTTTCACAGATCATGTATCAATTTCACTGTGAGTAGGTGGAAAGGACCATTTTTCATTAACAGAAATGTCTAAATTAATGATGCATTAGAGGAGTTTTAATATTTTAAAAGCATCACACTACTGTAGTTTTTTTTAACACGACCTACGTGTTTATTAAAATGAAATCGCTTTGGCAACTAGTGTATTGTATTGAATCTCTCTCAATTTACATGTCCATTTAATGTAATTTTGATTTTAATTCGTGTTTCTTTTTTACTTCTCTTTTTTATTCTGTTATAGTTTAAACTAATGTGTTACAGTAAGTAAAATTGCTATTACTATAAAGCCTGATACACATTTAATATGACCTTGGGAACTTCTTAGTGAATTTACCTATGTTGTGATTTGGATAGCACAGTCCCTCACACCTAGCATGTCCCAGGTGCCTAAATTAGTCTATGTGCTCTTTCTCAGAGGAGGAGAAAAAAGTCTTCGAGGGAAGCTGAGAAATTAAGAAAATTGTACAGCATACCTGGTAGTTACTTTCCTGATAACATGATTTGAAGGCAAAAAACATTATTTACATTTTTAGTCCCTGCTGCCCATCCTAGGTAGCATAGGAAAGTCTCTGAAATTTCAAAGTAGTTAAACAATAGCATGTCTGCAAGGGTAAGAAATGTCTGCTGTATTATAGAAGCTTAAGACACAGTGTCCAATATTTCAATATATCACAATGTAGATTTTTATGTAAATTTGTGAAATATGTTTGATTGTAAGCTCCTTGAGAGCAGGCACTGTTTTGCCTCTATCTATATCCCCAGCACACTGCCTGGCACATAGTAGGCACTTAATAAATGTTTATTGATCAACTGATTGAAAATGGCTATTTTGAATGTATTACAAAGTGACTTCTTCCACGTGACTGCATCTTCACTTGGATATGAAAAGAAATCAGCTTAATGACTATCATTTTTTTTTGTCAAGCTTCCATTTCTGTACACTATTTAAAAAGGTATATTTAGGAGTAGTAAATTAAAAAAAAATAAGATAAGCTAATATTCGACCTTAGAGTCAACAGGGAACATGCCACAAGAATATACTAAGTAAGAGAATGACATGGTCAAATCTATACTTTAGGAAAATCTCTAGCAGCTCTATGGAAAAAGGAGAAACTTTTGAAAGGGAGACTGATTAGTCTAAATGAGAAGTGATGTGATCCTTAACTAGGGTAATGCTGTCTGTAGAGAAGGGGATCAATGGAACAAATGTGGAGAAAGAATCACAAACTTTGAAAACATGGATAATGTGGAAGTGGCATGAGGGAATGTGAAGGGGCAAAGATGACATGGAGATTGTGATTGGAAGGATGGTGATACTTTTAACAATAACAAGGAAGATTTGGAGAATGGTGGATTTAGAGTGAAAGAGAATGTACTGAGTGCTGCAAATCCACTGGTGCCTGACCATGCTGTTTGTCCTATTCTGTCCCACCCAAAAGAAAAAAGTGAGGAGGCAGGCAGGGCTCTTACTCATAGGTCACTGCCCAGAAAGGCAAGGGCATTTACCACAACCACAAGGTGATAGAGAGTGGCACTGGAGTTTTTCCAATGGCACCTACACAGATTCTGTGGCCGGCAGTTTGCATTATATCTGCGTTTAGGGCCTGGCAATGAGGGAGTACAACTGATAGAACTCTGGGCCTGGGGTCAGGAAGACCTCAGTTCAAATACGGCCTCAGACACTACTTATGTAACCTCAAGTCACTTAACCTCTATCTCCCTAAGTTTTCTCAACTGTAAAATGGGGATCATAATAGCACCTACCACCCACGGTGAGGAGGATCAAATCAAATAATCTTTATAGTGTCTGGCACATATTAAGCTCTTAATAAACATCTGTTTCCTTCTCCCTCCTCTTTTTCTTGACACAACTCAGAGATGGGAGGGTGGAAGGAAAGTGGCATAGAGGAGTGCTGAGGATTAAGGATAGATAACATTGTGTTGTAGATAAACCCTACAATTAATTGGCTATCCTACTGAGGACAGGATGCTGCCAGTCTTCCCACCATGCAGCTGGTTGGTCACACTGTGCCACAATGGACCTCACCGCCATAGTCAATGAATCCTCTGATGCTTCAAAGATAAGTTGGCATCTGGGTTGAGCCTTGAAGGAAGATTAGGATCCTGAAGGTCACAGATTAGGAGGGAGTATGTTCCAGGAATAGGTTAACAGCTTTATGAATGTACAGAGACAATAGATGGAATGTCAAACTAATCCAATGAAATCTTCTTTAGGAAAGCAGAATTTTAGGAAAATCACATTGGAAGCTATGGGGAGGTTATTTATGAGAATCCTATTATTTTCAGAGAGGCAGCCAATGGGATGGTGGAGAGAACTAGCTTTGGAATTAGCAAGAAAGATTCTTTAATTCTTCTTATGAAAAATGCTATCTGTGTGATTCTGGGCAAGAAACTTTATCTCAGTGGTTTAGGCAACTTTCTAAGACTACAAAATGGAAAGTAGGTGCTGACCTCAACTGGAAAGCAAGCTTCCTCACCTGGCACTTACCTATACCAATGAAATCACAGAGTTACTGTCTATCCTTCTCCCTAATTTTAGAGATAAAGAAATGGAGACCCAGAGAATTTAAGTGATTGACTTCAGGTCACAGAGTAGAGTTGAGACTAAAAGTCAGGTCTCCTGCATATCAGGCTAATGTTCTTTCTACATTTTGTTTATCTATTGCATAATTTTAATATTATATGCACTGAGAAAACATAAGTGGTTAAGAACAGAAAAGATATTTAACAAAAACCAAGATAAATTTAGGCTTGTAAATATCAGAATGAATGTGATATTTTCCAATACTGAGATCACCAAATAGCCTTTAAAAAAAATAAATACTGTATATTAAAATGTCCATCAAATGTGAAATGGCTGAACAAGTTGTGGTATATAATTGTAATGGAATATTACTGTGCTATAAGAAATGATGAGCAGGTGAATTTCAGAAAAATCTGGAAAGATTTATATGAACTGACTCAAAGTGAGGTACGCAGAACCAGAAGAACACTGTACACAGTTCAACTGTGAATGACTTAGTTATTCTCAGCAATACAATGATCCAAGACAATTCCAAAGGACTCATGATGAATGCTATCCACTTCCAGAGAAAGAACTGATGGAGTCTAAATGCAGATCGAAGTGTACTATTTTTCACTTTCTGTATTTTTTTTTGTTTTTTTTTCCCCCTTTGAGTCTGTGCCTTCTTTCATAACATGACTAATATGGCAATGTATTTTGCATGATTGGACATATATAACCTAAATCAAATTGCTTACTTTCTTGGGGAGGGGGACATGAGGGAGGGAGATAGAAAATTTGGAACTCAAAACATTTTTAAAATGAATGTTAAAAATTGTCTTTACATGTAACTGGGGAAAAATAAAATACTATTAAATATTTTCAAAGAATGTAAAAAATATTATATAATAAAAGCTCTATATGTAAGATAAGAATTCAAGAAAATGAAGGTAATGGTAAACTGTACAAAGCTTGTCTAAGTTGGTATGTAATTATAATGACAAAGAAATGTTTCTATATAGAGAAAAGAAGCTCTTTGCAACACATCAAGTCACATTCCCTTAGGAAGCTCCTTACCTTCTGGACTTATCTCTTGTTTGCTCCAGGCTTGTGACATGGAATGGCCAGACTTCTTTCGGGGACTAGTGTTCACCTTTCTCCAGGAGTTGCTATCCCCTTTCTTCTTGCTACAGTTGTAACTTGAAACCATGGAGAGAGGGAAGCTTCCTCCTTTGAAGTCAGCTATATACTGATCTAGCTCTGAAACAACATATTTTGCAACATGAAGGACTCTACACAATATATGTACAGAATTCTGGACCATTTCCCAAAGAACTTGATTCTCCAAAGCATAGGTGCAGATATTACTCAAACAGTAAGAAGTCCCCGGGAGAACAGGAGAGGGAAGTGATTTAGAAATAGGCAAAATGGATAGAGAAGATAAGGATGCTGAAAGGCAGAGATTAGGAAAGAGTTCATTCCTTCCTCATAGAGGACAGTTTGAAAAATTTTGCTTTTATGTTCAGAAGCTAAAATAAATTTCTGTCACTGGTCAAAATGCCATTTCTTTATAATGAACTGGTTGACCATGAAGACAAACAATGAGATCAAACAGTAACGGAAATGATGAGCATAAGTACTTCCATGATCATATTTGGTAACTGGGAACTATTGTGTCCCATGATTCATTTAGTAGGAACAAATAAATGGGAACTTGTACCTGCTCTGGGAAGAGGACAGCCATGCAAAACTGCCTTATTTAGCAAAATACTGAGAGCAGCCTTCACCACAGCTTGCTGTCCTTGGCTGGGATGCTTTCCAGCAGTTGTCTGTCCCAGGCCAATCTGCCTTTTCACAGATGCTCTTGACAATATCGCTTCTTGAACTCTGGGAGCAATGATAGCATTCCACAATTTGGACATCCACCTGGGAAAGAGGAGAGAAGTCACCATTTGGCTTTGGCTAAGACAGCAAGAAGGTTTTTAATCCCGTGGTTAGGATTGCTCCATACCACAGTAGTACAAAGGCTATTGTTTAAGGAACCAGAAGTATTTGGGTTGTTCCGGAGATTTTGCTACCTTTTGCAGTGTTGCTTTCATTTTGAGTAAGTGGGAATATTTAACACTTCAAATTGCACAAGTGGTTTTTTTCATTGGTGTGCAGCCAGGAAGACAATGGCATAATAAACTGTCAATTTCCCTAATTTCAAATAACATGTTGATGTCAAAGATTAATTGTGTTTGCTTAAATGCCAATATTCCCCAGAATTTTAAAACACTGTGTCTGTATTTTTACTTACAGAAGAATGTAACAATCACTTGATGATAAATTTTCTTCTTCAGCTCATCAGTGAGAAGAAAGGCTTGCTCTTATTCATGAGGCAGGTAGGTGGTACAGTGGGTAGAGCTCTGGGCCTGGAGTCAGGAAGTCCTGACTTCATATCCCTTCTCAGACACTTAATAGCTGTGTGACTTAGGGTAAGTCACTTAACATCTGTTTGCCTCACCTTACTCAACTGTAAAATGGGGATAATAACAGCATCTACCTCTTAGAGTATCAAATAAGATCAGGATAAAATGGAATAATATTTGTAAATATTAGCAGTGTCCTAGCACGTAACAGATGCTATGTGAATGTTAACTATTATTGTTGTTCTTGCTGTTTCTCAATTATTCTACATGAAAGTAGGTTGAATAGTGTTTTACACTATACAGAGTTACATCATGGTACACAAATGTAGGCTTGGAAAATTGGAAATAATGCGATAGAAAGAGCATTTATCAAATATTTACTATGTGCCAGGCACCATAAACATTCACATAATTGTAAAACAAATGAATTAAACTGTGAACTTACTTGTAAACCAAAGCTGTTTAAAAAAAACAAACACCAAACACCATGAATCTTCTTGCAAGGTTACCAGTCATATTATAATTTCCTTTTCTGTTTCTCCAAGTTAGATTTTCACATATCTGACTTTACAAATTTAGGACATGCTTATCACTAGTCATAACTAGGGAATGGAAGATGTAGCTTCTCCCTAGGGTGCTAAATTTAGAGGGTACCAAAGTGTAGAAATAACTGTCTTAGCAAAAATAATTAGTTCAGAAGTAGGAAGCTAGTGGGTGGTGAGCCTACCCACCACCACCCAGCAGTGTTCTCACACCAGCATCCCCGTGTCTGTGTCTCCGCCATCACAGGTCTCTCACTGCATGACCCTTCACATGCATTTCCCATTAAGAGCAGCACATGATGGTTGTTGCCCAAAGTATAATGATCCCTAATTATGGCTCTGCACATATTTACACATTTCAAAGAATTAGAATATATCTTGCTTCAACTGTCCATGGTAATGAGGGACAGGGAACTAATGAATAAATTAAGTCCATAGACCATTTACAGCTTCATTTTGGCCAATAATTTCTATTTCCTTCTCAACTATATGTTTTATGAGAGTCTTTCATAACTAACATGAATTTTGCTTTCTATAATTTTTGTCTACACCCAAAGCTATAGACATTCACAAGTAGGTGGAAAGAAGAAGAGAGGAAGTAAAGAAGCATCCATACAGTGAGATTTAAATTAGTGGATTTTAAAAAAAAATAAATCTTCAACCTTAATTACAGTTATAGAAGACCTTTTCTGAGACTTAAGATTATCTGATCTGTATTTTCCAAGCTTTAAAAAGTTATGTTTTTTATATTTACTAACAAATATTCTTCCAATATTTAAAATGCAAACTGAATGGCTTTTCAAAGCCACAGCATATCTGGACACAAACACCAATCAGACCTTTTATTATAATAAAGAACTCAGAGGAAGTTTAGCATACTAGATAGAATGCTGGACTTGGAATCAGTGCAGTCTGAGGCTGAATCCCATATTAGCCACTTAGAGCTCTTCGACATTAGGCAAATTACCTATCTAGGCTTCATCAGTAAAATAAAGGGGCTGGGACGAAATGCCCTCAGAGGTCCCTTCTACTTCTATCTCCAGCTCCTATGACTGCTGTGAACTCAAATAAAAAAGAAGTAGGTTCCTACTGACACATTTCTCCTAATTCCCTTGATAAGAAAAAAAAACACATTTCTCCTCATTAAGATTATTCTTTTTGAATATATGGAAAGTCCGAAACTTTAAATTCAGCAAGAAAAGTAAAAAGTGAGTAGTATGAGATTCCCACATAGATACATCTCAACATAGGTTTCAGATTGCCTTCAATTCCCCACCCACCTCAAATATCACAATTTCTGTCTAGAAGTATACATCTGCACACCTTTGAACTTGAAAACAAAGAAAAAAGTCACTTACTTCACTGTCGCCTGGGCATGTCCTGGAACTACTGGACAAGAGAGGAAATATTTTGGCCCAATCAAGGCTTCAGGTGTGCCTAACCGAGACAAGCAGGAATTCAGCTGGTGCCAAACAGTAAGAGTCCAGTCTATAACCTTGCACACAGGGTCACAGGGTGAGGGCACTTTACCTCTCAACTAGAAAGAGAGGAAAACAATACAGACTTTAGTGTAGTCTTACTGGCTTTAGAAGGTCCCTTTCACTTATTTGTCAAGAAATTTGTAAAACTGTTAATTAACAAGATGCAGTCAATAAAAATGTGACCTTTGATTCATATAGTGATAACTTCATTGGGCCTATACCCAAACGAGAAAGAATGACTCATGTGTATAAAAATATACATGGCAGCTTTTTTTTTGTAGTAGCAAAGAACTGGAGACCAAAGGTGTGTCTATCAATTTGGGAATGGCTGAAGAAATTATGGTATATGAATGTGATGGAATAATATTATGCTATTAAAAGTTCAGAGAAACATGGGAAGACTTGCATGAACTGATATAAAGTGAAATGAACAGAACCAGGAGAATAATTTATATCATAACAACACTGAAAGACAAAGAACTTTTAAAGACTTTGAAACTTTGATCAATGCAATGGCCAACCACGATTCCAGGTGCCTGGGGATGATATATGCTACCGATTTTGTAAGAGAAATTTTGAATTCAAGATGGAGACTGAAACATGTTTTTGAGCATGTCCAATGTGGGAATTTCATTTATTAAATGTGGATTAAAGGTTTTGGGGGTGGGGGTTTATTTTGTTTCTTTTTAGATTGGAAGCCGGGAAGGGTTGGAGAGAGGGAGGGAAAATAAATATTTGTTAAGTGAAAAAAATTGAAAACAAAACAAAATGAAATAAAAACATGGCTAAGTTTCAACTTACCTATCATCAGACTGAAAGTGAAATGGATAGAGCAGGCATGGGAAGGATGGTAGAAGGGAAGTAATGATTAACATTTATAAAGTCTCCTAGAACTTGGTGCTAAGTATAGAGGGAAGTATAAATTTTAAATAAAACATGGCCCCTGTTTTCATAGAACTCAAAGTATCTAGAAGGGATGGCTAGGAAAAGAGTTATAGAATAATAATGCAAAATATTACATGATAAGAATATCAGAGAAGTACAGAATGAAGTTTTATGAGAGGTCTTGGAAGGCCCAGTGTGTTAGATGAATATTTTCCCTTTCAATCTGAAATGAATGATATTAAGTGATGATCCTTCTCCCAATAATGAACCACCAGTGGGGGAGGCAGGATGGATAAAGTACTCTACAGACTCTCAGGCTCCTCATCAAACCAAAACTCTAGCTTTCTAACTAGAAAAGACCCTAGATAAAATAAGTGAGAGAGATAAAAGAGTGTTTTGTGGTTAGGAAACACCACACATTCCCTGGCATGGTTGGGGAGATTCAAGTGAGAATAACTCCTATCTGATTTTTAAAAATTATCTTTTAATTTTTAAAAATTTTCTTTATTACAGATTTGACACACATGAACATTACCTTACACTAAAGAAAGAAAAAACCAAAAAATATTGTATATAATACTATGAAACTCTATTTTCGTCTTTTTCCCCTTCTGAGCGTCATTCTGATTTATCTTCTTAATGTATTTTTCATGTTTCATTGATGTTATTTTCTTTCTTCTCTTTTTTGGTATCACTATCACGACTTTCATCAAGTCCCTCCTAAATCTCCCTCCTTCCTCAGTAAAAAAAAGTGCTTTAATGTAACAAATAAGTGTACTAAGCAAAACACAATCTATACATTGGTCATGTCTGAAAATGCATGTCTCATTCGGCACCTCTAGTCCACCTCCTTTATCAGGAGGCAGGAAGCAGGATTCTTTACAGATTTTCAAGATTTATGATTGGAGTTATTATAAATCGATCATAGTTGTCTTCCTTTATAATATTGTTGTCACAGCACAAACAGTCCTGCTCATTTTATTCTGAATTAATTCATATTCCTAAGTTACTATGAATTCATTCATTTTGTCATTTCTTACAGTACAGTTTCATTCCATTACATTCATTTACCATCATTTGAACAGTTGTTTCTCAGTTGACAAGCATTCACTTTCCAGTTCTTTGCTATGTAACAAAATCAGTTGCAATAAATATTTTTGTGCACGTGCATCCCTTCCCTCTTTCCTTGACCTTGGTGAGATATATTCAGTAATGGTATCGCTGGGTCAAAGGATATGCACAGTGTAATTACATTTTTGGGTAGAGTGCCAAGTTCCTTTGGAGCAATTCATAATTCTACCAACAGGAAGGTAACATGCCTATCACCTTCCAACAACCGTCCTTTTGTCCACTCTGACAAGAGTAAAATAGAATTTCAAACTCATTTTAATTTGCCTATGTAGTAATCTGGAGCATTTTAAATGTGATTGTTGATAGCTTCCGTTTTTTCTTTTGAGAAATCACCTTTAACCATTTCTTCTACTAAGGAATAGCTGCTGTTCTACTCTTACAGCTCACTGTAGTTCGGAGGTAACCCTGGGCTCCTAAAAGATCTGCCTGGAAGATATGAAGCTCTGAAAGGGGCAGAGATATCTCAGTTAAGTACCAACCCATCTAAGTTCAAAGAAGTTCATTAATATAAGGTTAATTATTAAGTGGATAACAATTTTTGGCCCAAGAAATGAATAAAAACTGTCTATTTAAAATCTATTCTAATGCATCAGGTATTTATTTTTTTTTGTACCTAGTTATTTGTCTATTGTCTTCCCCATTAGATTGTGAGCTCTTTGAGAACAGGGACTATCCTTTATCTTTCTTTTTAATCCCAGTGCTTAGCACATAGTAAGTGCTAAATAAATGTTTACTAAGTAAGAAGGATTTGTGATTTTTGTCAATGTCAATAATGCCCATGTAGACAAAATCTCAGATCTTTTGGAGTACTGGGAGTTCAAGGAGGGAGAATTCACTGTAGGACAGGTAGCCTAAGTTTGAGGTAACATGTTGAATTTGGAGTAACCTGATCTTGATATAAATTTACAAATTTATAACACAATGAATTCAGGAAAAATTGTTTTTTTCTAAAATAGGGAAACATTTAAATGAATGGATTCAAAGACATTCATTTTGGTAGAAATAATAACATTAAATATTCCCAAGTACCTTAGCCTTATATCATAGTTACTGGTTAAGCTTTTAAAAAAATTATCTAAAGTAGCAATATAGGTAAATTTAAGGAGTTAAGAATGAATAAGAATGTAAAGCAGCTCTTCCAGATTAAAGGGATTTATATTCACTTGGAAAAAATGTGGTAGTTTTAAGTAAGATCCCACATAATCCTTATTTTTTTTTTGGAAATTGTATTGGATAGAATTCAATTTTTTCTATATCTTGTTATATTAAAGTCATGAATCAGACTATTGTTTAAAGAAGTGCAAACTATTGTAAAATATGATATAATAATTGCCTTTCCTCTTTCATTTTTGATGAAATGAAATCTCTACATTGCCAAGTAACTAGGATTAAATTTTGAGAAGGAAATGTGAAATGTAATTATGGCATGAAGGAAGCAAAGCAAATGAAGAAAACTGCAGGGTTGGAGGAGATTATCCAGGAACACAGGTACCATGAAAATTCAGTTTTTTTTAAGTTAAATATTTTTGTTTCTAACTATAAGTTCTATATACAGCTACCCTATTTTTATAATCTTTCTTATGGAAATGTTCTCTAGGAATTTTGAGATTAAGAGCTATAAATGAAGAATATTGCAGCATTCAGATGTTGTCGAAAATCAATTTATGGTTTAAGTCACGCTCCATGGTGTAGAGGTGACCTGGGATTCCCAGAGACTAACTAATCTAACTGACTAGTTAGCTTTAAAAAAGCTCATCACCCAAAAGTTGGCTACCAAGTGAGTTTTTCTGAATGTGGAAGAGTTATAACAACTCACGAAACCATCTACCAAGGTCTAGAAACAATAATGATGATGACGACAATGATGATAAACAGTTATGTAGCATTTTGAGCTTTTAAAGCTCTTAACAAATATTATCTCATTGTATGGTCACAACACCCCATAAGGTATATATTCTTATTATCCTTATTTTACATTATTATTCTCATAATGATTCAGATAAGGAAAATGAGGCAGGCAGAGGTTAAGTGACTTTCCCAGGCTCACAGAGCTAATAAATGCCTGAGCTTCATTCAAACTCAGGTCTTCCTGACTTTGTATCTAGTTCTCTATTGATCTGCATGACTGAAAGGAATTCCAGAAAGCAATGAGATTAAAAATCATGTGTAGAATCAAACTATGCAAACAGATCAAATGAAAAATTTAAAAGAATTGCAGGGGGAAATGGTCTTTTAAAGAACCCCATCTTTCTTACATGATGGTGAGAGAGTGAAAGAAGAAATCACTACCAAGAAGCAGCTAAATGCCTTTAAGATTAGTTCCATTTACTTTAAGGCAGACTTCTTAACCTGAGGTCTGTGAACTTCTTAAAAAAAATCTGATAGCTGTGCTTCAATATATTTGGTTTCTTTTGTAATACTATGTTTTATTTTATGCAGTCAAAACATGACTCTGAGAAGGGCTCCACAGGCCTTGCCAGACTGCCAGTGGGGTCCAGGACCCAGAGTAGTTTAAGAAGCCCCCTCCTCACCCCCACTCCATACCCCCATCTAAGGTTGTTGATATGCTACACAGTTGTCATTCATTCTTACATGTTTTCCTCCAGAATGGATTTTATTAATCTATCTGATCTGCTTCTTTTGTAAATGAAAAACACTGCTGGTCTTTCTCTCTCTCCCCTTCTTCCCTCTTTTCATCCTCCAATCATTCAGACACAATGGAAAAGAGAGCAGTATATGAAGCTTGGAGCTGTCTTTTCCAAAAAAAGGCCAGCATTTCACTTATTGCCTGAAATAGTGCCAACGTTGTAGGATGAAATCTGGCCTATTCGGTATGTGGGCATGTGACTTGAAGCAGTGTCATTCATATTTTAATCATGATGAGGCCGTAAGAATATCAATAATAGGGAGAACTCAGACACATGCTCCTAATCGCGGTCCACCTGGTTTGCATGTTTGTAGTGCCTTTGGTCATAAGCAATAAAATCCTTGTTGGGCAATCAATTTTCTGGTGGGAAGAACTTTTTAATAAAAATGCTAATTTTTCGAGCAGCAACTGTATCTTTTTCATGATGCCTAAGATTAAGAGAACTGCAGAACTCTTAGCTCACATAACAAAATCTTACTTTCATTGTTTATATAGTTGAATCCAGCCCTGTGCACTCAGGCTAAACTCCCAGGCTATACAGCCCCTTCCTATAACATTTAGAGGCATTTTTTATGGAATACTAAAATATGACATTCTATAAAAATGGATTTCATTGAGGGACTGTATAATTTCTGGTCATATTACTGCAGAAGAACAAACTGAATGGTGATCAAACCTAACAAAACCAGTTGGCTTAATTTCAAATTGACAGCAGTGAGGACATGATAAAAATGTTGTTTAAAAATTAAATACACATGTAATGTTTATCTTTTAATTTTTATTTTTTTGGTCCAAATTTGTGATTTAATCAATGTAGTGATGCAGATAGGTAATCTCTATGCAACTTCTAGTGGGGAACCTCCGGTCTCGAGGCCACATGGGGTCCTTTACGTCAACTGTGGCCCTTGGACTGAATCCAAACTTCTCATAACAAATCCCCTTAATAAAAGGTTTTGTTCTGTAAAACTTGGACTCAGTCAAAAGGCTGCACCCCAGAACCTAGAAGGCCACAGGTTCCTCACCCCTGTCTAGTCTAACTAATTTGCCTGGAGCACTGAGGAGTTAAATGAATAATAAGTGCCCATAGTTACACAGCAAGTATATAACAACCTGAACTTAAATCAGTGTCTTCTTCTTGCCTCTAAGACTGGCTCCCTAATAACTATGCTATAATGCTTCTCAAGTAGCATGCATGCATATATGTGTGAGGTGTATGTGTGTGTGTGTGTGTGTGTACTTATGATTTCTGTATATGTACAGAAATTTATTTTATACACATGTATACTTCTATACACATGCATGTATATACATGGCACAATTCACATATTAAAATGAAGGAAATATAGTACAAACTTTCTTATGATTTGGTCAATTAGAGATCATAGGCCTAACTAAGCTTCATTCAGAACCCTGGACGTTGGATAGGCCAATGTGTTAGCTGCTCCTTCTCCGTTACCTTATTTATAACTTTCCTTCTTAAAAACCTCTGTAGCAAGCCATGCATTGGCTCTCCATCCCATCTTAGCTGAACCCAGCGGAAATGTTGCTGGACCAACAAATCAGAGCCCTGGAGACGGGATTTGGCAATTGTCCCCATCAGAAAGCAGTTCTCATGAAAGTAATAGGACTCAGAGGTTCCATTTCCTAAAAATGAACCAAAAGTAACAGGGATATAACAATCAAGTTTCATACAGGCCACAATATGGAAAAAATGCAAGCTTAGCCATTAAAATAAGAATAGACACTTAAATGATCACATAGACTGTTTGGAACCAAATGCAAGGAGATGAAGGCTTCCTAATTTGTTTTCCCTTTACCTTTTAGAAAAGTACAGGGGTTTTCAGTGCCACGATTTTCAAGTGGTGCTAGAAAGTCTCCCAACAGTTCAGATAATGAAGCTTTTTCCAAATTCTCCAAGACAATGATGACTTTCTTACTTACAGGAGGCTGTTTCACTGGGATAAGACAAGCTATGAGAAAAAGAATAATAAAGGAATTAAAGATGTAATAAACTGGAGAGTAAAAAAAGTATCAAAGAAAAAAAAAGATGCAAAAATACAGTCATTTGCCCCCCCTTCACATAGAATAAACAAATACTATGCTAGATTAAGTGGCACAGCACATAGAGCACTGGCCTTAGAGTCAGGAAGAATCAACTTTCATCATTAAGTCAGACACTTAATAACTTTGTTACCCTGGGCAAGTCATTTAACCATATTTTCCTCAGTTTCCTCATCTGTAAAATCAACTGTAGAAGGAACTGGCAAGCAGCTACAATATCTCTGCCAAGAAAACCCCAAATGGGGTGACAAAGAGTCAGATACAACCTAAATGAATCAACAGCATGGTGTAGTAGAAAGAGCATTCAGTTCTGAATCACAAGTCTTAAGTTCATTACCCGATTTGCTGCTACATATGTGACATGAGACTTTACAAGTCTCATAACCAGGCTGGTGTCAATTTTCTTATCTGTAAAATCAATGGAGTTCAGAATCAATTAATTTAAAAAATTGTTAAGGATTTACTATGTTCTAGGCACTGCTTTATACATATGATCTCATTTAAACCTCACAACCACCCTGGGAGGTAGGGGATGTTTATTATACTCATTTTACAGTTGAGGAAACTGAGGTAAACATAGGTTGGTTGAGGATCACAGAGCTAGTGTCTGACACCGGATTTGATCTCGGGTGTTCCTGACTCTGGGCCCAGCACTGTGCTATATCTAGGTGTCTAGCTATGGGTGGGGAAACAGGACACTGAATGAGATACTGTCAGATCTAAATCTAAATTCCTAATTTGGTTTAGGAAAATCACTTTGGCAGTTGAGTGGAGCACAGTTCAAGAAGGGGAAATATTTGAGGCAGACAGACCTACAAGGAGCTTACTGCAATAATCCAGGTGAGAGGTGATGAGGACTTAGAGCAGACATATATGATATAAAACTGTAGATTTAGAGCTGGAAGGGACCTCTGCAGTCACCTACTTCAGTCTCATTTTACAAACAATGAAATGGAGACCTGGGGTAGAGAATTAAGTGATTTTTTTTTCAAACTCTTGTTAACAGTAAGAGGAAGAGTTAGGATTGAAATCCCTGTAGATCCTCTGACTTTGAATTCATCACTGAGCTTAATAAGATGAAATCCATTTTAATCTATGATTTTTTTTTCAATACATTCAGTTAAATTCACCAAGCACTGACTAAGGGAAAGGCACTGTGCTAGACACTGAGGGCAGAAAGTATCAATGCAGAAACAAAACAGTACAGAGAATTTAAGCTCCTTGAAACCAGAAGCTGTTGGATTTTTGCCTCTGTATCCCAGGGAATGAAGAATCAGAGAAACTGAGATCACCATTAAACCATGCAACTAGTTTTGGTGGAGGCAGGATTAGATTTCGCATTCCAGGGGTATTCTCACTATTGTATGCATTAATAAACATATCTGCTCATACATGTATGTATGCACATGTATATATGTAATTCAACAGAAAAAGGGAAGATAAACCTGCTACATATTAATACAAAATGAAATAGTTAAATAACTACAAAATTAATACTTTATGTAGGAAATAGATTAGCTGAAAATACAAGATGTAAGTTTATTATTTATATGATAAAAGAGCTTTCTTTTCAGTGAAAGATTCTGAAAAATAAAAATTAAAAATTTTGTAGCCTGAGAGCCTTTACTTAGCTAATGTTCCCTAATAAAAAGAAAAGAAAAAATCCATTTGAAGATGTGAAAGATCATCCTGCATTATCTCAAGAAGCCAATAACCACCTATTCTAAATTCTTGATATTGTGCTAATAATTCACTTTCATGCTCACAAGAACTCCTTGGGCCTGAGCCTGAAATAGCTTTTTGATTTTTATTAAGTTCCCAGAAAAAAAAATCTTCCACAATCTCAAAAAATGCCTTGGTTGCTACCAAATTTGATTTGTATTCTGCAGTGGGCCATCACATGAGCGCCTATACCTGACGAAATTATTTTCATCATAAACACTACAGCAGTGAGGCTGCTGTTAAGGTTCTAATTCTCAAGAGACTATGATATTTTCCAAAGATAACATTCATTACAGAGATGCAATGAACCTGTAGGTATAAATAAGCTATTAATTTTAATGAATTTTAAGCACACATAGACCGTTTTTTAAACCTCCTAGTGACAAAACAAATTGACACAACCCAAGAGTATATGCTATTGGTTCTTTTAGCCATTTATTTACTTGTTCCTGGAAGCTGGAGGTCTCAGCTCAGTCTCCTCTCCCTGTACAAAATGTATGTGTCTGGTTCTCCTGGCTCATTTTCAAATGAGAATGGAGCTGCTAGAAACGGTGAAGAGACCCATCTGGAACACGTCCATAGAAACCATAGCAAGGGATGATTCATTCTAACAGTGACCACAATCAATCAAGAAGCTTCCTATGTGCCAGGTGCTAGTGATATGAAGAAAGGCAAAAGCACAAAAAAATTTTTGCCTTCAAGGTGTTTACATGCTAATGGTGGAGACAACCTATAAATAAATAGGTGGATGTGCAATAGATTTAGGACAGAAGGGAGATAATCTTAGATCAGAGGGTTCTTATTTGTGTCATGGATACAAATTGTGTCATTCTTTATTTGTATCATGGACCCCTTTGGCAGCCTGGTAATACCCACAGACCCATTCTCCAAATAAGGTTTTAAATGCACTAAATAAAATACATGGGATTACTAAGGAAATCAATTATGCTGAAATAGTTATCAATTTATGTTTTTTAACAGCTTACAGACTCCAGGTTAAAAACTCCTGCTTTACGTCATATTGCTAATGACCTACAAGCTTAACTCGAAAATTCTAAACTAAAATTTTTCTCCTCTCACCCTCAGGACTCCACTCCAGCCTTATATTCTTATAGGAGATGACATCTTATTTAAGAGAACATTGAGGTTATCTGACCTGAGCACTCTCAACTCCTCAACCCCTTCTTCTTTTTTTCACTAGTCTCAGAAGCGACATCTTCTTTGCAGGTAGTCTCAAAGCTACTTTTTCTTCCTAGGGTCTTCATTCCCTTCCCTCCCTTTTCCTGGTTCATGCTCCAACAATCAAATAAATCATTCTCCTGCTCTCCAGCATCTTTCTTTTTTCTTTTTTTCTAATTGCCTCTTTTTCAGCTGCCTATAAACACCCTGGTATCCCCAACCCAAAGTAAATAAATAAAAGCCTTCTCCTGACCCTTCTACCACTTCTAGGAAATGTATCATCTGAACTTCTTGAAAAAGCTGTCTATACCCAATGTTTCCATGACCTTTCCAGCCCCTTTTCAACACCTTACATGTGAGTGTTATCTCCACCCTCACCCTCCACCCCTCTGCACTCAATTGAAATGAATTTTTCAAAGATCAGCAAACTTAAAGACATTTGATCTCTGTGCAGCTTTTGATAATACCTATTGCTACTTTCTTGGGCTTCAGAAAAGCCACCCTTCTTCTCCTCTTGTCTCCTCTAATTGCTTCTATTCTGGTTCCAAGGTTCTATCAGTGTCTCTCTGTCTTTCTTCTTTTCCTCAGCAATCTCATAAACTCCCAGGACTTCAGTGATCATCTATTCTATGCAAATAACTCCCAAGTCTCTATCCTCAGAGTTGACTCTCCCCAGAGTTCAAGGCCTGTGTCTTTACCTGCCTATAGGCTATATCTACCTAGTTGTAAAAAGGGTCCCCAAAACATAAGTTTATAATCTTTCCTCCTAAAGATGTTCCTCTTTATTACTTCACTATTTGCCTGTGGTACCATCATTTAGCTTGTTTCCCTGTCTTAACTTTGGAGTTATCTTTTACATTTCTTTCTCTCACTTCTCATATCTAATGGGTTATCAAGTCCTATCTACTTCTAAACATCTCTCCATATGTTGCCTCCTCCCTTCCCCCACTACAATCCTAGAAGAGATCCTCATTACCATCTACCTGGATTTGGCCAATGAGTCTTCATGCTTTGACTCTCTCCTTTCTAATTCATCTTTGAAACTTCTGTTAGTTTTAACTTTGTCACATGGAGATCTGGCCATACCAGTCCTCTGCTCAAAAATCTTCAATTGCTACCTACTGTGTCAAGAGTTCTTCTGCTTGATATTCAAGGTGCTTCATTAATATGTGGTCATTCCACTTTTTTTTAACCTCATTTCAAATTACTCTAAGCTCAAATGAACTGACTACTCTCTTGCCCCAACCTCCCACTCTGATACCCTTTGAGTTTTTCTTCCTGAAATCCTAGGATGATAGAATTCAGATCCAGAAGGGATCTCAGAGGTCATATAATCCAAGCTTCTAATTTTACACATCAAAAAACTGATGCTTAAGAAGGTGAAGATAACTTGTTCAAGATGAGAGAGGAGAGAATGGCAGAACTGAGGTTCTAATCCAGATCTTTTGATCCTAAATATACAGATCTTTACCTGTGCACCCCATAACTACTTTTGAATTGTGACAAAGATTTCTCTATTAAGCTGCCTCCTTTGCCTGTTCTATTTTCCCTGTTATATTTTTAGACTTCTGCAGGTCCAACTTTATCCAGTTCATGACGGACAACGCTCCTTCCTATTTCTGTGACCTAGGTTCACGAGTGATGCATATCAGTTCCATGCACGCTGTATATTTAAATGTTATTTTCTTTAGGACATCTCCCTAATGATTTACATCTTGATATTTCAAAAACAACTTTTATTGGCTTGTGTACTGACGATGTAAAAGTACTGAGATGACACACTTATCAATGAAGAGAAAATTCCGCCCCCCCCTTTTGTCTTTGGTGGGGGGGTGGGCAGAAGAGGAGTCCATTAGCTCCGAGGGAGTGGACTTTTTAAAATCTCAATCCAGAAATGGAGTCACTGAATTTAGGGTGCTATGAATTTTTGAGGGGTAAACTTAAAAAATTAAAGAGAATCAAACATCTATCGATGCAGGATCAAAAGATGTAGCATCACTCTATGATAAATCTAATAATATAATTACACATAATTACTAAAACATTAACTACTCTTATAAAACGTGGTTATTTCATAAGTTCAAATTTAAATTTTTATTCTTTCCTCTTCTTTTTCTCCCTACTCTGCATATACACAGTTAGCATTTCAACAAAATAAAGTTATCATTCACTTCATGTTGTTGTGCAGGCATTCAGTCATGTTGGACTCTTTCTGACCCCGTGGACCATTCTGTCTGTCAATGGGGCTTTCTTGGCAAAGATGCTGGAGTGGTTTGCTATTTCCTTCTCCAATGGATTAAGGCAAACAGAGGCTAAGTGACTTGCCCAGGATCATATAACTACTAAGTGTCTGAGGTCATACTTGAATTCAGGTCTTCCCAACTCCTAACTCTCTAGCCACTGACCCACCTAGCTGTCCCCTTATCATGTACTGTTGTATTTGATTAAAAAAAAAGTATCATTCACTGTTGCATTTTATTTTTAAAAAAATCTGTCCTACTAACCCAGTTCCATTCTTAGCCTTGGGTAGAAATTTGACTCAATTCTATCATGCCAGCATCTTACCCAAAATGACAGAGCCATATGATTATCTCTAGACAATAGCAATGTAAGAAACTAGATGTATTAAAAAACTGAATCTCATTAGCTTAAATGCTGTCTGTTTTACATTTTTTTCTAGAGTTTATCTTTTCCATTTTTAGTTTTTCCCCCTTATTTTCTCAATTTTTCACTCCATCCATTTTAGACTTTAAAAAAAAAAAGAACAGTACAAAATTTCCTTTCATACCCAGTGACGCAGGAAGACAAGCCTCAAGGGTTCTCATTTCAGATGCCAAGATCCCAGCAAGCTTGCATTCCACAAGCTGTCTCCCATACCTGGAATGTACACCCTCCTCATATCAACCTGTCAGTCCTTGTCTTTCTCCAAAGCTCAGCGGAGGCCCTATCAATTTCATTGTCTTCCCCATACTCCCTAGATACTAGTGCTCTCAACTTCAAATATATTTATTCCTATGCCCATTAAAATTAAGGTCCTTGACTTTTGTCTGTGTCCCCAGTGCACTGAGCATAATAGATATGATGTTTGTTGAACTGAATTTCTGAAATACTGTTACTAGCTGTTTCTCCCCCCCCCCCCACCTAATCCTTCTCCCAGTCACTTTCCTCCCTTTCTCCTAAATTCTTCCTTTCTCCTTTCTTCCTTACTCATTCCCTTCCTCATCTTCCTTTCATGCCTAAGGCCCTCTCTTTAGATGAATTAAGAGTAAAGGCCAGATGTTTCTTATACAAATAGGTTTCAAATACACCCATCTGTATTCACACTTCAACTCTCAGAGAGCATATAACTATGGCTGAGTGAGACTGAACTAGCTCTTCCTCTGAAGTGCAATTTATGACCAAAGTAAAAAGGATTTCCAGTCAATTCTGGGTGTTTCACCTTCCAATACACCATTGCCTCCCAATAAATACATCTGATGGGGATGTAAAGTTAAAGATCAATCAAGTCAACTAGAATTTACTAAGTGCCCACTAGGCGCCAGGTATTTTACTGAGCATAAGCCAGCAGTCAGTCAGTGGAGGGGAATACTTATTAGCTGCCTACAGAATGACAAGATCACAGGAAGGGAAGGAACCTTCACAAAACAATACATGCAGCCAAATGAACTTACTTTAAGTAATCAATCAATATTTATTAAGCAACTACTAATAGCAGTAATAGTTGTAAGCACTATACTAAGAATTGTAAATAGTGCAGATTTTTAGGAAAATTACAGTAGGATTCCTGTTCAAATGCCACCCTTCTAGATGAATCCTTTTCTGATCCATCCAAATGGATGGACTCCTTGCACCCCAAATTTTCATGTATGTATTTTGCATAATCCTGTAGTGTATATTCATACATATAGTCTTTCCTAATAAAATGGAAGCTCCTTGAGGGCAAGGATTGTCTGTAATGGTGATTAATTTAAATTTGAAGACCCCTTTTTGTTCTGGTAAGTAAACAGGTACTTAGCCCTTAGCAACTAATCAAACCTGTGTGAAAGAAACAGAAGGTGTGAACTCCTGTCCCCTGTTGCTGACATAATAGGAAGGGATTGGCAGAAACAGGAAGCCAGTGCTGTGTGTGTATAAGAAAAGCCCCAGAGAGACACAGTCAGAATTTCTTGAGACCAGAACCTGGTTGCAGAATCTGTTCTGCTAGGGAGAGGGGGAAAGGGAGAGGGAGAGGGAGAAGAGGAGAGAGAGAGAGAGAGCCAGTCTCTCAGCAGCATCTGGAAGCTGCGCTGCTACTGCTGGACTGAGAACTGAGTCTGAATCTTCTTTGGACAAGAATCATGGAGACTGAAGTTGCTCCCACCAGGAAGGCTGAAGAGGAAAGCGCCCACCCCCCCACCCCCCCCAGGCTGGAGAAAACAATTTTGATTTTGAAAAACTGGGAGGAGTGATTTTGATTGCAGGAGCCAGCTGAGATTTCTTCTGGGTCCTACGGCCAGCCAAACTACCAGAAGACTAAGGAGGCATGGCTATGTTGCCTGCATTCTGTCTATTTTGATGTTGTTTTCCAGACTCATCTGTTGGTGAAGGACAATGCTGTTGTTGCAGAGGTCCTGGAACCTTGCTGTTGGCTCAGAAGCCCTGAAGAAGGATTTTCTTGTACTTCCAGAAATCCTAGAAGAGGGTCTTGCTGATGTTTTCAGGGGTCTTGAGACTGTTCTGCACGCAGAGAGTGAATTGATGAGGACACTGGCAATGTACATTGTGGCTTTGTTAAGCTTTGTCTCCCCAGGAAGAGAGATTGCTGAGAACTTGCCTCTGGTCAAGATGAAGGAAAGACCTCTCCTTGGGTATTGAACACTGTGATGATAACGCGGCTTACTAATGACCTAGGGGTGGGAGGTTTGTGTATTTTCTAATGACTGTACTTAGTGATTAACTTAGTAACTAATTGCTAAATAAGTGACTGAGTCAACCTAGTTGCCCCAAGAGGGGAAGACTGACTATCATACTCTGCAATGACTGAATAACTGAGTAAGGAGGCAAACCTCCTTAGGGGTACCAGATGATTTGTTCTTTGTTCAAAGCTATTGTGACCACTTTGGTGAAAACTATGTGGCCATTTTAATGATAAGCTATTGTGAACATTATATTGTGATTTTCTGTGATAAATTGTAATATTGTGAATACTGTACCTTGCTTTTCTGTGACTGTTTTGCTTTGGTTTGTTATGGAATAGAGTGCTCACTATACTACATAATCAGAATCTTAAAAGCTATTCATGGTAACATTCTTTTGGAAAGCTGCTTGTGCATGGTATTACACTGTCTACTGTCTTAGTATCCCTAATATTTGGCCCAGAGCAGGCACATAATGAATGCTTGCGGACGGAAATTTAGTTGGTCTGTGGCTTACCATAGGATTTGATCATTTACTATAATACTAGGGCGTAAAAATTAAAACAGGGCAACCCAATGAGGTTTTCTTGTTTCTTTTATTACAGAGTAGGTTAGGAAATCTGGAGTTCCTGTTTCTCAGGAAGACCTAAAAAAAAAAAAAAGCCTGTCCTGAGTTCAAATTCTACCTCAGATGTGTCCTGAGCACATCATTTAACTTCACCTTCCTCATCTGTAAAATGGGGCTAATAACAGATAATAAAGGAGATAATAAAAGTACCTGCTTCACAGAGTTGTGAAGATCAAAGGAAATAACATGTAAGGCAGTTTGCCAACTTTAAAGCCCCATGTAAATTCTACCTATTATTATTATTGTTATTTTATTTTCACTATGCAGCCTTTAAGAAATTAATTTTTATCACCAGGTTGTAATTATTAGTTAGTGTATTGCTACCCTATACTTTGAGCCTGTGCTCAACAGGATCTAGGAGGGAGAAGACAATTTCAATTCTCTTATTGGTTTTGAACTTAGCTTCCACTGAATAGTCCCTCAAATTTAACTGACTCGCAATACTCCCAAGACTCCTGCCTTTAGCATTTGTTTCTTGCCCTTTCTTTCTTTCAACTTCCCTGCTACCATTCTGGATATGTCATTATCGCTTCACGGTGGGTCCCCTAAGAGCAATGTGTCCCTGACACCTATTCTTGTGGCTCACTTAATAAAGCAAGAGAGTCAATGATCCATTTCCGTGTCTCATAGCTCTTAGAAGTACTTTACCAATTTATTCCCTTTTCCTTTCAGCGTAGGAAGGTAAAGAAAGGTATACTGAGAATCTCATCAAGTCTGTGCTAGAGCCTCAATTAAAATTTATAGCCCCTAAAATTCCAATCTGTGGTTTCATCAGTCTCAGTTTCTGTGAAACTTTCTTTGCTCTGCAGTTAACTTTACTGCACAAAGGACTGACTTGCTGAAGTTTCCTTTATAGATAGAAAAAAGAATGGCAATGTTTGGCACCAGTTATATTACTGAGATGGAGTTTTGAAAAGACCAGAGTTCAAATCATGTTTTTTAACATTTATCAGTTATAGGATTCTGAGCAAGTCACTTAACCTCCATTACCCTCAGTTTTTTTATCTGTAAAATGGGGATAACAGTAGTACTTACCATACAAGACTGCTGTGAAGTTCAGATGAGATAAGGTATGTAAAGCGCTTCACAAATCTTAAGGATCTATAAAAATATTCCCCATTATTATTAATAAAAACACCCATATCCTATCCTTATGTGTAAAACATATAATTTTGCTGCATAAATAAAGAAGTCAACAGTTGGGTTTTTTTTCCTATTATGTCACTCCCCTCCTCAAAAAAAAAAATCACTAAATCAAATCCATATAGATCTGCATACGCCTCAAGGCTTTCCATTAGTTTTTCTATGAGAGGTAGCATAGTTCATTGGAAAGAACACTACACTTGGAATAAGAAGCCCAGCTCTGCCATTTAACTAGCTGTATGGCCTTGGACAAATGATTTAACCTCTTTGGGTCTCAGTTTTTTATCTGTAAAATGAAGAGGGTTAAACTAGATGACCTCTGAAAGCCATTCCAGTTGTAACTTTATGTTCTTATCAGCGTTCCTCCCAGATTTCTTCAATATTATTTCTCAGTATCCTTCCATATGATTCCTCTTTTCTAGTTAGGTTTACTGTCTCTAAAACACCATCAGCTGATTCTTTTTTTGGATAGTATTTTCTTCTATTTTCTTTACTAATATCATCCATTGAAGCCTTTAAAATCTAGCTTATTAGTCACATACCCCAGCAAACTCTCCTTAATTAAATTTATGCCAAAGAAACAGAAATAAATTAATTTGCATATTGTTTTGTTTTACTTTGTAATTGTTCTTAAGTTCATAGACAGTGAGCTGGAAAGGGCCTTAGAGTTGTTAGACTCTTTTTTTTTTTTATGATTTAATAGCAGAATGGATCCATGATCTCATCATTTAACAAACATTTATTGAGTACCTACTATATGCCAAGCACTAAAAAACCACGTATTCTATCTCAATTATGTTAACTCTTGCTACGTGGCCTTCTCAACGTACTTGAGATCTTCCTCTAGTTCTTTTAACATATATCTACCAGTCTATTTATTAGTGATCACTCTCAATACATGATCAACCACCTCTTCCAATCATAAATTTCTTGGATCCTGTCTTTTATATCCCTTCTTATGCAGAAGTTATCATTGGTCATATATTTCATGTGGATTCCACCATGTTTTTCTCCAATTACCTTTGGGTCTCTTGCATTTTCATTCTTAGACTAACTTTAATGTACCATAATTAGTAGCCATATAAAACCATCCAAACAATACTGGTGTTAAAAAAATTGGATCTGCTTTGAAGAAGTGACTTAAGATTGTTGGCAGTACTATGTCATTTCTAATCTTCTCTCTTCCTCCTGTCTAGAGGAGGGAGCAAGATGAAGAAAGAACACATAAATTCTGAGACAGAGAAACTGAGTATGAATCCTGCCTCTGCTATCTATTATCTGTGTGACCTTGGGCAAGTTACTTAATCTCTCTGGGTCTCAGTTTCCACATCTGTAAAACCATATTGCTAAACTTCTTTTTAATTCTAGATTTGTGATCCCATTGAACACTGCCCACCTGAAGTGTCTTTTCAAGATTCATATATCAGTGAACCAGCTTAGTGGACATCCCCATCCAACTGCATATCCAAGACTGGACAGTAAGAATGAAGGTCGAAGTACACTATTTTAACTTTCTTTATTTTTTGTTTCTTTTTTCTTTTGTCTGTTTCTTCTTCCACAGTAAAGGATGGAGGGAGAAAATTTGGAATTCAAATTTTTTTAAAGGAATGTTAAAAACTCTCTTTACATATAATTGAAAAAATTAAATACTATTTAAAAAGAAAAAAATATTGTACTGTTTTTGCTTATGCTGTTAAATTACTAGAAAAGGATAAGGAAGTCCAACTTGGTAAAAACTGGAGAGAGAGATATGGAATAAAAGCTGAATATTTAGTAAGGGATGGCAAGTGTGAAAGTGACTGAAAAAATGATTAGATCATGGAAAAAAGACTAGTATCAAGGGCTAAATTTTGCTAAGGAGTACTGATTCAGTGGTAGTTGAGGGACAATCAAATTAATTGTCTACAGAAAACAGAGCTCCCATTTGAAATAAGGTCTTTGTCTACTTCTGCTAAGCTTTCTTGGACTTTTTGAACTTCCAGGTGAAGTTAACATGTATTATGTACAGATGATCATTTCCAACTGGCATTAGCATGAATTGGTGAGGAGTTAACTGTGATGGGATATATACGAGGATACAAGACAAAGTGTTGTCCTAGGTTGAGACCTTTCCTCTGGAAGGTTTCCAGAGGAGGGTGATCAGGATGTGGAAGGGCCTTGAGATCACACATAGGAAAGCTGATAGAAGTAGTTCAGGATGTTCAACCTAGGGAATAGAAGACTTAGTTGGACAAATGATAGCATCTTAAAGTATTGGAAGAACTATGAAGGAGGAGAGATCATTAGTTTGTTGTACTTGGCCCCAGATAGCAGACTTAGAGCAATGGATGAATTGTTGGAAAGAGGCAAGTTAAAGAAAAAAAAAATAAAACAAAACACAACCACCTATTAATCCAAGCAGAGTAGGCTCCTCCTCACTCAAGTTCTTTGAGCAAAGGTTGGATGGACATTCATTATGAATGTTGGAGTTTGAGATTCTTATTCAGATTTCAGTTGGACTAAACGTGATCTGAAGGCCTTTTCAACACACATTGTGATTTGCTCTTCTATCAACTTGAAATGTACTGGACAAGTATAATGTTATGCATTTTTCTTAAAAAGTATCAGGAATATAAAGGCATATGTTTCCCATTTAGGAATTAAAATATATTTTTAAAAACAATTGAGACTTAAAATTTTAATCTCTCATTGTACTCCCAGTCATATCAAATGATAGTATGACCCCAGATTAAATAGCTCTTCTCACAAAGATATGGATCTTTTTTTTTTTACTGTACCTTTAAAAAAATGGAATCTAGGGACTGACAATTATATGTCATCTTTGGGGGGGATCTGTATGAGTCACTGAGAGATAAGAGAAATTAGTTCCTGAAGAGACCTAGACAGTTAATTGTCATGAAGAAAGATTGTGTGAGAGACCTGACCAGCTAACTCTCTTGGAGGAGTTCTTGAGAGACTGGCAGTTAACTGACATTAGAGAAAGAGTCTACTAGTGACTTAGAAAGTTTTCTGTCATCCTTGAAAGAGTGTGAAGAGTCATTTTGAGGAAAGTGAACGTAACATTTTCATTTCTATTGAGAACTGAACTGAGCTAATTTTTATTCTTTAAAGGAGGAAGATATTTTTATGGAGAAGACATTCTGAGGGGGCAGAAACTAAGACACATTAAATTCTATCCAGACCCAAACAAACCTAAGTGCTGTATTCTTAGGAGAGATGTACAGTTAACTGACAATTCTAAGCAAAACTGTGTATAAGGACATTTTGAGAGGACATGCATTAACTATACTTTAAAAGAATGAATTATATGACTGCAGGCCCAGTGTTTTGGAGGAGTCAGCAGTGATAGACAATGGTGAGAGAATTCTAGTCAACAACTTCTTTCACCTACTCCCAAGGCACAAAGGTGACTCTGGCTGTGACTTTTCTCACAAGTGCTAAATGATTTTAATATTTATTTCTGCCTTCGCATTATTTATTTCATTAACATGACATTGTTAAAATCAAACTGTGTATATACCCTTTGATCCAGCAATACCACTACTAGGTCTGTATTCCACAGAGATCATAAAAATGGAAAAGAATCTACACGTTCAAAAATATTTATAGCAGCTCTTTTTGTGGTGCAAAGAATTGGAAATTAGGGAATGGCTGATCAAGTTGTAGTCTATGAATGTAAAGGAATACTAATGTGCTATAAGAAATGATGAGCAATTCCAAAGGATTCATCATGGAAAATGCTATCTCACCTCCAAAGAAAGAACTGATGGGTCTGAACGTAGGTCAAAGCATTCTCTTTTCACTCTGTTTTTTTCCATGTTTTTTTTTCCTTTTAGTCTTTTTCTTCTCACAACATGACTAATATGGAAGTATATTTTACATGAATGCAAATATGCAACCTATTTCAGGTTGCTTACCGCACACAGAGGAGAAAGTTTTGAACTCAATTTTTTAAAAAGGGAACACAATTGGAAAAAAATTAAATACTTTTTGAAAATGGCATTGTTTTTACTTTTTCTTCATATCCTTAGCACTTAGTGCAATGTCTTGCACATACTAAGCTCTTCATAAATGTCTGCTGACTGATATATTCAGCCAGGCCTAGACACTTGTAGTTTGGGTTTGAGATAGGGAGGCAGATTATGGGAAAGAAGTTTCTATAGTCTTATTGAGGTAGTGGCTTGGAGCTAATTACTTAATGAGAGATTTTAATATCTGATTATTATTAGATAATAATATAATAATATCATTACATTATCATAAATACGATATAGATCATATTTACTAAGAAAAAAAGAGGCATAAAGTGCTAAGTCAGTAGCAGAATGAAGGGAAGGTATTGGGCATATTTGTCCCAGAGAATAACAGAGAGGTTTTGGTCACACTCTATGTCACAATATCCCCATACCTACAAAAAAAGTTCTCATCTATGGAATTGTTAGATGTTAGTATTAAATATGTCTGCTATGACAGCTCTGCAAATAGTTTAGTTATACAAGAAATGCTAAAGAAAAGAATTAATGAACTAACAAGAGAATAAATGAAGCATTATTCTTCATAGAAAGGAATCCAAGTTCAATTTTCAAATAAATAGCCTACTTTGGAAACCAAATGCAATAGTGAGTATTATTTTAAAAATAGTATTCAGAGCGACTGGACTTAAAGAGACAACATTATGCAGGGGGAAAAGCACTGGTTTCGAAGGAGGAAGATGTGGGTTTGAATTCTAGCTTGGTTACTTAATAACTATATGTTTTTGTGGACTCTCACTGGATCCTTAGTTTCTTCAATTTTAAAATGGCATTTATATACTTGCCCTACATCTGTTACTGTGTTATTTATCAACTAAGGTAAATAATGTAACTTATTTCATTGGAATGGAAAATCCCACGGGAAAGCCTGCCACTCAAACCTGGATGTATTTAATCAGCAAAATCTGAAAAGGCCAAAGAAAAGAAACGGGAAATAGGCTTGTAACTGGTAAACAAAATTATATTTACACAGATCTGGTCTGTCATTTTTCTCAAGAGCTCAACTGACACAAGTATCTTCATCTGAAGGGCCTCTGAAGAGCTAACCAAATGCTATTAAAATGTGCTGGGAGCTATAGATGTTTTTTCTGTCAGTCATTAAAAAAAAACCCAAAACATTGAAATCTACTGAAATGGTCTTACCGCTACTGATGAATAATTCTACTAGCTGATGCTTGGAGAAATCAGCATCCACTTCAACTCTCACTATTTCACAGGTGAATCCTGCAGCTGTTTGTTTTTGCTACGTTCAAAAACAAAAGACAAATTGAATTTCACTAAAGCCTTATCACCCTCTAATTTCTGAAGGAAGATGATGAGTATGAGAACTGTCATTACCTTCATGCAGAGTGCAATCTGATGTGCTATGTAGTCTTGTAAGCTTCCTTCTGGGCCGTGAAAGATAACATTATGATATTGCTCGACCTGTTGAGGAATTAAGGGAAGACCACTTATGAAAATGTCACATTGTTAGCAAATATATATTTATGTATGTAAACAGAACATTTTGTGTTACATATACATAGATTTATAGATATCTATCTATTTTATGTGTAATACTGGCCCTCTGTAGGATTTACATATAGATGAGGATAGAAAGAAAAGTAGAGCCTACCTCATTTTTCCTTTCCTACCCTATTTTTAAGACTGGTTCAGTCCAATATCCTTTTCAGGTGCTGAACAGATGTTTATTGACTACCAAATTATGATAAAGAAATTCTACTTTGGTGTCCTACAAGTATGAGGCAGACATAGTAAAAATAACATCAACAAGTGAAATCAGGGACAGGTTCCCAGGACTTGCGAAATAGCTTGCCCCTGAGATTTACAAATATATTGCTCAGTTTATCTTGGTTGCCTGTTATCTGAATTGAAGAGGGTGTCTCAGCACAGAAAACAAGAGTGTTCCATTCATTATCGCCATTCTGTCACATTGCTTTCAGAGTCTGAAGATTGATGCTGGGATGATATAACACTACGGCATCCAATCTCAGAGATAAGATGTCTTCAATTTCAACACCTCATTTGTTCTCAGATTGTAGGCTGGCTGGCGTTGCGGGCTGGCAACATTCAATTCAGATTTTCAATAAAAGGGTCATTGAGGAACAGCAGGCCCTTTGTGTTTACATAAAGGGTGTACACTTTCAGAATACTAGTAAGTCATACAAGCTATTACTGGACACTCTCTTCAACTCAGCACAATTGTTATACAGAACAGTGCCTTCTCTCTTATCAGACCTCTATGTATGTTGAACAGCGTTCAAGATCTGACTTAGAGCCCTCAATTTACTAGTGGGCTGTTACTTTCCCTCAACAAAAATGGTCCTCAATTATATTTCTCTGACCAGGGAACAGATCTGTAATTACCACATTACTTCCAAAGGGTTGATATACTGGGCACACAGAATGCAAACAGTTCATGCTGCCAGCAGGGGGAATCTTATGATTAAGCATTTGAATGCCTTAATTGCATCCCCAAATCGATTTATATCTCTATACAAACGATCATGTCAAAAAAGCTGAATTCCTGTTGTTCAATTGTCCCATCGTCTATCTGATGACATGCTTCTATATCTGTAACACACTGCATGTGCTTCCCATTATTCTGTGCATTATGGCTAGATTCATTGTCATGATTTGTACCGACTACTTTTATTTGGATATCTTTAGAGTCTATTCATGAACACTTTATCACATTTCAGTTGATTTTGTGAGTCAAATGGTTTCTGGAATGAAAGGAACAGGTTGACACCAACACTATGTTCTCTTTGGTTTTGTCTCCCCTCTTTCCTCTACAATCAACAGCTTTCTTTTGAATAGATGCTATTAGAGAACATAACACATTTGCAACTATTTTGGATTTCATGTTCACAATGTTTCAGGACTCCAAATATTTTTTTAACAAAACCTTGACTCTTCTCTTAGGATTTTTTCTGTGGAAAAAGCAGGTTTAGGCTGAGTTTTGACAACCAAGAAAGCTTGAAAAATAATAACATAAAATGGATTTTTTTAAAGCCAATAAAAGTGAGATAACTCTAACCTAATGTCTCATGTTTCATATATATGGTAATTTCATTGTAAACATGCCTGACATTCCAATTTAAAGAACTAATTTATTCAGTACTTGAAATCGACACAGACACAAAAATACAATGGATTCATGTAAAATTCCCCAATGAAAAATTTAAATGCTAGAGTTTAGGAAATAAACAAGGAGAATGCCTTACATCTGAAAAAGCTGAAGCCACATCTCTGCTTCTAGGAATCCAATTTCATCTAACAAACATTTATTAAGTACCTATCCATGCAAGGCACTATTCTACATCTCTGAGATACAAAGACAAATACTAAATGATCCATGCCTTCAAGAAGCTTACGATCTATTAAGCAATCACAAAGGCAAACTAGTGTGACTGGCTACTGTGGAGTGGTAACAGGGGAAGCAAATATCTGCATTGATAGCGTAGGCCTTTGAATCATGGGGATTTAAAGATAATAAAAAATGTTGCTAGCCATATAACGGTAGATTTTCTCACCTTTTGTCACCTCACACCTCTCCCAAAATTATCAATTAAATGCTTTATAATTATTATAGCTAATGTATCATTCTCTGAAGCAGTCAGGTGGTTCAGTGGATAGAATGCCAGACTTAGAGTTGTGAAGATTCATCTCCCCGAGTTCAAATATGGCCTCAGACACTTACTAGCTGTGCAATTCACTTAACCCTATTTGCCTCAGTTTCCTCATCTGTCAAATGAGCTGGAGAAGGAAATGGCAAACCACTTTAGTATCTCTGTCAAAAAAACTCCAAATGGGATCCATGATGAGTCAGACATGACTGAAATGACTGAACAACAACAATGACTCTTTAACAAGTCATTTTAAGGGGTTTTTCATCCTATATATACATTTTACATAGAGGCAGAATGGCACCATGAATAAAGTGCCATCACCAGAGCTTCTACAAGCTTTTCTGATTCCTTCTAATTCTAGTGTCTTGCTTCTATTGATTACTTCCAATTTATCTTGTCTGCTATCTCCTCCATTAGAGTAAGGAGTAGGGAGTTGCCTTTTGCCTTTCTTTGTATCCACAGTCCTTAGCACAGTGCCAGGAACACAGTAGACACTTAATGCTCATTGACTGACCATGCAATAGCATTGTGAACATAATTCACATTTTTGCAACACGTTAAAGTTTATCAAGCACCTCCCTTAAAATAACCCTGTGAGGTAGGCCATCTAAGCATTACTGTACCCATTTGTAATGGCAACCACACTGGCATACCCAGGATGGCTGCTAGCATAGGTTCTTAGATCTGCTTTACTAGGAAAGATAGCTGTTTAAGGGGTCAACAATCTTTTTTTAATTACACGCATTAGTTCAGAGGAAACTTCAGCATCCTGAACTTCAGAGAAAATCTAAACAAAGAAAAGAGAGAAAATACAAGCAGAGAAATAAAGACTAACAGACAGGGCTTCTAACTCTCTGAGAAATTAGCACAGATCAACAGACAGATCTAACTGTCTGACCAAGACAATAAACACATAGTTTGGGCTTTTCAAAGCCAGGGGATTCCTTAAAGGCTACCCAGAGTCTCATCTGGTCAAATCACATGAACATTCTTCCAATGAGTGAGCCACAAAGCAAAATACTAACCTCAGAGTATATACATACTTCTCCAGAGTCAGAGAACATCACAACCCTCGTGACCCACTGCCTAATTACAAAGTAACAAAAGGTGTGGGCCTTCCTGAAAAACAACTCTCCCCTAATCAAACTTCCCTAAATGGGCTCCATGTGAAGCCTATTAATAGGTGGGGAAGATCTTATATCCCATTAACATTATACCATTTTACAGATGAGGAAACTGTGGTTTTGAGACACAACGTGGCTTTACACAGCTACTAAATGTTGGTACTGGAATTCAATACCAGGCGTTCTGACAGAATAACATAGTGCAGATGATGCTGAGTACAAGAACTATGTACATGACATTGTATAGCACACCTACCAGTCGGAGGTAGTTCTGTAGCATCTGGAGAGGGATCATGGATGCATAAGTCACACTGCAGAGGCAGCCTTCTTGAGGTCCTTTGGAAAATAATACAGAGCAGGGATATCAATTCTTTATTGATGTGAAAAAAATTGTTAGGAGAAGCACAAAAGATTTTAAATGTTTCCTAATGACAAAAGTGCCAACTATATCTATCTATCTATCTATCTATCTATCTATCCATCCATCCATCCATCCATCCATGAATTTCATCATCATAACACTGCAAAGAACTTTACATACATTCTCTAATGTGAGCCCACAGCAACCTTGTGATGTAGTTTTAGGGGCTACTGTTAACCCCATTTTATGGGGTAGGGAAACTGATAAAAAGGGAGAGTGATTTACTTGTCCAGGGTCCCACAGCCAGTAAGTTTCTGAGGACAGGTTTGAAACAAAGCCACCCCAATTAAAAGTCTAGCATTCACTCGACAGTGCTACCTAGCCTCCTTATATCAGACAACACCAATTTCATAACAAACATTGCTTCCCCACCAGGAGGTCTAAGTTAAGGATTTGTCACACATTTCAGATACAATATTAAAACTCAGATTAAAATCTTTCTTATAGAGTGTAAGCTCCCTAAGAGCAAGGACTATCTCACTTTTGTATTCGTATCCCTAGTCAGTTCCTGATATATAACTGGCAATTAACAAATGCTTTTTGATTTACTAACAAATTGATGCAAAAAAAAGTCACGAAGGAAACATTTTTCAACCATTTGATTTGCGTCAAGAGCCTTTACCTGACAAAAACACAGTTATATGGTCAGCTTTATTTTTCCTCATGAAATCCCATGGTGATTGGGGCAAAATCTGGCCTGTTGACCATGACACATTTCCTAGTTGAAAAATAAAATGAAATAAATGTTGAAGAAAAAATGCGTTATTGTCATCATCATCAATTATTATCATTATTTACCACTGTATTATTACCATAATTACCATTATTTACCATGTAGTCAAATTTATGAATCCATTTAACATCGGAAGGCTGGTCAATGATCAAGTTCTTAGTCATACAGAAATAAACTATGTTAAGTGCCAGGCAAATGGTGTCCCCACTGAACAAGATTTTAGATTATGCCATTGTAATTAAGTTTGGCTCCTTCAGCTTCCTGATAATTCAAGACTCATTACTGACTGAATGAAATGCCCCTCTACTCTTATATAGTGCTTTGAGTAATGCACTGTATTTTCTGCCCCATCCACCACTGCTGGGTAGGGGAGGCTAAAAATGGTGGATCCATAACTTCAGTCAGAGGGGGCATACCTCAAAATGGCTATGGCTACAGTTAACAGGCAGATGTAAGGGGCTCAGAATAGCATCTACTCTGGTGAGTGAATGGTTGTCCAAGAACATGGGCAAGACAAAAGAGGTGCTTGGAAGCAGATATTGAATCGAGATCTTACTGACTCCAATTCCAGAACCCTACTTCTACCATGAGCCTCCTCAAAATATAAAATTGGAGCTAGATTTTGAGACTTTGTTCTCAGTTTTAAAAGATGGCACCTGTAATGTGATCATTTGGTTTACAATCAGCTAGAAAAGCAAATACACTGCAAAGTCTCAAAAAGTATTTAAGTATCATTTGAGGCATAAAAACATCTTTAATATGAAGAGGCTACTTTATATAAAATCATACAAGATCAAACTGCTCAGGGCCAGCAGCTGCCCTAAACAGGCACTGAATGTACTGAATTAACAAATTACGCACTGTACTTCATACCCCACAGACACAAAGGAGGCCCCAGATTTAACTTTTTTCTTCTTGCAAGACTTCAACTACCTAGTTTGATGGATTGGATGCTGCTCAGATTTAGGCCGATGCTGGATTCAGTAGTGTTATTAAGTGTCAAGTCCTCCAGACTTCTCCATCCATCAGAAGAGATTGCCTGGAAATGGTTTGTCAGAGCCTGACTCACTGCTTTTGAAAGATCATCCCATGTTGTCTGTTTGCGGATATTTAAAGCACATATTGTGTTTTCTGTTTCAAAGTCACTGGAACCATAGTTGGCTGGCTGTTTTTCACTAATTGAGATCCTTAAAGGTATTTTAAGAGCATCTGTTAAGACAATCAGAAATATAAAGACAAAATATGAGAGGAAAAAAATAACAGTGAAAAAGATTAAGTCTTAATAAAACTGGTTATCAAAAAAAAGAGCTATCACAAGGCTTTAAATATTGTTCAATTGACTTATTATTCAATTTTTATTTTATTTATTGATCAATTAATTTATATGGAACTGGGTGCACTGTGGTTGCCTCTTTCCTTTTAAATTTGACTTTCTAGAGTTACTTCACCTATACTTAAATCTGCAGGACACACTATTATTTCTTTTGTAGATGACTCATCTATATTCTCATCTTCATCATTTCACCCTCAATCCAGCAACAAAATCACAGATCTTAGCGCTAGAAGGGGTTTCAAAAGAGAATCTAGCATAGGTTTTGGCATTCACATGTTTTTAGATGGAGAGTTTAAATTGCTTGCCAAAATTGCACAAATAAGAAATAGGGGAACAAGGACTTGCGTCTCCTACCTCCTTATATGGTTTTCTCTGTTATTATGACTCTTCTTTGTTATTCCCAAACCCTCTTAATTCTAGTGCCTGGGTAATTATTTTCTATTTATCCTGTATAAGGTTTGCTTTGTATATATTTGTTTGCATGTTGTCTTCCCTATTATACTGTAAGCTCCTTGAGGGCAGGGGACTGTCTTTTGCCTCTTTTGGTATCTCTTGCATTTAGCATTGTGTCTGGCGCAATAAATATTTATTAATTGATCACACTGTTATTTCACTTAGAGTTGCTAACAAAAGTCTACATGTGAATTATCTTGCTAATATCTCCAAAGGTAATCATCATCTTGCACAATTTCATACTCCTTATTTTCTCTACTAACACCCTTCCTTCTGATCTCAAAGGCTCATGAACTTAGGGATTTATATGACTCTTTTCTTGCTGTAGCCAAAGGCATTACTTATACAGATTTTTCCCCCCCTAGATTTGCTTTTTTTCACTTTACCCCCTAAATTGAGTGGTCTATTGCTTCATACCTGAATTGCTATAATAGCTTCTTGATAATATCTCTCTTTGCTTCCCATCTCTCCCCATTTCAATCCATCCCGTAGAGACACCTAAATAATTCCCTTCAAACACCACCTTTATCATATACTTCTCCCACTGAATGGCTTTCCTTTGATGATCATATTAAATCTAGGATTTGAAACCTGCCATTCTCATCTTCTATCAATTGGGACCTCTCACTTTCCTGACCTCATATCACTTTATTATTCTTCAACAACTCTTCAACAACTCCCCATCTCCTATAACCCTAAGCCAAATCACCTGCCACCTTCTATACAAACAATGAGCTAATAGCTTCCTTTGCTCAGTCTTGTTTCCTCACTCAGAATTCACTTTCTCCTCAGTTACACGGACCCATTTGTACGACCTCATTCAAAACTCACTCCCCCCAGAATTCCTGGATTCACTCTTCCACAACCTTGGCTCAATGCCTGTCTCTGCCATCCGCTCACTCTTAATTTAGTTTTTGCTGCACTGCATATACTGACTTTTGTACTTTATGTTTTAGCTGCTGCGTGTTGATCATTCCCAAATGGATTGTATGCTTTGAGGTCAAAAGTTTCCGGCCTTTTGTTTTTCCTTTGTAATTCTCCCACAATGCACATGGGAAGTGTTCAGTATTCACTTGCTGACTTAATCTGATTTTCATATGGCATAATTTAAATCATGAATTTTTAAAGTATTAAGAATAAGTTATTAAATAGTCACATGGTGGTTTCCCTATTTTTCATTTTCTTTCTTAGGTGAGTTTTAGACTACACTTACTAAAAAGCTGACATATGAATAGAGAATCATTGTTTCTGAACAGAGGTTACTATTTATATAAAGGGCTTACTCAGCTTCTAAAGATGAACAATGGCATAAATGTGTAGGACCTAGAAATCTGGATTTCAAAAACATTTTTCAGGAAAGTTTTTCTAATAGCAAAACTAAGAATTTAAAAAAGAGAATCCTGCATTCTTTTACTATTACTAGTCTCCAAGTAAAGTAGTTTATTTTCAAGTATTCTGTACAATTTCTCTTTAATAAGACAAAATCCTCTTTTCTTGAAATGATTTATTATACACTTAACATTGCAACATAAACCTTGAAAAAACCTAAAAAAGACTTAAAAACTGTATTTAAAATCAAACTTTCACCATTTATAGCTTAATAAAATTGTGCAAATTAACTTCAACAAATATTAAACTCATTTGTTTATGTCTCCTAATTTTCTGAATATTTTATCAAATTCTTAGACACATTATACTTTTGAATGTGCTTTCCTCATTCTACATCACTTTATACAGCTATAGCCTTATCACCCTGAATAGGTTTGACTTCATTTTATACTCTTTAAAAGAGCAAAAGAATGAAAACTTATATGCTTAGGGTGAAGATGAAAACATGAAGTCATTAGTTTGGGCTGTTGTTAAATTACAGAAATTAGAGAAAAATTACAGACACTTATGATTACAGGGATATGACAAACATTAGGAGGGCAATTACAAACGATTAGGAACTTCTTCCACACTGTGTAGATTAAACAAGAAAAAAAAAAGGAATCAAACAATCCTGAAAATAACCATGTATTGGTATGCAAGTATAATGCTGGTACTAAATAAATATTATTTATTTATATGAATCTAAATAAATATCTTAAATAAAATTAAATAATTAAGTAACTAAATAAATAAATGTTGAGAACTGAGAGACCCTGACCAAGTCACTTAACTCCTTACCTTTGAAGGTAATTCTCTAGGATATATTTACTAAATCAAAGACTGGTTCTGAGGTATATAAGTAGAGAGTTTCCACAGTGGGACTCTGCTGAGTTCACAGTTCCTTAATGTATTCCTGTTAGAGATTTTTTTTTTTTTTTGCTTTTTGGAGGAGTGAGGGCAGGGCAATTGGGGTTAAGCAACTTGCCCAGGGTCACATGGCTGTAGTCCAGCCCTTACATTCTAAATATGAGGAAACTGAGGCTTAGAGAAGCTACTTGGCCAAGGTCATTCAGTGAGTCAGTAGCAAGTTGATCAGTCATTTATTAATCCAAACATTAAGAAAACTGAATAGAAAGAAGAAATAAAGAGTAGTAGCTACTTATGCTGAAGTAAATTTTTAGATTGCTGAAAACAAAAATACCCAGCCCTGCATGAACAGCAGGAACTTACTCTAATAGAGTCATTTTATAATATTCTAATAGAGTCATTTTATAATTTCAAAATGGAAAGTAATTGCTGTATTTAAAAATCAATGAAATAGTTTTGTAGTACTTAGGGTTCAAACAACCTATTTAGGCAATAAGAAGCAAATGAGACAACTGTGGTTGAATCAATATCCTTCCCATTTCCCCTAGCTCCAGGATGGTAAATATTTCATCATAAGAAAGAAATAAAGTGTCACTCACTCAACGTCTCTAGGAGATGTTTGCAGTCATCAGTAGCAACGTCATGCACGGTCCGATTGCACTTATCTCTCTTTTCAGCCTCAAGTCCACCATGGCTACATAAGATTTCCAGGCAGTTCTGCAATGATAAGAGCTCAATTACTTGCTAGTCTAATGAAATTAGCTTGAGCTACGATCCCAAGAGAAATGCTAGTTACTTGCAGGAAGTCACTGTGATAATCTCTCATTTTTAGCTTGCCAAAATAAGTCAGTGTCAAGAAAGGCTAGAGGTGAGAAGGCAAGGGGTACTTCACTGGGATGTGAATTATTGGATCAAATGAATTTCCCAAGAAAAGTCTCTCAGGTTTCAAGTGATTAAGAAAAAAAAAAGATTAAGTGAGAATACTTACTAATGCATTTATGAGAAAACTTAAGTGAAGAAAGCAAGTAAGGACTCCAGGCAGAACTCTCTAGATCTGTGGTACTGTAGCAACACAAAGCTGCAGACCGGAGGCAACAGCATACACCTCCTCCTGCCATTGTCCCTGTGCTACCTGACTCGTGGTGGTTCTCTATAAAACTGTTACAAAAATATCTGCATTTGTCAGACAAAATCCAACAATCCTATGCTTCACATTCACATGCTTTTTGAAGGCTACAGCAGTCCCGGAAACAAAAGACGTTGCTTGTGCCCACGAAGGGATAAACTATATCTTACTGAATCTGTTGTGTTCCCCCTATCACTGTATATTGTGTTGATGTTATTCAATCATTTCAGTCATGTCTGAGTCTTTGTGACCCTATTTGGAGTTTTCTTGGCAAAGAACTGGAATAATTTGCCATTTCCTCCTCCAGTTCATTTCACAGATATAAAGGCAGTTAAACTTAACAAACATTTTAAAATTTCATGACTTTGGATCTATGATACCAGCATGCTATTATCATGAATTTCACATTTACTCTGAATGTTTAGTGAATTACAATGAATTATATTATCTTTTTCTTGTATGATGCCTGAAGTAACAGCACAAGTTCAATCTTATGAATAGGACAACAGCAGCTATATGGTAGCATTTTAAGGCAGTACCTCCTCCCTTCTCCTTCCCCCCACCCCCACAAAAAATGTCCTTCTTCAAGTTGACTAGATGAATGTTGAAATTCCCCATCAATGAACCACAATCTCTATGGTAAAAAGGCTTGTAAGTGTATAGCAATTTGGAGAAAGCATCAACTTTTTTGAGATGCTAGTGAAAATTTTCTAGTGAAGGATTCTAGTGAAGAGTTTTCTCTTCCATATGTTTTATTTCCTTTAAAAATCATGGAGTCTGGGGGGTGGCTAGGTGGCGCAGTTAATAGAGCACTGGCCCTGGAGTCAAGAAGACCTGAGTTCAAATCTGGCCTCATACAGTTAATACAAAAACTAGCTGTGTGACCTTGGGCAAGTCACTTAACTTAATTGCCCTCCAAAAAAACCCCAAACAAACAAAAAAAATCATAGAGTCTTAGTTTTAAGGTAAGAAGATATCTTAGATATCAAGAAGAACAATACTACTAATAGGGGCAGCTAGGTGGCACAGAGAATAAAGTACCAGCCCTGGAATTAGGAGGACCAGAGTTAAATCCGGCCTCAGACACTTAACACTTATTAGTGGTGTGACTTTGGGCAAGTCACTTAACCCCAACTGCCTTGCCTTCCTCTCCCTCCAAAAAAAAAAAAAGAACAATACTATTAATAATAACAGCTAATGTTGATTGAATGACCAACAATAGGACCCAGACCAAGACCCACCTGGTCACTGTCTGGACCCTGATTGGTTCAGAGTGAATGTAAATAGAAACAGTTTCTGTTTGGTCAGGAACTCTGAGGGTCTTTCCCTAGAAGTCTGGTTTTTTTTGGTTGTTTCTGTTGTTGTGGCTGTTTTGGCAGGGTGGGGGAGACTAGGTAAAGAGGCCATTCTCTGCTTTATTTCTTACCTAGCCTTAATCACTGAATTTCCTCAGTCAAATTGAGATCTGGTAGAGACCTTTGCCTAAAAAAGCCAAGGTATCCCACTGCATCCAGGGCCATCTCTAGTTGTCCTAATCTGTATCTCACCACTGGACCCAAAGGCTCTGGAGGAGAAAGTGAGACTAGTGACTTTGCACAGCCCTCTATCACTTAAATGCAATTAACTTGCATGTCACGGCATCACCTCCCTGACGTCATGGTCCTCTTCGAGTACAAAGGATAAACAACAAGAACAGTTGAGGAAACTGAGACAAAGTTAAGTGACTTGCCCAGAGTCACACAGCTAATAAGTGTCTGAGGCCAGAATGGAAACCAGGAAGAAGAGTCTTCCTGACCCCAGACTCAGTACTCTTATCCACTATACCACTTGGCTGCCCAAAAGATACTGAAGCAGTTCACCATTTCCTTCTCAAACTCATTTTACAGATGAGGAAACTGAAGCAAACAGGGTAAAGTGACTTGCCCAGGGTCACGCAGGTAGCATCTGCAGTTGGATTTGAACTCAGGTCCTCCTAACTCAGGCCTGGTGCTATATATCCACTGTGCTACCTAGCTGCCCATCTGTATAATGTAGCTCCATAATTAACATTTAAAGCTGAAGATAGTCCCAAGTGGTATCCTTTCAAAATGCAAACAGAAAGAATAGAAGATGAATCTCTATGTGAGGACCTTAACATCTTTAAGATACAAAGTGGTTAACTTTTATTTTTATAAAATTCTAGTAGGTTGAAGAGATTTCATTATTGGTTGAGAAACAGTCAGAGAGGAATAACTATCTTGCTCTCTCCCACCTGCTAAAGCCTTACCCTCTAAGGTTATATTTTATCTGCTCTCTATTTATCTTTTGTGTGCCTTCTATTTAAATGTTGTCTCTCATTAGAATCTAAATTCTCTGAGGCCAAAGGGTTGTTTTTGCCTTTTCTTGTGCCCCCCAGTGCTTAGTTCTGGCATATAATAAGTTAATTCATAATAAATTGCCTTTTAATTTATTGATTGCTCAGACACAGCTTAAAAAAGTCAGTGGTAGAGATGGAAACACACATCCAAATTTCAAAACTTGTTATTGTCATCAGCCGTCATCTCTCAAGTGTTGTGTTTCAGCCATGTCCAACTCTTAATAACTTCATTTGAGGATTTTGTGGCAAGGATACTAAAGTGGTTTCCATTTCCTTCTCCAGGTCATTTTACAAATGAGGAAACTGACGTCAACACGGTTAAGTGACTTGCCCAGGGTCACACAGCTAATAAGTATCTGAAACCAGATTTGAACTTAGGAAGATGAGTCTTATTGACTCCAAGCCCAGGGCTCTGTCTATTGCATCACTCAACAAATATTTCCTGATTGACGTGTCACTAATGTACCCACGCAGCACCTCCTCTGACTCTACTGGATATACAAAAATACCACAAGGTGTCTATCCACCCTCATAATATTATAATCTAGTGGGAAAAACAATACAAACACATGAAACAGAAAAAAAAACGATGGGCTGAATTTCATACATTGATTTATAATAGGAGTTAAAGGAAGGGAGAGGAAGTTCGTATGGACTCAAAGAGTTGGTGACCATTTATATCACAAAAGCGAAACCCATAGAGGCTGCTATGAATATGCAGGCATATTTCCAGGTTTGAATCACAAGATATAACAGACTCTCTTCTTTGAAGACAAAATCAAGATATTTATTCATATGCCAGAAAGCCAAATCCACCATGGTAATAAAGAAGTTGGTACACATTACCATGCAGGAAGCACCACCATCCCCAAGCCTTCTCTCCATCAGGCAAAATGCCCCTTTCTCACCTATGCTGCTCCGTCTCATTCTCGGCCTATCTCTGCCTCTTCTCTCTCTCAGCTCCACCTCACTCTCCCACTTCCTGCTCCACCAATTCAGCAATCACCTCCCACCACAGGCTCATGTGACTCAGGCTCAAAGCAGGTCATACAGACCTATTAATAGGCAAGAAAGATCTTCCCATTCCCTTAACAATACACCATTATAAAGAGAAGCAGGATTTGAACTACAGGTAGGATTTCAGCAGACAGATAGGAAGGGCATAGCATTCCAGGTGGTGACAGACTCTAAAGCAAAGGTATGGAAATGGAAATGAGTTTAACATGCAGAGAAGACCTTTTTTTTTTAATGTAGATTTTTTCTTTCTTTTTTTATTTCTTAGCAGAGATGTGTTTCAAGTCACTGCATTAGGATTGCTGCCAATCACAAGTTGTACAAGCTGCTATGTGTTAATCAGTCAAAAATACTTTATACTTAAGAAGGATGCAGAGTGATGATATTAATCATCATCAGTTTCATCACTAATGTTATATATTGCTTAAAGACTCAAAAGTCCTTTATAGCCACTATTTCATTTTATTCTCACAACTACTCTGGGAGGTAGCTATTATTATTATTATTATTATCATCTCTATTTTTACAGATGAGGAAACTTGCCCAGGGACTCTCTGAAGACTGTAACTCAGATCTTCTTGACTGCAAGTATAACACTCTATCCATTGTGCAACAGTGGAAAATATGTTTAGATAAGATAGTATGGGGACAAATTACAGAGGATTTTCAAAGAACACACAGAGAAGTGTGGCCTCAGTACACAAAGCAACAGCGAACAACCACAGACTCAATTCAAAAACACATTTATTAAACACCAGCTCTAGGTAAGGTAACATGCCAGGAGCTGTACTAGAAGAGAAGAGCAACACAATGAAAACAGTGGTTAAAACGTCTTAGGTTATCAGTGTCTGGAGGATGGGGTGGAAAGAAAAGACAAAAAAACCTGTAAGGTCTGTGAGGGGGCTGCTCTAGCAGGTTAGACATTCAGTGAAAGGCTGTCTAAGTTGGTTCAATTCAATTTGATGAGCATCTGACAAGTATTTATTAAATGCCTACTATATGCCAAGCACTGTTCTAGGATCTGGGGATAGAAAGAAAAAAAAATAAAGAAGAATAGTCACTACCACCAGCAACTTTGCTGGAGACAAACTTTGCTGCATTAGGAGACAGAAGATTAAAAAAAAAAAGATCCAGAATGGAAAGGGAGAAGTGGGTCCAAGGTATATTGTGAGGGAACAGGAAGAACATTTGAAGACAAGGCTGAATGTAAAGATAAAAGAATGAGGAAAGTCAAAGGAGAGGGAGCGACATTACAGTAGAAAGAGCATTGGCTATGGTGTCAGAAAATCCAGGTGGGAATCCTGCCTCTGCCCCTTACTGGCCGCATCAGTTTTGCAAGGTATTTCATCTCTTCGCATCATTAAGCATTTATTAAACATCTACTCCCACATCTTCCGGGTACTGAGAATACAAGAATGAAACAGTCCCTGCTCTTAAGGAGCTTATATTCTATACAAAATGTATGCACAGGGGCAGCTAGGTGGCCCTGGAGTCGGGAGGACCTGAGTTCAAATCTGGCCTCAGACATGTAACACTTACTAGCCATGTGACCTTGGGCAAGTAAGTCACTTAACCCCAATTGCCCTGCCCTCCCTCCTCCAAAAACAAAAATAAGTGGTAATTTTTTTTAGGGAAAGAAGCCAAGTACTAGAGATGATCAGGGAAAACTTCATGTAGAAGATATCATTTAAATCTACTTTTCAAGGAAATTAGAGAATCTAAGAGGTATAGATGAGGGAATGCATTCCAGCCTTAGGACTTCTTTGTGCCTCCGTTTCCATATATATATGCAGAATCCAAAAATATAGATCCATAGCCTTTTAGAGCTGGAAAGAACCCATCTAGTCTAACCTCTTGGTTTTTCAGAAAAGCAAACTGGTATGCAGAGAAGTCAGGTAGTTGGTAGCAGAGCCAAAATTCAAACTCAAGTCTCCAGAATCTTAGTTTGGTTATTCTTTCTATCATATCCCATTACTTATACTCACAGAACTGAATGAAATGAAATAATTAATGTAAGGCGCTCTAAAATGCCAACTATTATTAGTTCTTTAAGGTATCTAACTTGGAAGGCTGGAAAAAGCAATGACCTCTCTGGCAGAAAGCTGGAAGTTAGGATAGGGCCCTGCCTTGATGGACTGGGGTTTTGAAAAATAATGAATTTTGTTTTGGGCATATTGAGTCTGAGGTAACAACAGGCTAAGCTTAGAGTTCTTGCCAGACAACTGGAGATGTATGTTTGAAGCATGAATCTGATTTTAGTTCTAGAGATATAAAGATCTGGGACTCATTAGCATTGAGCAGGTAACTGAAACCAGAAGAATGGAAAGATCTCTTTTCAAAGGAGCAAAAGGAAAGATGGAGAAGATCCTAGAATTGAGGCAAGCTGAATATGGAAGTCAGAGGAAGAACAGCAGAAGGAATGGAATATGTTCAGAGATGGGAGAATTTTTAAAAATTCTTATGTAAAGCTAAAGAAAGTGAGCTTAGAAGAGTAAGTGATCAATAGAAATAAGAAGAGAATGTAAAAGGAAGAAAGGAAGGAAACAGGCCTTTATTAAGTGCCTACTATATATTAAATGTTTTACAAATATTATCTAATTTTGTCCCCAAAACAACCCTGGGAGAGAGGTGCTTTTTTAATCCTCATCTTTACAGTTGAAGAAACTGAAGCAGGCAAAGTTTAAGTGACTTGCCCAGGGTCAAACAGCTAGTAAGCATCTAAGGACAGATTTGATCTCTTGTCTTCCCAACTCCAAGTGGACTGTCCCATCTACTATGTCTATGAGGCTCTAAAAGACTGAGAACCCAAGATTGAGAAGATGCAAGTGAATTTGCCAAATAGAATCTTGAGGACTACAATCCACAGTTCAACATCAGGAAACATATCACTAAATTGGAAAAGTACAGAATATACCATAACTTCCTTGAGGGAGAAGTTAAAACTCTGCCCAATCTGCTTCTCTTGCTAGAAACAATGTTACCAGAGTACTTGTAACTAAATGTACAGTCACATACATAGCTATGCCTCCTTTCCATTTAAGTGAGGTGAAGGATGCCATCATCAGATCAGTACTCCTATTACCAAACATCATGTTATTTGATATATCCATAGCTTTACTCCAAGAAATGCAAACAATGGCTCAAATGAGAGGAGAGGAGACGAACTACAGACTAAATCACCTGAAAATCTAGTTCTTGGGTTCACAGCATAAGATAGATATGAAAGATAGATATGAAAGAATGCATGCTACACAGAAAAATAATGTTTTCAACTTGCCCGTGCTATCCAATTATGCCAGTTAGAAATGTAAGACAGTTAATTTTTCCAGAAGAGTGGCACATAGTTCTAGACAAATCATTGTTGAGTTAAGTTTTGATCTAGTCAGTTTTTTTTTCCCTAAGGCAGGCAATGTGTTTGTACTTTCCCCCAAAGGGGTTAAATCAACATGGAAGGCAGTGAGAATCCATGGAAATAGCCACTAACTGTGATCTGAGGCAGGCTAGAACCTGGCTGGACTCAAGTTTTCTCATTTGTGAAATGATCACCAAGGTTCCTGCCAATTCTGAAATTTTATGATGCTTCAAACTTTTATGCTTTATGGTCTTCAAATTCTACCATTTCTATCCCTCCTTTCTCTCTCTTACAAAATTGTGTTACATAGCTATTACAAGGTAGATGTATTTTATAATCCTATGTATCTGAAAACACTGTTCTGAGAAAGGGCTCAGAGGTTTCAGCAGACTATGAAATGGGTTCAGAACCCACCCCTCTCCACCCACCCCCAAAAAGGAATCCCTGATGTTGAATGGAAGAATATTTCACAGTAAAAGAGTTATTATGTATCACCATCTGAAGATTTATGTAAAGGGAAGCTAGGTGACACAGTGGAGTGCAGGACCCGAGTTCAAATATGACCTCAGACACTAGCTAGCTGTGTGATCCTGGACAAATTGCTTAACCTTGCTTGCCTCAGTTTCCTCATCTGTAAAAGGAAGTGGAGAAGGCAATGGCAAACCATTCCATTTATATCTATCAAGAAACCACCAAATAGGGTCACAAAGAGTCAAATATGAATCAAACTACTGAACGACAACAATAGTTTTAAAATTCTGTTCCCAAAACTAAAAATACAATAACCCTCTAATGAAGGAGCACTCACACATTTGTGGAAAATGCTACATAAGAGTAGAACTGATCATCATTATTTTCAACACATATTTTCAATTTGAATCAACATCAATCAACACATATTTTCATACTAATTCCCTCCTCCAAAAACTTCACTTGGATCTTCTGACATTTACACAGTTGAATAATTTTAAATTCAATTCTCTGAGCATTTACTGACAACCTACCATTTTTGTGACTTTTGATCTTAAAGAATGACCGAAGATGGACTGCTGTTAACTAATACGAAACCACTTAAACCAAACCACTGCTTTTCTTCCACATTGCTCATGGAACTTCCCAAAATAACACCAACTCACCTGGGAAGAGAGATCATATGCCTTTTTACTGAATCCCAGTAAAGGTATGTTAACTATGCTCAGAAATATACAACCAGAGAGTGATGGAACAAGAAGAAAGGAAAATGCAAGCCTCCAACTGAAGGGGAATCCTTCTATTTGGCCACATCATAATCTTATTGTCAAGAATCTCAACTGCTTAAAACTAACCTAAGTCTAATTTGGATTTTTTTTCCTATGTTATAAATATTAGGAAATATTTCCAAATAGCCCACACATTTCCTACTGAAAAATCTGCCCACAAATTCCAAGAAGAGGAGGAAATTTAAGGAAGGCCTCTGCTTCTTATTCCCTTTCCTTTATGATCCCACCTCCATAAATGCCTGTTGGATGCCAAGAAGGGAAATTTTCTTAACTCCTAATAGTAATCTGCAAAAATACCCTCTCTAATTATTCCATATAAACATGTAGAAATATTTGATCTCCGACAAGTCATCTGAGTCTAAGAGAAGCAGGAATAAATGAACGCACCTTAAGGCCTTTTGATGCAGCTATGTGGGCAGCAGTCCAGCCTTCTTTGTCAGCATGGTTGATGAGATCTGTAGGAACAACAGGCTTGGCTGGACAAGTGGAATTCTTCTCTCTGGAATCCAAGTCAAAAAAGCCTGAATCGGGCTCCATATCACTCATAAGGTTTCCATTATCAGGTACCCTATAGTACATAAGGAGCTTCAGGCCGTCCACATTACCAGAATCCACAGCAGCATGAATTGGGGTCCAACCATCCTGCAAATAAAAATTCAAGGTGGGGAAAATTTATAAAATAGTGTATTATATTATTTATAACAGCTCTGTTTCAAGTTCACCTTTAATGAGCATTTAAGATGAGTTTGCAAGCTGGAAAAAGCATGAATTACAACCACGTCTAGTAGGATGGGTTGAAGGAAAGTGATTTGGCCTTGGTTAGTTATATTTCCCATTTTGCTATGATACAAATTGCCTATTATTTCCAGTTCAGACAAAGGGGCCTATCAGAGAATAATTTGATGAGCAAAGGCATTTTCTGACACCATTGGCTTATGTTGTTTATGGCATCTTGGAATCTCACTCTATTTAAAAAGCAATAAGACTGCATTATTAGGTTCTATCCAAGGAATATCTGTATCATTAACTCATGGATGAAAATTCTGTATTATTGTAAGTTAGTCCCCTCTATAAACAGTAGCGAGTGATAAGGAATGGACCCCAAGGATAATTTTATAGCAAAGTTCCAAGGCACTTGATTTAGTTATGTCCATATGTACATATACTCAATTTATAAAGTAATGATAAATTTCACAACTGAAACTAAATGCAACTCAAAGGGCAAGGGAGAGATGCACCATATTGTCAGTGATCATTTGCATGTGAGAACTGGAATAAAATATTTCACTGAGGCAAGTATGGCAAGAAAAAAGATGTGAGCTCCCAGTAAAAGAAAAAGATTACAGTCCACTTATTTAAGTAATATGCACAAAATATTAAAAAGCCTAGGTGAAGGACACTAGGAACATATGGATGGACCCTCTACAGATGCTTGAGAAAAGGATATGGACAATAATTGCATAGGAATAGAAAACATGATGGGCTTTGATATTACTTCACTGGTGGAGAGAACACCCATTTAAGATTACATACTTGACATGTCAAGCTCCTAGAGATAGGGATTGGATTGCTTTCTCATAACACTCTAAGTAAGAAGAATCTTTGACATGGTAGGCTAGAATTTAAGAAGATAATGTTCCTATACAAGAAAAACAGATACTCTCTCAAGAGAACAATGAATCTGAAGTAGCATTGCTGTATTGAGTTGAGGGTAGCTAGGTGGTACAGTGTACAGAAAGCTGGGTCTGAAGGCAGTAAAGGCTCATCTTCCTAAATTCAAATCCGGCCTCTGACATTTACTAGCCATGTGACCCTTAGAAAGTCACTCAATCCCGTTTGCCTCAATTTCCTAATCTGTAAAATGAGCTGGAAGAACTGGCAAACCACTCCTGTATCTTTGCCAAGGAAACACCAAAAATGGGGTCATGAAGAGTTGGACATGACTGAAAATGAAACAACAACTGTGTTCAGTTCTGGGAGGTATGAATGTTTTCAAATGAGAGCACAACCAGAAGAATGCAACCAGGATGCTCAAGGGATTAGAAACCCATGCAGCCCAAAAAGCAGTTGAAGGAACTATGGAAGTTTAGCCTGAACAAAAGACTGTGTTCATGTGCGGTGGGGAAATCATGATAGCTGTCTTTAAGTATTTCAGGGGTAGTTAAGAAGGGCTTGGCTGATTTTATTTTGCCCCAGAAGGCAGAATTAAGAGCAATGAATATCCTTTTTTTTTTTAACATAAGGAAAATCCCCCCCTAAGAATGAGAGCTATACACAATTGGAATGAGCAGCTGGAATAAGAAATGAGTTCCCTTATATCTGAATGTCTTCAAACAGAAGATTTCTGCTCAGGTATAGGTTAGATGTGATGACCTCTGAGGCCCCTTCCAAGACTCTAAAATGCTATGATCACCTTCACTTCTTCATTCACAACATCTTCTTATTATTTTTCTGGTCATATCTTATATTCTTCCCCAAAGTGGAATCTAAGTTCTTTGAGGGAAGGAACTATGATTTAAAAAAAAAACAAACCAACTCTGTCACCCAGTACAGCACCTGGCATATATTAGGTGATTAATAAATGCTTGCTAATAAAACTAAAAATGGATGTTTTTACCTCTCTTGGTCCTTTCAGCTGATAATCCCAGATGAAGTCAGCAGATGAGAAAAGACCAAAGCAAGAGGGGAACTAAATGAATGAGTCAACATCCCTCATGCTCCAGGCAATTAATAAAACTTCATGACTCAGTCTCTGTCAAGTTGCTAATGCTTTTCTCAGCAGTGCAGCAAAGGGCAGAGAGTGCTGCACCTGACATCCAGAGTGACATGGTCTTGAGGTCTGTACTTATGGCAGTGCAAGCTGCACCCTTTGCCCAAGCCTCAGTTTCCTCATCTGGATATATAAAACACAAGGATCTGCCTCAGAAGAGAGTTAGTATGTGAATGAAATTATGTATGGCATTGCTTTGTAAACCCTCAAGATTTATAGAAAGATAAACTATTATTTTGAGGGGCGGGAGGGTGAGAGATCGGTCCTTGTTCATCAGTATTTTTCTTTCAAAAACATGCTATGTTAACTCTGCCTTGAATTATCATATCGAAGGTAACACAGTTGCTCCTAGAAAAACATTTCATCTTCCAATATTCTTTGAAGTTCTTACATTAAAAGGTCAAAGTCAGCATTTATTGTTTCCCTTCAGCCCCATTGCTTGCACTACCTCATCTCTCTGGATGCTTCAGCTTCTTTACCTTCAAGCTGCCCAACAAATACCTCCTTACTATCTTACACGACTGTATACGTTGACCCCCTGCTCTCCAAAACTAAGAAGGCTTGCAAATGCATGATTTTTCATATAATCATCGTATAGTTACTTTACTTTACTTTTTGTAAAGCAGAATGAATAGAGCAGCTAGGTGATGGAACAGATAGAGTTGTTTGTGGTTGGGAGTCATTTTTTCAGTCACGTCTGACTCTCTGTGACCCCATTTGGGTTTTCTTGGCAAAGATACTGGAGTGAGGCAAACAGGGTTAAGTGACTCATAGATAGCAGAGTAGCAGGCCTGAAACCAAGAAGATTCACCTTTCTGAATTCGAATCCAGCCTCAGACACTTACTGACTATGTAACCCTGGGCAGGTCACTTACTGCTGTTTGCCTCAGTTCCTCATCTGTAAAATGAACTGGAGAAGAAATTTGCAAACTACTCCAGTATCATATCTCTGCCAAGGGAAACCTCAAACAGGGTCACAAAGATTGAAATGTCTGAACAACCACCACCTCCTGAAGTGAACATTATAGACTAGATTACAAAAGAAAAAGAATTAAATGAAGTGAAATCACCAAAATTCTAAAAATCCTATTGAAAGACATCTATAGAATATTTGAATTGGAACATACAGTTCAGCTCTGACTTGTCTCCCTAGCACCACCCACTTCCCATTAGCTTAGAATTTGATAGCACATAATCACTTGGGACTTTTCTTTATCCCTCACTTCCCACATTCAATCAATTATCAAGACCTGTTAATTCTACCTCTAATGTTTCATCTCTGCCCCACTCCCTGCTTGCTTTGCTGCTTCATTAGCTTAGAGTCTCATCACTTGTGCTGCTATTGCAAGTTTTATAATTAGCTGCCCTTTCTTTAGTTCATCCTTCACAACACAGTTACCAAAATAATCTCCCAAATGATGTACATGCATGACCATGTAAAATCACAGGATCATACATTTAGAGCTGGAAGTGATAGAAGAGATCATTGAGTCCAATTCTCTCACTTTGCGGCAGCTAGGTGGTGCAGTGAATAGAGCTCCAGCCCTGGAGTCAGGAGGACCTGAGTTCAAATGCTGCCTCAGACACTTGACATTCTTTACTAGCCGTGTGACTTTGGGCAAGTCCCTTAACCTCAATTGCCCTCCAAAAAGCAAAAAAAAAAAAAAAGACCAAAAAAAACCCAAAACCCAACCCTCAATTCTCTCACTTTACAGATAAGGAAACTGAAGTCCAGAAAGATTAAAGAACTTCCTCATGGTCGAATATCTAGTAAGTGTCTAACACAGGATTTGAATTGAATCCAGATTTTCTCAACTCTACATTCAGTGCTTTAACCATCACATACCATGCTCACACATCTCACCTTTGCGGCCATGAACAAAATCCCTAAGTTAATGTTTAAGCACTTTTTCAGTCTCTCTTTCCCATCAACAATTCTTAGCTTTATTTCACATACTTTGTGTATTCCACTAATGGTGAATTTCTGGTAGCTGCTCCTATTGATCATTCTTCCTCCTCTTTCCTTTGTGCATTCAGGGAAGTTATCCCTCATACCTGGAAATCACCCCTTCCTCCTCTCCAGTTTCTGTTCCTTGAAAGGCTAGCTCAGGCCAGCTGCTTCAAGAAATCTTCCCTGGCTTCCCCAGCCAAAGGGATTCGGTCCATTGGATTTTCTCAGGACGATTAACAACAACAATATCACTCTTACGTATCTCTCTTTTGCCTCTATTATATTTTACCTTGTTTCATACTTAGATGCCTTCATGTTGTAATCTCACTAGAGGTTCCCAAACTTATTTGGCTTACTGCCTCCTTAAAAAAAAAAAATTACTCAGTGCCCCGCCCTGGAAATCTACTTTCTTTAATCCTTTAGCAGGTTTTAAAAAAAATTTGCATCATTTCCAAAAAATATAAAATATTTTTTAAATGATGCATCTTAAATATAGTAATTGATTATAAATTTGTAGGTTTTTTCCTGCATTGAAATTTTGATGACACCATACTGCATCATGTAACCATATAGTATTGTGTTTTAAACACATACGTATTCCTACTGATACATGCTGGACTTGCCAATAATGTGTCACACGTTTGCCTGACAGGTCACTTGTTAGACCTGTCAGTGGACTTGACCACTGATCAGCTATAACCTGGATTTTGTGTGATTATCTGGAAAATAATGTAATCTACTATTTTAACTCTTGTTACACAACAGATGAAACATGCATGAATGGTTTTTCAAAACTGTATTGTCTTCTTTCCGTAAGTTTCCACCACCCCCTTATTTTTATTAAACATCTCTCAATTGTACTGAAGGCTACTACTGACCTCCACACCCCATCATACCCATGCCCCCCAGGGGGCAGCACCACCCATTTTGGGTATCTATGGGACCGTCCATTTTGTTAAGATGGGGAGGGGAGTATTGTTGCATCTTTGTGCACATTGCCTTGCACAAAGAAGGTATCCAATAAATATTTTCTTATTTGAATTAGTATGGCACAACAATATTCTCCTAGCACTGAGGTGCCCAAGACACATCACTAAACTCTTGGTAAGGAGGTGTGGTGGTACAACCTAAAACTCAAATTTTTTTTATAACACTCATCCCAGGGACAGCTAAGTGAGATAGGCAGTGGAAGAGCACTGGGCCTGGAGTCAGAGAGACCTGAATTCAAATCCAACCTCTGATACTTACTAGCTGGCAAGTCACTGAAGTGCTATTCACCTCAGTTTACCTCATCTGTAAAATGAAAGGAATAATATTTGTACTACTCACCTTATTAGGACAGAACTTTCTGAACTCTATATAGGTAAATGAGAGCTATTTTTATTATTAAATAGGAGCAATAATAATTTTTACTTACACTGGTTTTTACATTTCGGTCTGTTCCAGCTTCCAACAACAGTTTAATACATTCATTATTTCCATTTCTACAGGCCAGGTATAGAGGTGTTTGTCCTCCTTCAGCAGCATGGTTAATGTCAGCATGATATGCAATTAGTAATTCTGCACACCTAAACACAAACATGGAATGAAGAAAAATTCTGTCTTTGAAAGCAAATGCAGTATATGGGAAGGGCATTAGAATGAAAAAGCAATGTCAAGTAATGGTGTATTAAAATGTACTCATTATTAATATGATGTTTATGGCCAGAAATGCATATAATCAAATTCATACTACCAATTAATAGGCACAAAACAGTTATAAGCAAAAATAAAATTGTAGAATGTATTTTATTCAGGCTGGGAAAAAAAAATCTCATAAAGAAAAAAAAACTAGAGCTGTGAAAATTAAAAAAAAAAACAGCCTGTGAAATTAGTCGCTTTGATAAAGTGTGACTATCTGGCCAAAAATTTTAGGATCATAACTTGTTTTGCATTTTTTCCAATATTTAAAATAGTAGTGTGGAGGAAAAAGCTTTTTATATTTAATTTATAATTATTATATGAAATAGTTCATGGTTTGTAATTCAAAACAGTAAAGGCTCTAAGAAGTCAGTGTGCTGATTACATCACTCGAGAGATGGAGAGGGGGGATAAGGAATGACACCATAAGACTCCAGTATAAAAGCAAAAGGACATTTGCCCCTTAAACAGTACGGCTGGGTTCTGAGAATCAGGAGAAAATAAGACCAAGTAAATTCAGTGTTATAAGGGGCACCTCTTATAACACTGAAAAGACATGCATTAAAACCTTTTTAGTACCCCCACTGCCCCCGGCTGAACCCCTCTGCTTGGCATTGTTTAGTTTATCGATTAATGTTAGGCATGCAAGCTGTTTAATGTCCTAGTAGTAGAAATATATTTATTTCCTTAACACAATGGGGTGTGAACTTTTTGCTCTAGTCCTAAATGTAACTACACCAAGGCTACTGAGCCTGCTACAAAGATCACAGGCCACCTGGAGGCAGTAACTAGAACAGTCTAGAGGAGATTAGAAAGTCCCACTTGGGACACAAATCCCTAGGTTCTTTCAAAACACAGATCAGATGATACCTCCCTAATGGCCTTTTTCTAGATCTCTTTTCTCTTGGAAATTGCTTTCTACTTCCATGTCTTACTATAGTCCCCCTTCAGTAGAATGTATACTCTTTGAAGATAGGAGCTAGAGACCTAGAAAGGTCTTGCAAATAGTAGGAGCTTAATAAATGTTTGTTAAATTGAGGTGAATTTTAATGCTCCCAACATCCCCACGATCTTTCTCTGTGACTGATTTTCAAAGTCTCTGTAAGGTCAGTTTCAGTAGGGCAGGATATATTAGAAGGTCTGAAAAATAACTCAAGGAACTATCTTTTGAAATCTTCATGAAGTTAAAAATATTTATTAATATATACAGGAAATAAGAATTTGTACATCAAATGCAAAATTTCAAGTTGCACAAATAAAATGGTTCTAAAGCAATCTTTAGCAAACTTAAAAGAACAGAAAAGTTTATGTTCCCGTTATTTTTTATAATAAGGACCATCAGCTTTAGAGCCAGAATATACAGAGAAAGCTGAGTGAATAATTGTATTCTATTTTCAACATGAAAATGTTGTACCCTAAATTACACCAGTTATTCAACTGGCCTAATAAGCTTACAGAGGCAATCACTCCTAAGGTTATATGTATTCTGGGGAATGCATAATTATTGCTTCTGGCTTTATGCTGACCCCCTTTCAGAACAGTCAAGTTCCTGTTTCATGGTTTAAAAATAAAAGCTCAAAACAGGATGAGTATTTGGGATGTAATTCTGAATAAAATATCTATTACCATAAGTGCTCATCAACCACTGCCCCACAATCACAAGGACTTTGAAGGTCAAGTTCAGTGCAAATAAATATTTTTATTTTTCTCCAAAAAAAAAAAAAAGATACCGCAAACGATTTTAACCTGACAAGTCCTCTCAACATCTTTTCAGGGCTCACTATAAAACAGAAAATACTAACATAAGATACGTATGGGAGGTATGGTTCTAGAAATGTTCAATTCATAATAAATTCTGAACTAAGACATCTATGTACTCTGTACATAACACTATTATTCAAATACTACAGTAGAAGAAGAGGAGTTTCAGTTCCTTTGCGTATATTTCTTTGAATTTAAGCTTTCATTTAGCTAACATATTTGTTTGGTATTGACTCACATTTGGCCAGAACTCAAATGCGTATGTAAATCAAAGGAAGGGGCTCTTTTCGTAAAAGAGAAAAATCTTAGAATATCACTTACTTGAAATGTCCCTGAGCAGCTGCTGAACACAAGGGTGTGAAGCCATTTTTATCAGCAGTATTAACTTGTGCTTCTGCATTCAGCAGCAATCTGACACAGTCTAAGGATTTTAACAGAGAACCACTTTAATGCCTCTAATTTGGTAGTTAAAAAGAAACCACCCCCCACCCCCAAATGATATCCAAGCTAAGGATATTTTTGAAAGCCCACAGGGTCTGTGGATGAGCTGTTGGTCTGATAAACATGTCACGATGGATTTCTCATAACCTACTTAGCACTAGTTTCCAGGGACACCCAAATTCTCTTCCCCAATATGAGGACAGACTTGAGCACTAAATCAAAATGGGAGTGTTCTGTTTAAATCTGGAACAATTCCCTCTGGTTTTAATCACTTTTCTAAAGATTATGATGAGAGTTGAAAGAACTAAGGGCTCAAAAATGAAGGCTCAACTAACAAACCCTGCCTCCCCCTTCCCTACCTCCCAGCCTCATCTTGACATATTTTTCTGGTTACTTTGCAAAGGGTTAGGTCTAGACTGGTGTCACCTAAACTGAAAAGCCCTCCTTTCACACAGTGGTTTAATAGAGTTTTATCACAATCATCCCACTGAAAATGTTTCAGTGAACACAACTAAGTGTAAGTACTATGCATCATCTTGTGCTGCAGCATTCCTTGAAGTATTTGACACTCATCTTGAAAACATTTGGAGTTGTTTCTCATTTTTGTTTATATTGTGTCTTATTTCCCTAGCAGACTAAGAATTTCCTAAAGTGAGGGACTGGCCTCTTAAATTTCTAACTCCCTCCATGCCCAACACAGCACACTACATGGAGTGAACATTTAATAAATTCTTGTTTTTACAAGTATATCCTATATCAAAGTGTTTGCCTTCTCAAGTTGGAGGGAAGGACAAGGAGGGAGAGAACTTTGATGTAAAAAAATATTTTAAAAAAATGTTAAAAATTGTTTTTTCATGTAATTGAGGAAAAATTAGTTTTTTTTCTAAAATAAATACTTGTTGACTATTGTATTGCAACCAAGTCCTAGGCATTGTTAAAATAGTTTAACATCAGAAGCTGATATGATGGAAAGGACACTAAAGGATTCATATCAACTTTGCCACTGAACCCTACGGATCCTGAGGCCTTCCCACCTCACAGCTGAAATCTTTCTATGTTTTCTCCCTTAAGAGCAGAGTCTGTCTTGCTTTTTCTACTTCTATCATTAATGCTTAGCATATTTTAAATGCTTCATAACTGTTTTATTCATTAATTTGTTCATAACAAGAAAAAGTATAAGAGCTTACTAAGGATTAGCTGGGTCAGGAACAACTAAAAAGTCAGGTGTCTTGCTCCTACAGTCTAAAGCTCTGTTTAATAAGGACACTCTTATCTATTCTGGGAAGTCTCCTGGACCAGTTCATGATGCATAGATGAGCTCCAACATTGTCAAAAGCTCTTTCCTGGTAGGATGCTCTAAAGTACTGAGGTGGGGGAGGGGGAGAAGGGAAGAGGGAGAGAAGCTTAAAAAAACCCAAACCTCCCAGTTATCTGAATTATACTGTAATTATTTAAACTGGATAGTTAAAGCCAATTTAAATGTCCATGAATGCTGCATCAGTAGTCAATACTGTTTTTCCACACATACTAACAAAGTATGGTGTGATATACTTAACTACAAGATTCTTAATTTAAGAACAAAAAACAATCCGCAGATTTTATCACTATGCCATTTTGACTAATTATCACATTGAATCATCTTTAAAAAACTCTAGAAAAACACAAACATCTAATTAACTACCCCCTTTGCCAAGCTGCTCTAAGACCCTAAGTTTAGGACCTTTTCTAACTTTTAAAAATGATATAATTCAATCTGAAGTTAGTGAGGACCTAATCTTCTTCAGTACATATCAGTTGCTTGTTGTGTAAACTAAATTCTGGCTATTTATTCATGCTAAACCAAAGACATCACAGATGGAATGATTTACTGAACTAGAAACATACTTTGTACTGACAAGTAATTAAAGTTAGTCACATAGAATTTATTGGCATTGGGAATTAAGAGGACAAAACTTTTTTTTTTCATTAACTGTCAAATATTCATATCAGAAAAGGTATTTTGGTATCTATCTATCTATATATATATATATATATACCCACATACATATGTATATATGTGTATGTACATACACACACATATATACACGTATACATATGTATATAGAGGTATTTAATGTGATTCTCTTCCACAGAATTTGTTAGCAAGATCAAGTATTTAAAAGTACACTAAGTAACTAACAATACGAAAGTAGTAACAAAATGTTCTTTCAAATCCAAGCTGTTCCATTCCTTTGAGATGTGAGTACCAGAGGGAAGTACTGAGATATCACGTTCTTTACCTGTATGTCCATTCTTAGCAGCAGAATACAAGGCAGAAGAGCCATCTTCACAGGAGTAATTAATGTCCAGTCCTTCTTCATTAAGCAGCATTGATAATAAAGTGACATTTCCCTGGGCAGCAGCTTGCTGAAGAAGGGTGGACCTGCCAGCCAGGGAGGCAGGACCACCACTCATTAGCAAAGGGGTTAGGGAGGGTGACCAGCCTGTGAGTTAAAGTGACCCAAGTTAGATGGGGAGGTGAAAAAAAATTAATATTATCCTCTTCTCTTTTAATCACACACAACACACACACACACACACACACACACACGCACCATGGGGGTACACAATTTTGAACACTAATTGGTCTGTTAAGATTTAGTCTCTATTGTTATTTCACTCCTTTCTATCCATCATTAATTTAATCTGCACACAGTGGTGACAGGTTATTTTTAGTTAAGATAGTTCGGTTTATTATTGACACAGGTTATTATAATGAGCGATTTTAGAAAACATCACAGATGCTAATTTTAAAATTCCTTTTCCAAATTCCAGTGCTAAACAAATATGAAAAACAGAACATGTGTGTCTGTTCTATTTAATTCAAGATTTTAAAACAAACTGATATTGCAGATATCAAAATATAATTGTGATATGAAATAAAGGGCCTTTTCCCCCCTTTGCCTGAGCCCCTCATAATAATTGAGAAATGTGACATTATCCATGAAAAGGCACCATGCACTGCTAAGGACTTCAAATATATGCCTTTAAATTCTCAGTTTGGTAATAAGATCTAATTAAGGTAGGTTATTATACCAAAGCAATGATCAATGGAATACATGTGATCTACACCTTAAGAGAAAAAGCATTCACTGTATCTCAAAAATATATAAAAAGAATTACTTTGTCAGCTGATCACTGTCTGGAAAAAGCTTAAGTCACCCAACAAAACAGGACAGATTATAGAAAAGAGTTTTAATAGAAATTTCAAGAGTTATCTTAGTTAGATAGTCTTTATCAGTATTTCGCAGCCTTAGAAAAGAATTTGTTGAGTGTGTGAAGCCTGCTATAAATGCTATGGAAAACTTTCTGAACTCTTCCTTGGTCAAATGGCTGTAAAAAAAAAATAAAAAAGGAAAGTATAAATGCTTAATGTGAAACTAGTATTTATGAACTCTGTGCAAACTTCCAAAGGAATAATTTTACAGTTATTCTCCCAGAAAACTCAATGCACCACACCCCTAACTAATGTGTGTATGTATGTTATTTTCACATGTATGACTGAGATACCCTGACAAAATACAAAATATACTAGCAAATTTTATGCTTCCATTATATTAACACTAGGATAATTGTATGCCTATGTATGCAGACATTATATCTATTTGGTTCTTACACTTGACTAGTTGATTTAACTAGCTTCCCACGTGTAATTTTTTTTAAACCTAGTTTCTGTTTTCAAAAGAAAATAGCAAAACTGAAACTAAATTATTTTCCTAGCTAGAAAAAACAAAGAAACAGAAGCTATATGTATAATGTAGGCTACAGTAGTGCTTCAAATTAAAATCTAGGTATTAATTTAGGTACATTAATTATGTATAGCTTTAATCTTTACTAGATTATAATGCCACACACAACCTATATATTTGTAAAATTAAATATTTATGAAAACACTGTAGTCCTTTCTTCACATAAATACTTTATCTATTTTGCCCCTCCAGAATTCTCCCTTTGTGGAATTATCTATTTAAGTATTTTTTAAAAACCACAAAACTAAATCAGGTAGAACTTTTACTGATTCACAGTTTACAGAGATGAAAGTTACGCACTATGAAACAGGATGCATACAATACCAGGAGAACCTTGGCCCCAAACCAGATTCCTTGGACTATCTCACTATAATCATCTTTAATAAACTGCAGAATTTAGTCCAAGTTTTCTTGGACCTAATCCAACAGGCTTTCGTTACTGAAGTCCTGTTATGAACCCGAGAGAACACTAACATTACTTGTTTTGCCTCTTACTTTAACGCCAAGCTCTTTTTGAACTACTACAAAATAAACATTTTAACAATGGTCTTTTAATGTAAACTACTCTGAGTCTTTTAGTTGTGGTTTCCGGAGAATACAGGGCATTTCAAATGTAAGCATCAGAAAGATAAAAGGGTTTTTTGTTGTTGTTTTTACGAAGCAGTGATTTTTATGAGTCTTTGGACAAATGAACAGTCTCACAATTAGCAGCCAGGCAGGTTTGAAAGATGAATATATTTTAATTGTACTCTCTAATTTTTTTTGAAGGTAGAAGCACATTTTCAAAACCTTTTTACAAAGTAATTTAAAAATATCCAGGCTGACTGTCATGTTTTAACATAAGGTGAAATTTCATACTTTTACTCTTTTTTTTTTTTGAGAAAGTAGATAAATGTTTTCAAGTTATTTTAATGAAACCCATTGAAACATAGTAGATGGAACCCTTCTGAAGAATAAAGTAAAAGACCACCACAGAAAGTTTATTTTTCATTTAAAATTCCTATACATTGATAAAAAATGGTAGGCCTTAATTGATTTGTAAATAATATCTAGGAAATGACAGAACAGGACTGTGTTCATCCAGGATATTAGTAGTGTTAGGAAAGGTCAGTTTCATACTGGAAAGTTAATAAACGTGAAGCCACTGTGAAAGCTTGCAAAGCATGCAATGAGGAAGGGCATGAGGACAGAAAACAGCTTCTGGCACCAGCTTCAGAATGTGGAGGTGGTTAATTTCATAGCCCACATCGATTCCCTTTTTCTCTGATTTAGTCCCTAAGCCAATCACATACAAAGAATAGAGAAATTATAACGAACTAAATCAAGATATAGAAGAATACCAAAGAAAATGGAAAGAAAAAAAAATGCCAAGGGTATGGAAATTCAGCTGCCTGGAGTAATTCTATTTTAAACATCTGTTCATCTCTCAAATGAAACACGGTTATTGGGGGGGGCTGAACTATAAGAAGAACTTTCATTCTCCTCAGAAATGCTTCAACTATATTCCCCCTGAGAATATTGCTAATAAAGAATTACATTAATTTGCAGTACACCGTGTTCGTTATGAATGCTGTAGTTTTATTTCATCTGGCCATATGATAAATATGACTGTATGTTGTAAAATGACCTTCTGTGGCTAAAAAATACTAATTAGGGTCAAAACATAATGGAGTATAGTGGAATAGCTGTTCTCAGTAATGATCTCATAAGCAGATTTAGCAGGCTCATGACTACCATCTGGGGAAGGGAGGGAGAAAAGGCAGAATGTTCCCTAGTTAAAACAGTAGGCTGGAGGAAGCTATCTATGCTGCCTTCTTTCTTGCAGCAGTAAGGAAGGGACTGACCTATTTGGTAGTATGTAAGAAAACCTAGATTTTATACAGAAAATTTCAAGCAAGCTTACATGCAGGGATGATTTCTCTCCTATAATGCATGATGGCAAGGTGAGTAATGCTCATCCTTTCAAAACTCAAGACAACAAAAGACTGCCATGGACTGCCACTCTCTGCCTTGCAATCCTGTCCTTCTGGGAATGCCAAAAAAAAGAAGGCATTGAAGGAGATCTAGCTCGGCTAATCCTGAGCTGTTGCTATTACTGCTGCTCTGGCCCTCTCCCTTCTAAGTTCTGTTCTTAGGCTCTAAGTGAGGTAGTTTTTAGAATTGAAGCGCTGCGGGTGATGTCTGCAGTTCAGTGCTGCATCCTATCATTTACAAAAGCCATTCTTACAGCCTAATGACCACTTGGTGAAAGTCTTCACTTGGAGAGAACAAATACTCAAAGACTTATAGCTCTTGAGACCTAGCTAAAAAAACACTTCTTCAATGTGAGGTCAGGTCGCGGACAACTAGGGCACATCCTTCCAATCCCCCAGTAACATCAGAGAGACCAGGCAAAAGTAGAAAATGTGACTAGAGCAATGATACTACTTACATGGCACAGTGGACAAAACACTGGGTTTGATTCCAGGTTATGACACTTAATACTTGTGTGACCTTGGGAAGTCAGCTAACCTCTAAAGACCCTATGTCCTTTCTGTAACATGTCATTGTTGGACTAGATGCTCCCTTAGGTATTTTCTAGCTCTAAAACTATAATGTTATGAAAATTAAACATGTAAGAGTATTATCCTTTAAAGTAGTAAGCTTGGGGAGCTAAGTAATTTTTCTAAGGGCAAGGGGTGCCATAATTTTAAAAATATATTGAAAATGTAAACAAATACAAACATTTTAATATACAAAGAACACAAAAGAGCAGTTCCATTACCACTTGGCTAAATAGAGTAGATATATAGGATCACAATTCGAAAGCGAGATAGAATACCAAGCCTTCTAGATCAACCCTGCTATTTCACAAATCAACAAAGTGGGGCCTAAGGAAGGTAGATGACTTACCCTAGGTCAAACAGTTCATAACTGTCAGAAGCAGAATCTGAAGCCAGATCCTTTGACTCTTACAACAGTGCTCTTTCCACTATATCATGTTGCTTCTTAAGAAGCTATGCACTTCTTCCAAAAATGCTTCAGAATGTTTCTTTGGAACCTGCCCTGACAGTCTTAGTACTTTCTTTGGCATATCTCACTAGTGGCAAATCTTCATACTCAAGGCCTGGGGGAATGGTGCGGGAGGTGGACGGGTTTAGATACTGAGAAACACCAAAATGGCAACTAGAACCATGGTTGACACATACTATACATCAATCTAGGCAATGTAAACTGGGGCCAAAAATGGGATATGATATCATAAAAAGAGACATATTTTCTTTTTAGATCATCACTAACAGACATTTCTTCCCAAGAGTCATTTGAAAAAGCACTGTGAACAATGGCATCGAGGCATTAAGTCTATTACCACCCAAGATCTGAAAAGGTTAATACTCATTTGGATGTACCAATTCTGATACACTTTTTGAAACCAATATCTCACCACCTTATAAATGTTTCTTAAAGGATCAACACAGGACAACACAGATGCAGAATGAGAAGGGCCTTGGAGGACTGAATCTAACTCCCTAATTTTACAGACTAGGAAACTGAGGCCCAGAGAGGTTAACTGATTTGCTCAAGGCCAAACAAACCCAGTGAAAAAGTGTCTGAGGGAAAGACATGAACGTGTTTCTGACTCCAAGGCCAACACTGCATCTGGTCATCCCTAGTCTTTTCCCCAAGTGCCCATAATAATATATAATGAGTTTGGAAGGAACTAGATAGAATTCTAACTTTCCTTCAACCCCACAAATTTCCCAGAAAAATATATTCCAATATATCAGTAAGTTCATCTGTGATGAATGTAAGGAAGAATGTAGTGGCAAGTTAGATAAACAGCATTTGAAATAATCTAAACTTAAACCAAAGGTGTGTAAATATATTATACTTCCTCTTTGAAAAATATAAAAATTACCATAAAGGAGAAGCAAATAGTGAAACTTAAATGTTCAAAGACATTAATACTACCCCATAAATAAAAAAATTATGGAGTACTGGCCTCAGGACCTGGGAAAACTGGGTTTACACCCTACCTTTAACATAACCTGGACAATCTCTAACCTCTCATTTCTTCCATATAACGTTTTAATATTATTGCTTGTTGATCTACATTGGAAGAAGTTTTCTAACCATAAGCTCCCTAAAGTGATAAAAGTAAAGGCTTAGACCAAAAATAAATAAATAAAAACAGAACTAGTCCAATTTCTAAACAAATCTAGTTGATATTTTCTAGTCTGTAATAGTGGAAAGTGCCATTATAATCTACTTTTAGAATTCAAAGATATGTTAGTATATTAACTTAAGGTATCCTACTAAAATTCAAGGTTTACAAAATAAATATGTGTTCAGGAAAACTTTTCATCTTTCCTGCCATTTCAAGGGCCCCAAACAAACATCTCTGTGGGCTCCAAAGCACTATTTTTAGATCTTTGTTTTTCAAGAGAAGGTTTATGAGAAAACTAGATTTTATTTGGCAAAATGAATCACCATATCCTTGAACCTTCGAGGAATAAAAGAAATAACAAAAGATAAGAAAAAAGGGAAAAGGAAAAAAAGAAAAAATATCACAAATGTCAACTGAAATCAAAAAGGAAAGATTTCAAGACATTGTAAAGGAAGTTGAAGCAACTGAGAGACCAATTGTATAGGACAGAAAACATTCTCAGGAGAGGTTGCAACATTTCAATCCCTTTACCTGATGCTGTTACCAGGAGGCTGTCTGAGGCACATGGTCTACAGGATGAGGCACTAACGGGGTTTATGGAGGAGCTACAGGCAATGGTGGTGGGAATGACAAGGGGATTTTCTGAACATGCAGGTTGGCTCAGTCCAGGGTTTTCAGAAGGCCAGGCACCCACCTGAGAAGTGGCCATGGCTGAAATGGCACAGCCTGCAGGTGCCACAGTTAAATCTATGGTTGGTTTTGGTGGCAGCTGAGGGGAGGGTGACTTAGAGAGGTTTTCCTCATTGATTACCCTAATTCCTTGTGGTGAACTGGAAGGAGATGAAGCCGTGGTTTTGTTATCAACTTTGGCCCCTGAATTAGAGGATCTGCTGCTATCCATAACAACTTTGATCTGAGGGTGTGGTGGTGAAGGAGTTTGGGAGAGCCCTGGCTTTTTTGGAGGGATGGGAGGAGGATTTCCTCGGTCAACTCTTGGTACACTGGGAGTCTTTAAACTCATTCTACCAACAGGGGGACAGGTGCCAGCGTCTACTGGATGGGGTGCTCCAGGCCTCACTGGAGCCCCTGCTTGAGGGCTGGTAAATCTTGACAGTGCTTGGGTTACAGTATTCCGAGCTAGCTGTTTGGCTACTAGGTTGTCACGACTCGTGGGAGAGACATCTCTTGATGGAGGGCTTTGGGTAGTATTTCCATTTTGGTCCTGGTCATTGGCATTGCCCTGAAATCTAAATCTAGCTGCTTGGACACGTGGGTTTGGACCTGGATGCAAAGATGCATTGGCACATGGTGAATGTGAACTGTGCATAGATGAAGCTAGTGAATAGTTCTGAGAAGATATGCTTGGTGCTGGAGAGGTGGGAGGGGCAGCATTACTGGGAAGGGGGCATGTGCTACTTGGTAAAACTGGTGTTGAGCCAGTACTTGGTCCATTCTCCTCCATTCTGTTTGGACTCGGAGGTGGGATAGTAGGTGTAGGGGGAGCAATCAAATCACTGTAGGAAGACTGCCTGTCAATAACTGGCTTTACAAAAGCAGCATTGGTGCAAACACTCCCTTTTGCACTGCCAGAAACGGAGGGACTTGCTGTTGAAGGCTTTATGGGTACAGTCAAAGGCAACTTCTTAACAGGGTCAGTACTATCCACCACTGTGTCGGTCTGGCAAGCAACCGACCTTGATGTAGATCCTTCCGTTCCCACAGATATAGAAACCAAACGTTTGTCTTTTGTCTTGCGGGGAAGAGAAAGGCTTGGTTTGCTATCACTCCCCCTCTTCAGCTGCTCGATCATTTTTTTCATCTTGTCAATCTCTTCTTTGAGGTCAGTTGTGTGTGCTTCCTCTCTGTTAAGCTTGGCTCGGAGCTGCTCCCTCTCTGTGTCAAACTCAGAGAGCTGTTTCTCCATCTGTGCTTCCATCTCAGCACTTCTTTGTTTCTCCACAGAAAGTGCTTCCTCTAATTGATTTGTCTTTTTCTTTTCCTCTTCAAGACTGGCCATGACTTCTTCCAGTTTCTGGGCTTCCTCTATGATTTTGCCAGATAACTGTTTGCACTCCTTGACCAGCATTAAGACAACGTGCTTATTTTTGCCACGTTCGTCCTCGAGGCGAGCAGATAACTTCTTGTGCTCCTGCTCCAGTGTCTGTAATTGCAGCTTTTCCATTTCCAGCTGAAAGAGGAGAAAAGTAGATTTATAATTAATATACAGGGAATTATGTAGCTGAATTTGTAGAAAGGACTATATACTTGTATATGTGAGTATTGCACATGAATTTTTTAACATGGCATGAGTGATCTTTGGTAGACAGACTAGAAAATTATTTTGTTTTGTTTTTTGCTACTGGAATAACTCCTGAAAAACCAACAAGATTAAATGGCAACTTCAAAGCAAAAAAAAAAATGAGGTCAGGAATGCATTTCTCATTCCTAACTTAAAAAGTGGTTGCACACAAAGGATTTTTCTGCCTTTGACAAATTTAATATCGTCTAGCTGATCATTCTGGCCTATAGAATAGTCTTAGAATAGGTGATGGCTGTTTCACTGTATTAGCACATGTCCATGCAAACAAACAACTGATTCAAAGGTAAATATTTTAAAGAAAGGCTGTTTAAACAGAGATATAAAAAGGAGAGTTTCCCTGATAACTACATGTATATGCCCTAAATGTATTATGTGAAGTTTATTATTCTAGCCAACTCTACAGGAAAACATTAGTATGGAAAAGGGTGAGCAATTCACTCCGCCGGTTCAGAGCAGCCTTATGATTAGCAACAACAAAAATAAACAAGCTCTCACATTTCCATAGCACTTTAAAATTTACAAAGCATTTTCTTCACAACATCCCTGATAGGGAAGTGGCACGGATATTATCATCCCATTTCATGGATGAGGAAACATGCTCAGAGAGTTCTTAACTGACTCACACATCATCACATCTGGGAAGAAAACCCAGATCCTCTGAAACTGTCTTCTTTCCACCACACTACAAATCAAAGTCTGCTGTATGGTAGCTGATTGCTAATTCAAGCACAAGGAGTATTAGACCTAGTCAAAAGGTAATAAGTAATGATTTCACATCAATTTCTCTTTTTGGGGGGGGGGGGAGTTCTCAATGTAGTGCACCAGCAATCTATGCTTGACCCTATGTGGTTTTAAATTTTTTATCAATCACTTGGATAAAAACGGAGATGGCACACTTATGAAAAGTCACACAAAACTGGGAGGGATGGCTGACACCTTGAAGGACAAAGCCTGAACACAAAAAGATCACCAAGCTAGATCTTACAGAGTTATATTTAATAGGGACAAATATAAGGTCTTGAATTAAACTAAAGTTTAACTTGAATTTTGGAAATTAAGTGAAGTATAAGATGGAGGAAACATCATTTGATAGGTTTGTTTAAAAAAATGGAGCAGGTGAGGAAGGGGACAAGATTACTGAACTGTACATTCATTATGTATTAACTTTGTGAGTCAACAGTCAAAGAAGTCAATGTGTTCTTGGGCTTACAATCTAATTAATTCAATTCAACCCAATAAGCACCTATTTGTTGTTATTCAGCTGTATCTGACTCTTTGTGAGCCCATATGGGGTTTTCTTGGCAAGGGAACTGAAGCGATTTGCCATTTCCTTCTCCAACTCATTTTAGATGTGAGGAAACTGAGGCAAACAGGGTTAAGTGAATTGCCCAGGGTCCTATAGCTAGTAAATGTCTGAGGGCACATTTAAATTCAGGAAGATGAGTCTTCCTGACTCCAAGCTCAGTACTCTATCCACTGCACCACCAGGCTACCCCAAGAATTTTACAAGCCACAAATAAAAATAACCTTCCTTATCCTTTCAAAAAGAAAAGAAAAAAGGCAGAAACTGTCCAGCACATTGAAAGAAGACTTTAACTCATGGAAAAGCATTTCTACAGTATATGTAGAGAACAAAGTACATTTTTTTTCTTTAAAGGATGCTATAAAATCTACCTTTGTTTATTTTTTACACAGTATGTCTTTGATTCATTTGATGATAATTCTGATGATAATAATAGTAGTAGTTAGAATTTATGTAGAACTTTAAGGTTTACACATTACAAATATTATTTTATCTTCACAAAAACTCCGGGAGGTAGGTGCTAATTTTCTTCCATAATACTAGTTTCCCCCAATAACATGTGAAGATACCGTTTTCAACATTCATTTTTATAATGTCTTGAGTTCCAAAATGTTCTTCCTCCTTTCCTTCCCAAGACAGCAAGCAATCTGATATAGGCTATACATATGCAATCATGTTAAACATATTTCCACATTAGTCATGTTGTCAAGAAGAATCAGAATAGAAGGGGAAACTATGAGAAAGAAAAAAAAAGTGAAAAAGAGTATGATACAATCTGTGTTCAGATTCCATAGTTGTTTCTCTGGATGTGGTAAGCACTTTTCATAATCAGTCTTTTGGAATTGTCTTAGATCATTGTATTGCTGAGAAGAACTAAGCCTCTCATAGTTAACCATTGCATAATGTTGCTGTTGCTGTATACAATGTTCTCCTGGTTTTGCTCACTTCACTTGGCATCAGTTTACGTTAAGTCTTTCCAGGTTTTTCTGAAATTCACCTGCTCATCATTTCTTATAACACTATAGAACTCCATTACATTCATATACCACAACTTCTTCAGTCATTCCCCAGTTAATTGGCATCCTCTCAATTTCCAATTCTTGGCCATCACAAAAAGCGCTGCTATAAATATCTTTGTACATGTAGATTATGATCTCTTTAGGATACAGGCTTAATATTGGTATTGCTGGATTAAAGGGTATGCGCAATTTTATAGCCCTTTTGGCACAGTTCCCAATTGCTCTCCAGGATGTGTGGATTAGCTCACAACTCCACCAACAATGCATTAGAGTTCCAACTTCCCACATCTCCAATATTTATCATTTTCCTTTCCTGTCACATTAGCCAATCTGATCAGCATGAGGTGGTACCTCAGAGTTGTTTTGATTTGCACTTCTCTAATGAAGAGTGATTTAGAGCATTTTTTCATGACTATAGATAGCTTTAACCTCTCCATCTAAAAACTGCCTATTCATAGCCTTTGATCATTTATCGATTGGGGAATGATTTGTATGCTTACACGTTTGACTCAGTTTTCCATGTATTTTAGAAGTGAGGCCTTTATCAGAAACAGTGGCTATAAAAATTGTTTCCCAGCTTTCTGAATTCCAAAGCACATATTTTTAAATTGTTGTGTAAAAACAACACCCTGATCTGGAAACTGTTTGGAAGTAGGAGGGGAGGCACAGAAGCAGACAGTATATTTGTAGGATGGAGATTCTGGCTATAGTCAAGTGCTGATAATAGCTTTGCCTATTTTGACACAGCAGCTAATTTCCTGTACAATTGTCTACCATGGCGCTATGCATATATTAGTCCTTTAACCGTCTCCAATGTCACTATTTCTAGCACTGTTTTTTTAAATGTGCATCTACTCCTCTTCTCCTGAATGCTAGAAGTCACCATTTTTTAAGGTACTATTTATATATGGTCTAATTAATAGAAGCCAATTTTCCTGCTAAAAGTTGTTTAAGGAGATGACCCCTCGAAATGCACCTCAGAACAGTTTTTAATATTTTTTAACTTTTCTAAAATTCCAATGGTTAATTTGATTGTAGAGAAATGAAAGAACAGGCAAAAACCTTGAGTTGTGCAGCACTGAACAAGCATTTAAAGGAACAGTTTGGTTTGTTAAGTAGAAAGAAGTATGTATTATTCTTTCCACTTTTTCTAGCATTAAGGTTACAGAACAAGGAGAGAGCAAACAAGAGCTCTAGTTCTAACATTAATTAGCTGCATAAATTAGACAAGTGAATTCACTCCTTTGGCCTTTGGTTCCCTCTTCTGTAAAATTATGAGGCTGGCCTAGATAATCAATAAGGTTTCCCCTAATTCTCAAAGTCCATGACCAGGTAACTGCTAAGATCCCTTCTATCTCTGACATTCAATGATTTCATGAACTGTCATTTCATCTTTCCTAGAAATAACCAACCAGCATTTAATTCAACAGATACATATTAAAAGCCTACTATGTGTAAAGCACCCTGCTGGCACCAGTGGGTCATGATCAAAGTGCTCTCATTTCACAACTGTCATGAACACATCCCTTTGTTGCACTATTCAGGTAAAATATTAGGAGGCTATCTACATTTGGTTCAGATCAAACAATTTCAGTATTATAGTTATATACACTCTCTGAACAATGTTTAAAAGGAGTAATTTCTCCATTTATTCAATTCATAGTTCCTCATTAAAAGGAATAATTTCTCCATTCATTCAATATCTATTTCCTCATCTTAACCAAGTCAGGGGATTTTCTTTCAATTCAGCAAGCATGAGTGATGATGATAATGAAGTTGATGCTACCAACTAGCATTTAAAGAGCATTTTAAAATTTGCAAAATGCTTCATAAATATTACCTTACTTGACCCTCATAACAACCCTGGAAGGCAGATGCTATTATTATCATCTTTTTTTTTTTTACAGATGAAGCGACTGAGGCAGGGTTTTTTAAAGTCACTTGCCACGGGTGACACAACAAGTAAATCTAAGGACAGATCTGAACTCAAGTCTTCCTTCTTCCAAGTCTAGTAGTCTATTCACTGATTAGACTAGTAGTACATCTACTATGCACGTTATAGCATAATGAAGAAAGAGCTGGCCAAAAGAGGGGTTCGGCGGATCTGGGTTCAGTTCCACCTTTGCTATCTAGTGGATGTCTGACCCTGGGAAAGTCATTTAACTTTTTTCGATGCACAGATAACCCACTAGGACTTTAAATTATGGAGAAGGTGCAGATCTGTACTGGTAGAGGGAGTTATTCATCAGGCACTCTCTACATTGGTCTACTCACAGAACTATTCTTTTTTTAATGTGCAAAGTACTTTTGGCACTGGGTAAATACGAACATAAAAATGAACAACAATACTGGGATAGAGTGATGAATAAACTATGGTCAGTGCCCTCTGGGGGGATATTAAAAAATTTAGCTGGGGGAATGAAATGTTTGTTCAAGTACAGAATGAGACGGTCCAATGTGGTATGTGAATGACAGAGTTTAATGCTATATTACAGAGAGATGCTAAAGGGGATTTCAGAAGAACTAGATTTCTTTTTCAAATGTGCTTTCCATTCTATTTTCAAAGAGCCAGAACTATCAAAGTTGGTATGAATTACGGCTAACAGTTGCCTATCTAGCAGTATGCCATCTAGCAGAACTGTATAATCTGCAGCGTATGGGCCACATGCAGCACTCAACACTCCTGAGTGCAGGCAGAACCAGATTAAAGTGTATTTGGGAAATATTTAACAAATAAATAAAAATATAATAGAACACAGATAACATTACTAAGTTAATATGTGGCACGCAGGGATATTTATGTATAGATTAAGGGCCCCCTTTTCTATTTGAAGTTGACACTATTACTATAAAGTATTTCTTAAAAACTTGTCACCATAGAAGGATACCTGGATGGAGAGAAGGGGCAGGGAAAGTTATGATATTGACAGTAGGAAGCATTGGTTCTTTAAATAAGCAGGAAAAAATTCATTCCTATAGATGAAGATCATTAGGTATGGGTATAATGAGAATACAGCTTAGACATATGACTGCCTACAATGTGAGGTCAAATCAACATTTGTTAAGTACCTGCTTTATGCCAGGCACTGTACAAAGAATTGGAGATAAAAAGATACGCAGAAAAAAAAAAACCAACAACAAAAAACCCAGTCCCTGCCCTCAAGGAATTCAGTTTAATGAGGGAGACAACATGCAAAAGCTACATAGGGACAACATACATACATACATATGTACAAAATAAACTGTAAATAATCTGAGAAGGAAGACACTAACATTAAAGTGGAGGGGGAAGGAAAGTTGTGGTTTTTTTTTTAATACAAATGGAATATTAGCAGGGATTTAAAAGAACTCAGGAGATGGAGATGAAAATTGCCTTTGTTACACTGTACCATTAATGTCTCACTGAGGTTTGTCTACCCACAACTACTTCTAGGTAGTGGTTTTGGGTGGTTTTTGTGATATGGGCCTTCACAAAAGAAAGAGATTTTGCAGAAGGATTTGTGAGAATAAATGTTAAGTTGGTTGGAAGGAACGAAGTGGGTGGTTGTTTCAAGAATAACTCACAAAGCCAAAGTGGGAGAAATGAATGAAGAGGAACACCGAACACATGCTGTTGCAAAACCAAGAAAGAAAATTATGTAGGTGGATATATAGCAGCAAATGCAAAGCCAATTAATTTCAACTCTATGTGGAATGTTACAAAGGAGAAGCTATAGACAAACTAAAGAACGTGAAATGATGTGGCCATTTATAGACTAGGAAACATGAAGAATACTCTCAAAAGTAAGTCATACCTGTAAAAGATTTTTAATAATAATTACACAAACTCATTTTGTTATTCACATGTATTTATGTTATCTGTGGTTCTTTCCTGCCACCCAACAATTTCCCAGTTGTTTGCATAGGTACTGTGACCAATCAAATAAGAAGTAAGCATTTCCTGGCTGTGTCTTGCTATTATTGAGGAATTTCAGGCATGCAAAGATGCAGGAGAAAGAGTCAGGAGGTAGAAGAAGCTTTTCTTTCTTCATTTATACAGTATGTCACTGTTTAGAGCTACAACCTGATGTCTCTGCTGTAACCTCAACAGAACTCTACCAAGCCCCTTGGGGTTCCAATCTTCAATTTGAGAAAGTCTGATTTATAACAATGAATTGCACAAAAAAAGTCTTGAGAATGAACTAGAAACAACTGCAAATGTAAAAAATGCCACAATCACTTTTGCAAAAAATGTCATTGTTACACAAGGTTATATGCAATGTTATTTATCCATATAAAACTCCATGGTAATCTTTATAAAATGTTATGAGGTGAATACTATAAGAAAGAAGACTACAACGAATATAAATCAATATAATGGAATAAAGCATACTTATTTAAATGAGGTGGCAAGCCATGCTGTATAAATGAAAAACAAAATTGAATCTTTGTCATGCAACTGACCTAATTACACAGAGCTATCACTGAAGAAAAGCTGTATCTGATACACTAAGCTATTGTCAGCTCTTTCCCTGCAGAAAAAGAATGCTGGTTTTGGTTTCTTATTTTAAAATATTGCTTTCAAGGTCCTTTACATACTAAAAAAGGATAAAAAGGAGGCTAGGTATTTTTCACGTATTTTGGAAAAATACATAGCTCAGTTTCAACTTCAAATTAAAGAAAATCTATTAAAGATAAAAAACAAACAGCAAAGCTTTAGGTTACTGACAAATCCCTAGTAGGTTAAGAGGGACAAAGTTCCTAGGTAATTAACAGTCTTGGGTCCTTTCCAAATTGACTTATTTACAAATTTCAGCACTACACACAAAACCCCCCAAATCATTAACCTTCTTAGGAGTCTCTCAGCAGAAATGAGTATATGGATGATCATGCCTTAAAGCTAGACAGTCAAGTCAGAGTTCAAGGTAAATGTCTTGAAATTCTAGCAGAAGGATTCAAAGGTTCAGCCAAGACTCTTCATTAGTAGATGAAGAGGCTTTTATTTTGCTAGTCATTCATTTTGTTATTGGCTTCAAGGAGGGAATTAATATACAATTATGTTTTCCTAATTTAAGTATTCCAGAATAGGAAGTAAACATCTTCATCTAGAATTTTTTAAAAAATGAAAATGTATAGATTTAGGTATTTACTTTCGAGCAACAATGAGCATGCAGATTTGGTTTTTAGAGAAGACTCTCCCCTAACCCCATCTGAACAGTCCTTATCTTATACCTGTCCTAGTTTTCCAGTTATTGTTTTATATCTCTTTTTCTCTAGAAAGGAAACTTCATTCTTCTTGGCTCTGCATTTTCACCATCCAAACCAGTCTTCAACTCATTGCCATTTGGCTTTGGCCCACCACTCTACTGAAATTTCTCTCTCCAAGGTCATCAATGACCTTTTCTCCATCCTCACCTTCTCTGATAATCCTATAATGTCTGTCACAGATCTCCCCCACTTTCTACTGGTTGTTCTCTTTTCCATTGCCTTCTGACACTTCTCCCTTGGTTGTCCTTCTACATGAATTGCTACTAAACCTCCTTTGCTATCATCCTAAATGTGAGTGTCTTAATGCCTTATCAGTCTTTTCCTCTTCTTGCTATACTTTCTTCCTGGGCAATTTTACCCACTCTCAAATAAAATTTCAATGCAGATGATTTCCACATCTATGTAGGAAGCCCAATTATTTCCATTTAGTTCAAATCCCCTATACTGAAGTCCACCAGGGTATCCTGGTATGACATCAAACTGAGAAAGTCCAAAACCATACTCACCATCTCCCTCTCTCCCAGCCTTAAATCTGCTTCTTCTCCTAATATCTTTATGTTTCTTGAGGGCAGTCCTGTACTTCTACCCATATAGATGTGAAACATTAGCATCATCTCTAATTCTTCATATCCCTTCCTGTTCAATCAACTATAACACAATGCTCTGGGCCCTTGTTGTCTCTCACTTAGGTTATCGTGAGATCATCCTATCTGGTCTCCTTACCTCCAGTATCTTCCCTCTTCAATCTGCATTTCACTTCAATGAATGTGATCTCATCAGTGTAGTGCTGAAATCTGTACAGTACCAAGCAAATCTCACTTATGCATGTTTTAATTCCTGTCTATGTCTTTCAATAAATTATCCACAGAAGACCTATTTACTAATGTAATGAAAGCTGCTTTTGAAGGTTTTTAGTATTTTATGGACATGCTATTCATCATTCACTTTCACTACATGACTGGCCCACCTTTTTCAATTCTTCAGAGGTAACAATGTTCCATTATTGCATCCACATATCACCACTAGAAAGATACCAGTGTTAAAAAGATGGATTTTTGGAGCAGAGGACAACTTTGGATTATTAAAAGTAGGTGCAATTTTCCAAATGAAATCCAACAACATAATTTCCTCCAAAGCCAGGCCCTACTTAACAGCTAAAATGGTGTGCTTTACCAAGGCACATGTACAAATGGAATAAATCAGGGAAGATCTTCAAATTCCCATTACCATTACAGTTGTCCATGAATCTGCAAGCCATAATCTTAGTAACATGGAACCTTCCATTTGGTTTTACTGGGGCCAAAGGAGAACTGAATGTATTGCTTTCAGCAATATCCATTTCTTGCCAGAATCTTTAGCCATGGATATAAAGCCATGGATTGTCAACATGAAAACTATTTTAAAAATTTAAAGCTTAAAAATGAAGTCATCAAAATCATATTTAGTAGAACTTGTATTCTAGGGTTTAATATAATCAGCAAGATATTATGTGTAAAAAGGAACTTCATCACCTAGTCCCTAGAGGACTCCTTCTTCCATTTAGAATCTGCATAGCAGAGCAATCAAATAATAAACATTAGTAAGCACCTATTGTATACCAGATAGGCATACAACGCCAGTAGTCACCAACTTTGGTAAGAACATATCTGTTTTGTGCCCTACTCAATACTGATAATCAGAGGATCTTTGAATAAAGCCATCTCTCCATTTGCATAGCTACAGGAATCTTGAAAAACCTTAACATATACCTGGGAGACACCTTTCTGGAGGAGAGAATTTAAAGGCTCACTGTCTCTATTCAGTCAAAAACAAAATGACTTGGCCAAAAAAAGGAGTGGGAACTTGCATTTACTACATTTTTTTAATTAGTTATGTGATGGTGATAAGAATAGTTTGAGAACCTCCTCAATACATGCGTACAGTATTGTTATTAAGACTTCTATACGGATGGGGAAAAGGGCACAAGGGTAAGTGGTTACTGATATTGTCTAGGTCAACTTCTTCTTCCCATCTATAATTAAAAAAAAAATACTTCTGATTTAAAATTGTGTTGCCTCTAGAATTTATTTATGCTCCATGTATATGATCTTGTCTAGCCACTTTTCCTGAACTCAATGCCATTTCGACTTACTTATATGTTCTTATTCACAGCATCAGTTACAAGCAGTGAAGGAGTATAAATATGATGATCCTGTTCTCATCAGTGATTAAGAAAAACTGATATGGAAATGCTGGTAGAACTGTTTGATTTTATATCTATTTGTCGCTCTTCTATAAATGCTCTCAGGATAATCTAGTTTTATTAGATCTTGTGCCAAACTATCTTAAGGCTTATCTTCTCCACTACTTTCTCCATTTTGTGAAAAGCTGTTATTTGAAATCCTCAATAATCTTCTTAATGTTTTTTTTTCCTCAAAATGGGCATATACTCTAAAAAATCACTGCACTAAACAGTTCTGTCTCTCCTCTTGACCAAGAGATCAAATGTTTGTTGTATGTGGTAGTTTCTGAGCTCATTTGATGACTTTGTTGTAACAGTTGTTTTTAGATCTGTTATACATATCAAAGAAATGGAAAAAAATCAGAGTCAACGTCTTTAAAATTATATATACTTGTCATGTGTCAGAGTTAACAACTAGTAGCAAGAGTTAGAGTTATAACTAAGCTACAGTTGTAACTCCCCTATAGTGTCATCTGCTTGAAAAAATGTTAATGCTTTCTTGTTTTGTTTTACATCACCACGACTTCCCAACAGCATCTACTGACAAGGAATCCTCTCTGATAATACAAAGAAATAGTTTAGCAAAAGAAATGAATACCATCAATCCTATAGGATAGCAGATACAACATTCCACATTCTTTGCCAACCACACATCTAGAGAAGGAAAGATGTTTCATCACAAGTCCTCTGAATTAAAAATTAGTCATTATTCTGAATTATGATGTCTCTTAGTGTTGTTTTCCTTTATATTGCTATGATCTCTGAGTATATTATTCTCTTGGCTTTCCTTTCTTCACTCTGCATCAGTCTCTAAGCACAAGTCTCTAAGTATCTTTTTTCCTCTGAATTTGCCGCTTAAAGATCCTGTCCAGTTCTGTTTTCTTCAAAAGTAATATGTGGAAGGCATCAAATCTCTTAAAAGTTGGCCTCCCACACATTTGTATGTCACAACTTGGTTTAAAGGATAAGTTATTCTTAGATGTAGATCCTTTGCCTTTTTTTTTCTTCTATATCTTTGTCAATTCTTTACTTATTGGTATTTGATGCACAGTCCTACAGCTTCTTCCATTTGTAGCTTTTGTTCTCCAACCAGGGGTACCCTGCAGTTTGTCAATCATGTTCCTAAATGCACTACTTTTGGGGGGTTTTCTCTGCTGGTAACCTTGGAATCTACCAATTTAATGTAGCTTCTGGTTTTGACAATTTTCTTTTATGATTGTCTGAACAACGTTATCTGGTTATTTTGTTTTACCATACGTTTCAGATAGCCTGATGATAATACAGTAACTCAATTTGCTTTGTTTCCCATTTTATTTTTAAACCAAGCTTTAATATATCTAATTGCAGCACTGAAATTTTGAGACTGATTTCCTCCCTTCTTTTTTTTAGGATCTACACTATTATGTTAATGTTTTTTCCAGTTCCCGTTTTTTCCAGTAAGATCTCTCCTTTCAGGTGGTGTGTGTGTGTTCTGCCCTTTTACCCTAGAGTTTCTTGTAGATCATCTGTTCTATTTTCTGGGATTCTATAAATAATTAATCTAAACTTTTCCTCTTCTGGAGTTTAATACCAGGGTTTTCTTAACACCTAGTATATTGAAATGAGTAGTAAACACTTAGTAAATGCTTATTCCTTTTCCTTCCCAATGAATGATTGAAAAAGAAGATAGGTCAATCATTTCAATTCTTTTATGACATTATCCTTTTTCTTCAGAAATCCTCATTGGTTGTATACTACAACCTTTTCACACCCATCATACATCTTTCAAAGGCAGTAGTAGTTTGGGTCTCAATGCCATAAACCAAAACTGGTAAAAATGACTATATATCTATATTTATATCTATGTAGATAGATAGATATATCTATACAGATCTATATATCTATATCTGTATCTAGATATATATTTTTTAATGGCCTACAATGTGTTCAGAAAAACCCGAGGTTCATTAAAGAAGCTTTGACATTTCTGGGAAACAATCCAGGTTGCTCACCTCCTTCTTTTCAAATCTGGGCCAACATCACTGACCATCTATTGGAAAACTTGGGAAGATATCCATTCAGATGTAGGTGGAATGTGGACATGAAACATTCTTCATCAATTTGGTCTTTTTTGTATGGGTGGACAGATAGGTCAAACTACTTTTAAATGATTATAGATCTCTTCCAAGTGGTTTTGCAATGTCCTGGTGTTTGATACTATCAATACAATGTCATTTACAATTAAAAATAGTTAGAGAGCCTCACAACACACTGGCAATCTCTCCTTGTTTTGAACTTGGTAAATACCCTTGCCGAGTAGACATCTCTCTATTCTATGCCTCACCTGACTTAAGGCAGGAAGAACAATGTCCTTTTTGAATTTTTGGATCCTTAGTTCCTGACACAGTACTTTGCACAACTTAGCCAGTAAAAATAAGTTATTACAAGATAGTACATTTAAAATTTTAAGAACATAATTGAAATGCACTATATCCAAGAAATACAAGTAAGTTTCAGTGAAATCAGCTGAAATGCACTGGATCTTGTCAATGTGGTTTGTGGGTTTGGTTTTTTAAAAAACCTCTGGAGACTTTAGTGGTTTTCTACAAGGCTTTGTGGAGGTTTTGAAAAGTCTAGAGTAAAATTTGTATGAATTTGCCAAACTTCATTGGATAGTACTTCATGATGCCACTGTATTATATGGTTCTTTTAAGTTCCAAGGATACTCCTTATGGCAGAAGTGTACCCTTTATTATCTTTACTCAGTCCTGAACGAAACGAAATTTGGCCCTGTCCCCTAAATATATTTCTGCATGTTTCTGCATATGTGCAAACATCCCATTAGAAGCTAACAGAAACAAAGTCCTTAATATTCAATGTAGTGTTCAATTCAACCTTTTCCTAGATGTTAAATGTGAAATGTTAAAAGTCCTCTGAAAAGGAAAAACAGAAGAATTATTTCCATTATACTTTAATAACGGATGAAAAAAGGAAGGAAATAAATATTGATTAAACACCTAGTATGTGCCTGGCACTGTCCTAAACATTTTACAGTTATCTCATTTTAGCCTCACAACAACCCTGGGAGGTAGGTATTACTATGATGCCCATTTATAGTTAAGGAAACTGAGGCAGAGGTTAAGTGACTTGTGAGGAGTCACATAGCTATTGAGGGCCTAAGGCCACATTTGAAACCAGGTCTCCCCGTCCTCAGGCCCATGCTTACCAGGCTGCCACGAGGAAACTTCATAGTAATAGTTCAGTAATTTCTAAATAAAAGGAAGCACATTTAGCATTTCTGACCTTATTACATTACTAAGGCAGGTGGTGGCATAAAGACCCAAGTCCAAATCCTGCCTCAGACATTTACCAGCTGTGCATTACATTTTACCAGCTGTGTAACCCAAGGTAAGTCAATAAAGCCCCAAGCCTCACTTTCCTCATTTGTAAAATGAAGATAATCTAAGTCGCTATCCCATAGTATTATTCTGAGAATAAAATTAAATAATATAGGTGAAGGACTTTGCAAAGTGTAAACCACTGTTGCAATGTTAACTAAGATTATTTCTTTTTATAAAGGAAGGTCAATAAATATTTGGCAGCCAACCACAATGCCAAAACCTGTTTTCTTAGGCTGTAAAACAATTCAAGGGACAACTAGGTGGCACAGTGGATAGAGTGCTGGTATGAGAATCAGGTATTAGAATCTTTATTAGTTCAAATCTGACCTCAAACACTTTACTAGCTATGGGACCCTGGGCAAGTCACTTAACCCTGTTTGCTTCAGTTCCTCATCTGTAAAATGAGCTGTAGAAGGAAATGGCAAGGGGCGGCTAGGTGGTGCAGTGAATAGAGCATCAGCCCTGGAGTCAGGAGTACCTGAGTTCAAATCTGGCCTCGGACACTTAACACTTACTAGCCGTGTGACCTTGGGCAAGTCACTTAACCCAAACTGCCCTACCTTCCCCCCTCTTAAAAAGCAAAAAAGAAGAAGAAGAAGAAAAAGAAGAAAGAAATGGCAAACCACTCCAGTATCTCTGCTATGAAAACCCCAAGAGGGATCATGAAGAGTTGGACATGACTGAAACAACTGAACAGCAAGATCAAAACAATTCAAGTTTTACACATGTAATAAGTTTATAGGCCACAAAGAAGACTATGTCCCAAAACTCAGGCAAATGGAAAAAAAGACAAAGATATTAAAGTTTAAAAAAAAAGCATAAGGATAAAGTTTTTAACAAGGTCCGATGTGTTTCAGCTATCTTTTCCTCTCAAGTTTCCTTGAAGTATCTTTTTCCTTTCATTGATTAATTAAAATTTTAAACAAAGTATTTTCCCATCATCACCTTTTTGTGTGTTTTTTGTGCCACACTAAATTTATTCTCTGTTCTAATTAAGTGCTACTGCAGATCACTGACCTCAGAATATCTGCTTAAGAATTAGAGCAAAGCCCAGTGGACCACCACACAACTGTCAACCAGAAACTTAATTTCAGTGAGCAGAAAGGGCTACAGACTACAGTAGCAACAGAATTATACCAGTAAACCATAATATATTAATATAATATATCATAGTAATATTCTAATAATATATGCAATATAATAATTCCAAACTTTTCCAAGCAATCAATGACAACCTTGACTTAACGTTGGCTATGCATCAAGTATTATACCAGACCCTCTGAAAGTGATGAAGGAATTTGCATATCTGGTCCTTACACTTGAAGGAATTTAACCATTTAATAAGAATGATACATCAAATAGATCCAAAAATTTACATAACAAATATTTGTAGCCCAAGATGCACAAGTACATAGAAGGACTAGAGATTTTCTGCCACAACAGTGTGATTATTATGAAAGTTAATGAAGAGGGGAGGGTATTGTGTGGAGGAAGAGAATAGCATTGTGCTGGTGCCATATCTGCAGATGAGCGGGGGAGGGAAGCCATGTTTGGCGGTGTGGCCCAGTAGACAGTACAAGGACACAGTGCCAATCCATTACTTTTATCTGTGACACATTGGGCAAGTCATTTAACTTCTGCTATCTATAAAATGGCTACTATATTATTTGCCTGAAGGTGGAGGATGGACTGGATGATTTAATTAATCAAGAAAGCAAATGGAGGTCAGAAGAACATTTTTCCTAAATGGAGGAGAAATGAGAAAGTCAGACAATCATGAGGTTAACAAGAGGTTTTAGTCTGTACTTATAGATTGTTAGATTGATAATTATACAACATTGAGAAAATACTTTCAGGATGAAAAAAATTTTTTTTTCAGTTCCTTAAACATGGCATAAGGGAGCAGACTTCACTATTACCTGTAGAGGCCTTTTACATTATTTGAAAGGTAACTGAGAGCCATGGCACAGCTAGGTGGTGCAGTGGATAAAGTGGCAGGCCTGGAGTCAGAAAGATTCATCTTCATGAATTCAAATCTGATTCTCTGCTTCATTTTACTCACCTGTAAAATGGGATAATAGTACCTAGGGAATCTACTTCACAGGGCTGGTATGAAGCTTACTGTGTATATATAATTGCAAACTTTAGCTTATTATGTAGATATCAATGAGGTGGTAGATTGCATTAGATAGAGCCAACCTCTGAAGTCCATTCCAGTTCTGCCTCTGACACATCCCAGGTGGGGTGATCCCTGGGCAAGTCAGTTAGTCTCTCAATACCCCAGGAAACTCTCTTTAATACTTTAAGCTACAGAGAAGGTGATGATCTGCCCTGGTAGAGGAAAGTCCTCACTGCAACACCTCTACATCAGTGAAATTTCAGGTCTACTAAAAAAAAGAAAAATGCCTAACACTGCAACAATGCAGAGAAGAGGAGAAGAGGAAACTATCACCAAATTTGGGTACAGATTGGTGAAAAGAAAAAAATAGATGCCATAAGTACTTATATACTTAAAAAATCCATAACTTTACCAATGTAGATACTCCTTCCACCTTATGTACTTTAATAAAGGTCTTTATGAATTACAGAAGATAAAAAAGGGATGTGCTTCTCTAAATCTATCAAATATGGTCCTTGATTGGTCACCAAGTATAATCTATCACAGGGTCCATACCCGGAGGTTTTTGTTAGCTTGCTAGGATGCCCTACTAGAGCTTACATTCTCCTGCCATATTATTTAAGAGGCTAGAGTTACTCTCCATGCTGTGAATGGACACTGGAGTAGGACTTTATTGGAGTGCCATAAATACTATGGAAGAAAAATGTCAGAAATTGAAAACAAAAGAGGTTCTGAAGGTGGGGGGAATGGGAAGACAAAAATAACAATAATTTAAGACTAGAAAGCAATAGCTGAAAAAGTATAGGGAGCTGTAACAGATAAGTTGGGGAGGTGATGACTGAGGGAAGTTGAAAAACATAGTGCCACGCATACCTTCTTTTTGGGGGGCATAAGGCAGGGCAATTGGGATTAAGTGACTTGCCCAAGGTCACACAGCTAGTAAGTGTTAAGTGTCTGAGGCTGGATTTGAACTCGAGTCCTCCTGACTATTCACTGCACCACCTGGCTGCCTCCACACATACTTTCTAAGGTCCCTCCTGGCTCTAAGTCCATCTCCAATGATACTGTTAGTGGAAATGTCCTCCAATAACAATAAATACAAGAATAAAGAATGACTGACTGGCCAGTAGAGAAAGTGGGGAACACCCACCATATATGTCCTTCATTCTCAATGAGGACCATGACATCAGGAAGGTGATGTCATGCTACTATGCAAGCAGATGAGCTTTCACTCATCAGGGGAGTGAAAAGGTGAAAAAAGAATTCAAAACTAAATCACAGAGACTCAAAGTTTATCATTAAAGAAGAGGAGAACAGGGGCGGCTAGGTGTAGCAGTGAATAGAGCACCAACCCTGGAGTCAGGAGGATGTGAGTTCAAATCCAGCCTCAGATACTTAAAACAGAAACTAGCCATGTGACGTTGGGCAAGTCACTTAACCCCAACTGCCCTCTAAAAAGCAAAAAAGAACCCAACAAATGCAAGAAGAATAAATATATTTGAAACCAAGACACCAAAAAAAAAAGGCTTTAAAGAAGAAAAAGTGAGCAAGGATATGAAAGGTCTTGTCAAAAGCAGAGAAGTCAATGGATTTGCCTAGGAGCAAATTAAGTGATAACTTTGATGAAAGAAAGAGAGGGAAGAAACAGAGTTAAAAGAAGCCATAAATGGCTGGAGTGGAGGGCAGGGAGGAAGAAGAGACATTCAAAATTGGGAATATATCCTTAGAGGAATAAGTGTAAAAAGGGAACATAAAGATAAAGTAGGGCATGAGTTCTCTCAGGTGGCAGAAGATACATTTTTAGAGTTATAGCTATTGAGTGTTCCCATGAAGGTAATGAAAGAAATATTCTGACTTGAAGCTCCTGGGAAATAAGACTGGATGACATAAGGGGATGGTGGGTGGGGAAGGGAAGAAGATGAGAATACAGAGACTTCAAGCCAGAGGAATGGACGTCTCATGGTCTCCATCTTGTCCAAGAATTAGTTACCAGATGTGAACGAAATGACTTTAAAAGCAATTATAAAGCAGTTAGGGGGAACTGCAGATTAGAGAATCTGGGATGGAGAAAGTGTAATGGTTCAAAGTAGTATCTATATTAGAGATGGGACATTAAACATCTACTATGTGCAAGACATATAGGAGCTGGGGAAATACAGATGGAAGAAGACTCCAAACTTGCCTGCTAGGAGCTTAAAAATCAAATAAGTAGCATAAATCTTCATCTTATAATGATATATAGCAGAGTGATAAGTACAAAGGAAAGGCTGTCAAATATTCATGTGCTTATCAGATCCCATCCAGTGATCCACTTACTGCTACTTCAGCCCCTGTCCTCCCCAGCTAAACCAGTGCCCCTTCAGACCAGACTTCTTGAGACCATTCCCATACTATTATAATTTACTTAGCTTTGGTGCTCTTCTCTGGGACTGTCCTGAAGGAGTATAAACTCATCCAACCCTCTTTATCTAGCTGACCCCAGACCACGCTTCACATTCTACCCATCCAACCAAAACATCTTGTCATCTTCTCTGCCACTCACACATAACCTCTTTTGCTTTGAATGGTAATAGAATAAATACCATCATCGCTTCTGAAAAGGGAAAGGCATTTGACTACTTTATGTCTTTACTCACCATTCATATAAGTTCCCAGACTGAAACTCCTTTCTCTATCATCACCATTCCCCTATATGTACTGTCTTACCTTATTAGAATATAGATGTTCTAAGGGCAGGAATGGCTTCATTTTTAAAATTTATATACTACCACCCCCAGCCACAGTTCCTAGCACAGTGCCTGGTATATTATAGGTACTTAATAATTGCTTTCTATTCATTCATTCATATATTGTAATTCATGAGTAATCATTCAGTCAGACACATATCATGATAAGAAAGCATATTTCTTGGATTTGTCCTCTAACAAAGCAGGGACAGGAATAGAAGCAGCAAATGGGAGAGAGGAAGGATCCAGAACTGAAAACTAGAATAGAAGGTGGGTGGTAAGTCCAGGAGCCTAACTAGGTACTGTGATGCTGTTATTTAAATCAGCAAGGCAGGGCAAAGAAAGTAGTAAGGAATAGAACTGTAACTCAGAATATAACTACTTCAGCAGTTATATAATTTCTGTATAAAAAAGGCATTTCACAAAATTTGAATTTGCAAAAATGTCTCCAGGATTTCTATTTCACTCTTACCATTTATCTAAAAATACATCTTGCTTGCTTTCAATTTTAGTTACCTCAGGGAACAGACCAGGAGGGGCCTAAAACTGATCTTAATGAACAATACTAAAGAAACTTTCAAGGCCTTGGCTGCCAGTATTTGTCAGTGAACAAGAAAAACTATCAGGAGCTGTACTATACCTTACATATTACTGGAGTATTTGGGTATAATGCAGAATTTACTCTGGCCTGTTACAAATCTCTTCCCTATGAATTAATACACCTAAGGCAGGAGGTTACATTCAAATGGCAGATCAACAGCAGGGTTTCAGAAGATAAGGGTCAGTTTTTCCATATGTGCATGAAAGCTTTGCATATTGCAGCTTTTAAAATCAGAGTTTTTTCTATTCTAATATTATTATAATTTATAAATGCATTTTTGTAATGTGCCAGTTTTCAAAAACCCACAGAAATCCTCTAGAAACGTTGTGAATTATGGATTTTGTCATTAAGTGACATTTATGAAAATAAGTCAAATGAATATTATGTGAAACTAGTTTCTAACGTACTAGAGCAGAGAGAGATCTCACAAGAATTGGTTTTGAAAACAAAACACACCACTAGAAGGTTGCTCGAGCCTGATGCAAATGCTATATCTGAACCACATAAATGATGGTAGGAGAGGGTTCAGTTTTGTTTAATTGATGCTTATTCTCACTGCCTAGGCACACAATACCACCATCTGTTACCTTTCAGGAGTGTTAATGCTTGGAGTCTACTATCTCTACCACTTTTGCTTTGCTAGAGCAGACCCAGAAAGACACTCTGCTGCATGGAGACAAGAGAACCAGTAGTTGAAAGTGAACGTTTAGACTAAGGAGCAGGGGGGAATGGAAACAGAAAATTTTTACAGTTACTTAGCAGTTAAAGTACCTTCTTTTGTCTGTTTTCAGCAGCAGCCAGCTGTGTGGACATTCTCGCCTGCATTTTCCTGCAATGAGCCATGACAGCATCCAAAATGGAGAGAGGGTTGGTACAAACTGGCTTCTCTGCATCACCAGCACCTGCTTCATAGTCCCTCTGCAGAGCCAGGAATGGGTCATTTAGGTTAAACCTTCCATATCGTTCCTGAATAAACACCTCCTTCCTTCGTGCCTGAAAGAAAAATAGGACCAACTTAATATACCATTTGTTTTCTGTTAAACATCATTAACAAGAGACTATTGGTGGCTTCCCTCTCCCATCTCCAAATGCTATTTAAAATGAATCCTGTTAGTAGTGTGAACAGGCTTTGTCCTTGACACATCAAGGCTTCCTGCATGCTCAGATCCAGTGCTCCTGGAAAATATAGCAACTCAAAGAGACAAGTTCAGGGGACACCTTAATATCAGTGCTGAATTACCCCAGAAGGAAACTAAGAGAAATCTTATATTAGGTGCTGAGGATCTGGGGTATTATCTCACTTATTCTGTCCTTGAGTTTCATTTACTTAAAAAAAAAACCATTATATAAATGGTATAGAAATGTTTTATTTCTGCCTTGCTTTTTCATAATCCTCTAGTACTCTTCGAAAAGGATACTCTAGTCCTAATTGATGAGCATTTATTAAATGTCTACTATGTGCCAGGCACTGTGATAAGCATGAAGACATAAAGGCAAAAATAGTTGCTGCTCTTATAATTAATCAAAAATACCAATTTAAAATACCGGGGTTTGTAAAGGACTTTTTAAAAGCAAATATTTCTTTGAAGTTAATAAGAAAGTAAAAACAAAACACATTAATTACAAAGCAAACTGAGGTGCATACTCACTACCAAAGACATAAAATTACTTGAGCATACTTTGAAGTTTTCTAAGGCAATTATACAAAGCTCAAAACAAATTTACAATGACTTGAAATAAACCCAGACAGATTCCAAGCATTTTCATTTTTACCAAAGAAGAAAGATCTTTATAAAAATATGGTTTATGATAGGAAACCACACTATTCATATTCAGTAGTTTTACTTCCAAGAATGTCAAAATTGTGTGACAAAGTTCTCTAAATTAAAGAACACAATCTCTGTCTGACTTGAAAGGTGGTAAGCTATGAGCGTCAAAGTCCATTTCAGGCACACTCAATGGCCACCAAATACAATCTTCTGTAGTTAGTCTAGAAAAGTTACTGCACATAATGTAAATTAAGAGATTAGCAGCTAGGTGGTTCAGTGGATAGATTGCAGGGCCTGGAGTCAGTAATACATCTTTGTAAGTTCAAATCTGGTCTCAGACACTGAATAGATATGTGACCCTGGGCAAGTCACTTAACCAAGTCAATTTCCTTATCTGTAAAATGAGCTGGAGAAGGAAATCATAAACCACTCAGTATCTTTGCCAAGAAAACCCCAAATAGGGTCATGAAGAGTCAGACATGACTGAAACCACTGAATAACAATAACAAGAGACTACCTGATAGTGGTAGGAATAGAATTAAATATTACCAAGATTTTCCTCAAGTAGTTCTAGAACAGCCATATAAAGTTAGGGATCAATTAGTGTGAATAAATTATCCTATGAAGTGGCTGCACTATTTGAAGTTATAATTATATAAAATATGGTAACCTGTTCCAGCCCAATGGAAACATGCATCTCAAATTCGAGTAACAGGACCACTTCATGGGATTCATTATTCCTACTCATCAGGACCTAACTATAGAAGTAAACTCAATTCTACATACAAAAATGAAAACGTTATATTGTCATCTCTAGTAGAAAATCTACTCCAACATCCAAACCAAGCATAATCCCCAAGTTTTTTGTTGTTGTTTTTATTGAAAATGTTAAATAATAGGTGTTTTGAAGATATTCTGGGCATTTTAATAGCATTTGCATTGAACAAATTATACTTCCATTTTTAAGCCAAGATCAGAAAGCCAATAAGAAGTAACTTTTGTATTCCATGTATCAAATGGGAAAATCTAATACCTTTTTCTTTAACCATTACCAACTGTACAACAAAAATGAGAGACAAATTCTACTGACTTTAAAAGGATGAATCAACTGAGTTACAAGTCCCAGCATTCTTAAATCCTCTGACCTTAATTACCATAGATGTCTACTGACAACCAACAACATATTTCCTAATATGCTGTATTAACATAACTAAAATAGGTTACTTCATGTTTCAGAGTTCACAAAATAATTAGAAAAGTGTAGTATGCAACAACTGAAGAATTCACATACTAAAATATTTGTTTTTCCAATGGAAAGACAGGCATGCGCGCACACACACACACACACACACTGTATTACATCTTAGGAGTTCACATACATTCTGCTAAAGAGCTGACAATTTTATTCACACCATATAATCTTCATGTAATTATTACTGTGTTTTTTTTTTCTCCTATGAAATAACCATCCTCACTTCTCTCATCTAGAGTCTCTCCTTATCTACTGGCTCCATCCTCTGTTGCTTACCAAGAACACCTCACTCTCTCTTCCTTTAAATGCTTTTATTTGATCTTGCTGTTCCTTTAAGCTACCATCCTAAATCTCTTCTCCCTTTCAAAGCCAAATTGTCAGCTAGGTTTTCTATAGTCTTTGCTTTCATTTCCATCCCAAAGGGGACTCTGGCTTCACTCTTGGCTTCTCCCCACTATAAAAGGAATAATATAGTAACTGTTATTACCTGATAAGCTTTTCTGTTTTTGCCAGAAATCAGGCCTCCATGATATTTCCTGCATTCTCATCATGACTCCCATATATGTATCCTTCCTCTCCTTTCAACCACTCTCTTTATTATACTGTCCTTCCCCCATTAAAATGTAAGCTCCTTATGCGGAAAAATTGGAACACTAATGCATTGTTGGTGGAGTTGTGAATTGATACAACCATTCTGGAGAGCAATCTGGAAATATGCCCAAAGGGCTACAAATAATTGCATACCCTCTGACCCAGCAATACCACTGTTGGGATTATATCCCAAAGAGATCACAGAAGTGGGAAAAGGTCCTATACGTACAAAAATATTTATTGCAGCTCTCTTTGTGGTTGCAAAAAACTGGAAATATAGGGGATGCCTATCAATTGGGGAATGGCTGAACAAGCTATGGTATATAAATGTAACGAAATACTATTGTGCTGTAAGAAATGGGAAGGAGATGGACTTCATAATTACCTGGAGAGGCTTATACGGACTGATGCTAAGTGAGAAGAGCAGAACCAGGCAAAACCTGTACACAATCACAGACACATCATATATATGATGACCAACCTTGATAAACTGGACTATCCTCAACAACACACAGCTAAAGACAACTCTACAA
>CM053581.1:480166028-480185542 GCA_028627135.1 Pseudochirops cupreus
TGTTCTTGTTTGTCAAAACCTTTGAGAACCAAGGGTCATCCCCACAATACTGATACTTCAGTATAGGATTTTGATGCTTGGTGACTTCAGTACAAAGGTGGGCATTAGGAGGAAGGTAAAAAAAAATTGGAAAATGTTTCAGGAGTAAGGAATAGGAAAAGTTAAAAAATATAATTCAGGAGTAAGAAACTGGAAAAACCAAAGACTTTTATGCTGAGTAGAAGCTTCATGCATATATATACTGTTAACATTTTATTCAAGAATAGAGTTGTGATGTGCTGGATATGGCAAGCGCCAGATATCTGAAAAAGAAAAAAATATATTTTAATTGGCCAAAATGACTCATTACTGTTGTGGGAGACCTTCTTGAATTAACCGTCTGACAAATAAGAAGACCAAAATTAATGCTGAACAGTCAAGCAATAAACATTTGGGAAGCACCTACTATGTGCCAGATACTGTGCTAAGAAGAGAAAATAAAAATAAGAAAATATTTTGTGTGCACTTAAAATAACTCCAATCCAACATATTTAATTTTTTATGACAAAAAAAAGGGAAATGGATAGATGAATAGACATTGACGTTGATTGTACTAATTTCCTGAAGCTGAACAAATATAGATTGTCAGTGAAGTGGTGGGTAAAGATCCAAGTAACTACCTCATCTTGGAACACTTGATCTCCTTCAGCAGAGAGATGTCACTTGTTCAGTCTTTTTTCAGTCATGTCCAACTCTTTATGGACCCCATTTGGGGTTTTCTTTGTAAAGACACTGGCATGGTTTTTCATTTCCTTCTCCAGCTCATTTTGCAGATGAGGTACTGAGGGAAACAGGATTAAATACCTTGGGCCACACAGCTAGTAAGTGTCTGAAGTCATATTTCAACTCAGGAAGATGCCAAGCTCAGTACTCTATCCACTGCACTGCCTAGCTGCCCCAGATGGCAGGCAAGGGCAAAATGAAATAATGGAGGATAGTAGATGATTCTGAGCAAGACTGTTTCATGAAAAAAAACAAAACAAAATGAAACATTGTGTAGAAAAAAAACACATTTAAAGAAAGGTTGGGCAGAGACCCAATAAAGCCAAGTAATTCAAAGGACATTTGAAGGTGAAACTGGAAAACAGACCAAAACCAGGTATGATCTATAAAGATGTTTATAACAAACATTTCACTATTAAATACACTGGGTTCTCTGCATTTGTATTTTTGAATGTACTGGTTGAGGAAGTGGAGATGACATCACAGAAAACAAATGAGAAAAGTAGTTGAACTAGACCAAGTATACATGGAAAGGAGTTTGGTGCTGGAGGCAACACAATTTCGAGATCTTTGAGGTTTTGAGTCTCCTGTTCTAGAGAAGAGGAGAAGAAACCAAAGACAATGAAAAGTTTCAAACTATTCCTCTCCCCCAAATAAAAAAGTGACCAAGAGAATAGTAGTAACTACTTAGCCATATGCCTAATTTCCCAGCTGTACAAAATGTTTATGATGATGAATTATGTGGACATTTAAATATTTCATGATGGAACTGAACTAGATAACTTTTAAGGGCTAATCTAATACTAAATCTATGGTTTTACTGCTATTTTTATATCACCTAGAATTATAATGAATTCTTGAGCAATTTGATATAAAACTTGTGAGATGTCATTTTATAAGGGCAACCTAATCTAGTAGGATGCTCCTTTCATGTACAACCAGCTCCATACAAAGGGAATGGGGGAGGAACTGTGCAAAGTATAATTCAAAATGGCATATAATCTAAAATGTCATTTTAAAGTATTCTTTATGTTTAACATTGATTATAGATATATTTGAAACCCATTATCATAATGAAAGAAGCATCAGTATCTTTAGTTTTCTGTTTCTCCCTCCTGTCCTACTCCAGCTATATTAATCCAAAAGAAGTGGATTGATCCTTTCTATCAGGAGAAGGGCATGATGGTATATACCTGTAATTGTAGCTACTGGAGAAGCTGAAGCTGGCAGATCTCTAACATTTGGGAGTTCTGAGCTATAGTGATCTATGCTGACCCAGTATCCACACTAAGTAGAGTACCAATATGCTGAGCCAGCAAGAGCAAGGGACAGCAGGTTGCCTAAAAATTGGTGAAATAGCTCAGGTCAGAGTTTCCATGCCACTCAGCAATGGGATTGAATAGTTGAATAGCCCTTGTATTTCCTGACTGCTGGGTAGGTCCAATCTCTCTCTGTCTCTGTCTCTGTCTCTCTCAATTTTGCTTAGTTTTTAGTGCCAATTTTCTCTTGTCTTCTACCAATCCTTCTTCCATTGAGAAAGCAAGTCAAATAAAAAACCCTATTACAAACACATAGAGTAAAGCATATTTGTCCCAGTTTTTAAAACATGGCGTGTATCTATGTCTGTGCACACGCTTGTACACACACACACACAGATATGGATATATGGTTAGAGTTCCAGTCCTTGAGTCAGAAAAACACTTCTCCTTGAGTTTGTCCCAGGGCAAGTGACTTAACTCTGCTTACCTTCGTTTCCTCATCTGTAAAATGAATTCAAGAAGGAAATGCAAACCGCTGAAGTATCTTTGCCATGAGAACCCCAAATGTGATCATGAAGAATTGTACATAACTGAAACAACCAAACAACAATGTGCATGTGTATGCATATGCTTGTATACACACACAAAAATGTGTATGTGGGTATGTGACTTACCAGTATGTGTAAGCATGAAATCTTTTTCTTTTTATAACAAGGAAATATATGTATCTTGAAACATAAGATGAGTAGCTATTGAATTTTCTAGGACTCTACCTGTAATACCCAGCCAGGCCTGTTAGAGGTAGCCCTAATAATGCATGGAGTGTATATATGGACAGGGTTTATGTGTTTATGTGGGCTTGAACAGAAGTAGCCGATAGAATGGGAGGTTAAGGAGGAAGAAAAATCCCAAGCAGTGAATGTCTCGGGAAGCAGAAATGAAGAATCCCTGTGCCAGTGGGCATCTCTAGAGTCATAGATGGAGGTCATTAGTTGTATGAAAGTGAGAGATTGCCTATATATTGTTTCTCTGGGAAAATCAGGTTAGATACTCTTTTGAAATACAGCACTCACTGCTTAATACAGGAATGTAGTGAGTAAGTGCCTCTGTAGGACATTTTGTATAGTGTTTCCTTCATTTCTTTATTTCTTTTGTACTAGATCAGATTTTCAGTAAACAGTATGAAATTCCAGAGAAAATCTATATCAGATTGTAAAAGTAAATTTCTCTTTCAAGACTTAAAAGATTTTTCATTTGTAGTTATATCAGAATATACCCATAAGGTGAACTTCTAAAATATATTCAATATGGCAATGCCAAAATTGCTTGGAAATAGCCTGAGAGGTGGAGCCTGAGAACTGGGATTCAAATCTCATCTCATAACCTTTTGGGGCCTAAGTTTCTTCATGTGTAAAATGGAACTAGATGACCTCCAGGTTCCTTCCAGCTAGAAATCCTCTGAATTTATAATTTGACTTGCACAGTCTTTTCCCTCATATTGTTTCCCCTACCTGCAACAACAGTAGGTCCACTCTCATCACCAAGGAACTGCTTTGTTATACCTACCCAAATGAATGTAACCCTTGCCTCCAACCATTTGTAGGGTTTTTCTTTGTTTTAAATAAAGGAAAATAGCAAAAAATTCTGAGAAATGGTGTTTGAATCATTACAAGGGACATGTAATGCTACCAGGAAAAGACCTGGAGAGACCAAAAGGGGTCATTAGTATGCACCTGGAGAACACTTCAAGCTATGGGAGGAGCATCTCCTTAAAACTGGGCTCTGGCGAATAAGATGACCTATTTCAAAGAACAACTTAGGAAATTTATTGTTTTATGACAATGTCCAGACAGACATTTAAGGCGTGCAATTTTTCAGTAGCACGGTAGTAGCTAATTCGACCTATCAAGTAGTATTTGTAAAGCATTTGTGCCAAGTGATGGGAACACAAAGAATAATGCAAAAACTCATTTTTCAAATGTGGAAAAATTGTAATTTTATCAAGTGTATGCTCCACTTTCCATTCACTTGTCTTTGTACTATCCAACTGTATCTATTATGGGCCTGTTTTTTTTCTTTTGAAATCAGTTTGTTATAATGTCTTAACCTGTGGGATGTCTCTAATGTAATTTTTATGTACCAGAAATGGTTTATGATGACTGATGCATCTTTCTTATAATGAAGAGTGTATTGATTTTGAAGAACTATATTACTTTTAAAAAAAGACAGTGAGGTGGCTCAGAGGATTAGGGTACTGGACTTGGAGTCAGAAACACTGTGTTTGAATCCTGTCACTTTCTAGCTGTGACGCTGGGCAATTAATTCACTTTGCCTTTCTCAGCCTCAGTTTCCTCCTCTGTAAAAACACACACACACACACAAAACCAGAGAGGTGTTGTGAAAATCAGCTAAGATAGCATATGTAAATCACTTTGCAAACCTTAAATGGTAAATCAATGTTAGCCGTTACTGTTTTTATTCTTAATGTAGCTATTACTATTGTTACTGCTTTTAGGGACTGTCCTGTTATGAGAGAGTTGGTCTGCAAATAAAAACTGACCTACTACACACTTTGGTCAGTACCTAGTTACTATAGCTTCCTCGTAGGTTTAGCTTCTCCTAGAAAATTACATTTAAAATGTGAAATTATTCATGATATATTCTACTATAATGTTACTTTAGGATTAGGAGTAGTATTTCAAAATAGCAGTAATTGTTTTTCAGATTCTTAGATTACTTTCTTAGCCAAATAATAAGATTTTAGTGGTTTATAGGGACTGATTTTGAATGACAGCTTTATAACATGTACAAATCTTCTAGAGTGGTTTTTGCTAATCATGTTTAAAAAATATTTTAGTATGACTGTTTAGGTGATTTGTGTGAAGTTTTGAAATCACAATTTTACAAGTTTTGAAATTGCATGTGTTGTTTAGGAATAAAGTTGTAATTGGTCTTCAGAAATATATAAATAGCTTTTCCAAAACTTTGGGGAATGAGACATTCTCGATAGCCAAGCATTTCAGTTACCTTAGTACCTGATGTAACTTTAAAAAAAAATTAAAATCTTCAAAAATATCTTAGTCACTTTCCTTCCTTCTTAAACAGAAAATATTGGATATATTTTAGCTCTTTAAAAGTAGTCTATGATTGTCATTTTTGTCTTTTAGTGGTTTTAGTCATTCACACCTCTACGTGACCCTATTTGGAATTTTGTTGGTGAAGATACTGGAGTGGTTTGCCATGTTCTTCTCCAGCTCATTTCACAGATGAGGAACTAAAGCAAACAACATTAAATGACTTACCCAGGGTCACACAGCTAGGTCTGAGGCCAAATTTGAACTCATGAAGATGAGTCTCCCTGATTCCAAGCCCAGCGCTCTATTCACTGTGCCATCTAGCTGCCCTTATGATTATCATTATAAGCCTCAAATATTATAACGTATTGAAGGCAAATCCCAGGATAGAGCTGGAGTAGATATAGGAGCAAATAGTTACTAGCCTAATCAGTAACCTTCAAACTTGCTTCCTTTCAAGAGCCCTGATATTAGTTGACTTGTCTTTTGCTCTGTGACCTAGGCGCTACTATCCATATTTTATGGAGGAGGAGACAGGCCTAGAGACGTTAAGTGAAATGCCCAGCTTCACACAGCTAGGATGTGACAAGGCTCAAACTCAGGTCTTTCTGATTCCAAGTCCAGTACCCTAATCCTCTGAGCCACCTAATTATCTTTTCAAGAGAAGCAACAGAGTTCTCCAAAATCAATATACTCTTCATTATAAGAAAAGTATTTGAGCCATCTTAAACCATTTTTGGTTCATAAAAAATGCATTAGTGGCACCCCACAGATAAGACATTGTAACAAACTGATTTCAAAAGAAAAACAAAAAGCAGGCCCGTAATAGATGAAACTAGATAGTACAAAGACAAGTGAATGGAAAGTGGAGCACACTCTTGATAAAATTACATTTTTTCCACGTTTCAAAAATGACAGTTTTTGCATTATTTTGTGTTCCCATCACTTGGCATAAATGCTTCCTTATAGATTGAGTTCACTATCACAGTGCCACTGAAACATTATATGTCTTAAATGTCTACCTGTATATTGTGTGTGCCTGTAGAATCTGATTAAATAATTTTCTAAATAAATTTCCCATGTTGTTCTTTGAAATAGTTCATCTTACCCTCCAATGCTCAGGATTAAGGAGATGCTTCTCTCACAGCCTGGAGTGTTCTCCAGGTATGTACTAATGATTCTTCTTAGTCTTCCCTAATCTTTTCCTAGTCGTGATCAGTCTGTGCCTTTTTTATAAAGGTGAAATGGAATTTCACAATCTCTAGTGCAGTGAAAAATAGCTGCCTTTCAACAAAATTAATTAGCATCGTATGGGCCAAAGGAGCCTTTTCCCCAAATAATTTATTTGCTCTCCATATAACTGGCATCCTTTCTACCATTGCCCCCAGCGTTGTTTGCCCATTCAGAATAACATCTAGAATTTGTGCCTTATTAGCAGAGCAGGCCTTTGGCTCTTCCTTGTCAATTCACTTTTATGACTATCACCAGGCCATGGTTTTCTTCAAGCTCTTTGTGGTGTTCGGCTTTTAATAGAATTTGAGATATAAGCAGAATTAAAATGTATGTATAACATTTGGGTTAAAAGTGCTGAATAGTGCCAGTTAGGGTCAACTTTGTTATGAGATTTCTTCTGTAATAACATTTTGTATTTTGAAGAAAAAGTTGCTCTGCAAGCTGAGTTTCCAGCAATAGAATAATGCTCCTCTCCTTAGATAAACTTGTGGTTCTAATATGATCTTTCACGGAAGCTACAGAAAGAACCAAGCAGCATATCTTTATCACTTATATGCCATAAACAACTGGTAAATATGTGACTCCTTCAAGCACTCTTGGGAAATGTAATTTTCTATTGAACAAAGGTTTTATTTGTGAGAGTCTGTATCATAAGAATATATGAAAAAGACACAAGTTGTTCTTACTCTTCCTCTGCCCAAGGAGATTTGACTTGCTGTCACTTGACAGGGCAGAAATTAGCAAACACCAATTTCAACCAATTCTATTATTATAGCAAAAATATTCCTAGGATAGTAAGAAATAACTTCTGTGTAAAAACCACTAATTTCTTCTGTGGGGTCATGATTTGTGAATTTCTTTCACTAGCTCTAGCCTTTTAATACCTTTTTTTTTTCACTTTGAAATACTAAGGCCACCCTTGTAGAAATGCACCTCAGTCAACTGAATTTGATTTAACCCCCTCCCCCAGCAGTTTTTGTCTTTGTAATTGAATATTGAAATATGGGTATCCTCAGATCTTTTCACTGAGAATTATTTTTAAACACTTGGGGCCAAATCCATTGCAAGAGAGTTTATTCCATACCTTCATATTTCCCAAATTCTGAATTGGTTTTCCAACAATTGCCCTTTCTTAGGATAGAGTATACTATTTCTTTAATATTTCCCTATGTTCTCTAATTTCAATTCATGTATGGGCAGGTTACCTCCTTTTTTGTGATTAGCATCAACTTTTAATTATTTTACCCTTTGTGTTACAAAAGAAGCTGATTAGAATCTTTGTCATAAAAATGGCTTCTGTAATAAGGTAGTTTTGTTGTTTTGCTTTCATGTTTGCCATCTTAGAGGCTAAACTACTTTGTTATATTTGATTTAAATTGTTCAATGGTCTTTATTAAAGCAAAAACATCCCAGACTGTATTGGTTGGTTTGCCTCTGGTAGGGCATATTGACAACTTTGCGCTATGGATGATGGAGGTAAAACTTCAGTTCCCTCTACTCTCATTTCCCCAGCCACACACACAATTATTCTTTGCCTTCCAGGGCTAGAGCACTGAAATGTATGTAGGTGGCTGTTTCTTTCCCTTAGGCAGACTGCAGAGCTGTTCAGTCTTCTGTCCCTTCATCATTGCCTTTCTTCCACTGTCAGATTTTTTTGCTGCTCACTTTCTGTCACCTTTTCTGATCATCACCACCTCTGCTACTGTGAATTCCTGTACTTTTCTTCATTTTTGTGTCTCTCTCCTGGTTGCTTCTCCTTTTTATTCCTATTCCGTTTTCTCCAAAGGTCTGTCATCTAACTTTTCTAATATTCTATTCATCTTTTTTACTTCTTATTTATTTATTTTGGTTAGATTTATCTAGCTCTGAGAGGGGAAAGTTGAGGTCCCCCACTAATATAGTTTTACTGTCTATTTCCTCCTATAACTCATTTAACATTCCCTTTAAGAATTTTGATGCTATGCCATTTGGTGCATCTATGTTTAGTAATGGTATTATTCCACTGTCTATGATGCCTTTTAGCAAAATGTAATTTCCCTGTTTATCTCCTTTAATTAGGTTTACTTTTGCTTTTGCTTTGTCTGAGATCATGATTTCTACCCTTGCCTTTTATTGTTTTTTACCTCAGCTGCAGCACAATAGATTCTGCCCTAGCCCCTTTCCTAATTGCTTCTCCTATACTTCTTGGAATCCAGAAAAAAAAATACTCATATTTTATAGACATAGCCAACCATTTGCTTTTTCCCTGACAAACCCACAAGCCATAGCTTAATTGGAAATGTCTCTGATGTCAGCTTAGTATCACTTGTTTACAAAATTAGAGAAAGTAGCTATATGATCCCATGTAAGCTTTCAGCCTTTGACTTTTCTCATCTATGCTCATTTGTTTGTGAGTGCTCAGAGGCTGCTCCACTCCCAAAAACTTATTTATGTACATTTTTGACTACTTTCAGACTTAGAGCTATTCCAGAATATGCTATAGATTTTAAAGATTTAAAAAATTTTAAATTAAAATTTAAAAAATTCTCTAATGTCTGTAAGAATTAGACTAAAAACCCTTGTTGCTTTACAGTCATTTCACCCACTTGTCAAAGTTGGAAATTTAATTTGTTAATACTGGAGTATTGACTAAGTGTTATATGAAGAATTGCTAATAGATATTAAAATATTTTACAAATTCAGTGCTACCTAAGACCTCATTTCCATTTTTCATAGCATATCTTTGATTCAAAATTAGAGAGTTGTAGAGATCAGAGAACTGTATAGGTAAGTATTTTTGCCAAGAAAACCCCAAATGGGGTCACAAAGAATTAGACATGACTGAAATGATTGAACGAAACAACAATGGAAATGGTAGCTAATATCAATGTTTGCAAAGATAGAAGCTTGATACACATTTGTTGAATGGTTGTGGATTGTATTAAGAAGAATGAAAAATAACTAAGATTCAAATGACCTAATTTTAAGATGTTTCTTCAATTTACATGGATATCTAAAAACATTTAAATTTATTCTTGATGACTTTCTCTAACATGGAGGGTCTTTTTTTTGTTTTTCTTAGAAGAGACATGATGTTAAGCAAATTCTGTTTTTTTTTTCCAGAACTTATAGAAGGACATATATTTTTAATGTAGGCATCTTTTATTAATGTTACTAAAGCCTGTATTTATTATTCTTAAAATGCTTGTGTGGTAGGGTTTTCCCCCTCTGTATTTATCTATAAGAGAATTGTTATTTTAAATATTTTAAAGGACTAGAAGAATTCAAAACAGAGAAACATGCACACTTAGGCATTTAGTAAGTTGAGAGAATGGTTGAGTAATAAGACAGTTGTTGCTTTATGTAAATTCATGTTACACAAATGCTTTATGTAAATTCACATTACACAGATGTGCTCCCCTGTAGCTGGGGACTATAGCCCTGTGCCACGGTCCCTGCCCCAGGCACTGAAGTCTCTCTGGCAGTGAAGCCACTCTGTCTATGGACCTGAAAAGCTGGGGAGGTGGGGCAGGGCCATATTGAGGTTTAAGAGGGGAGGGGAAGGTCTTCAGAATCCTCTTACATTAAGCAAGAATTGATTTTATGTCACAAAATGATCATTTATTTCTGTAGTCTGAATATTACTAAATGCCTCATGGAGAATGAATACTTGTTAGCTAATAGAACTTACAGAATCTTGAATTGTAAGGGACCCTAGAGGTCATCTATCTAGTCTACTCCTACAGAAGCACAAAGAACACTAGACTTGGGTCCAGAAGATTGTGGTTGAAATCTCAATTCCACCATTTATGTGACTTAAGCAATTTGTCTAACCTCTCTAGACCTTAGTTTCCTCATCTTTAAAGTAGGAGGATTGGCTAGATGATTTATTAGGGTTCTTTTCAACTCTAAATCCTGTTAATCTCTTCCTGAATCATGAAAATTTATTCTTAACTACTACTTGGGCCACACACGGGCCTTACTGACCAAAGTGAAAGGAAGAGAAATTTTAGATGCTAAATAATCAGAGCACATGATTACCAGCTGCTAAACAAATGCCAACCATGAAAGACATTTTGTCACTTGAAATTGCAGATAAACTATAATAAGATATGGAATCCTTATCCTTCACATACTTTTTAAAAAGTATGCTAACATGTCCAGATTTTTCTATAAAGACATTTTGACCAACAATAGGATGTAGAAGATTTTAAAAATAGAACTACTTAAATCATATACAGAGGCAGATTTCTGAATCTGTCTTTCTAGAATATGTCATGATTGGCATTTGATAGATTTTTAAAATTAGATATCCTTCAGTCAATAAGCATCTTATGAAGTGCTTACTAGGGACCAGGTTTTGTGCTAAGTGCTGAGGAAACAATGAAAAGCAAAACTAGCCTTTGTCCGCAATGGGCTCCCATTTTATGTGCCATATTCAGAGCTATAAATCTGTAAAAATTGGGTGAAATGTTTTCAAGAGTGTTACTAGTCCTTCTAGGTTGATTCTGCTCTTTTGAAAGAATATTATTTGAATTTCTTCTAAGGTGCACTAGACAACCTGGCAAAAAAATAAAAAAACAACTGAGAATCTTGGAGTACAGGTTGTTTGGAAGTGTTGCATAAAAAGTATTAAAATAATGAGATTTAGGAATAAAGTAATCCCACATCCTGGCAATGGTGCACGTAGGTTAATTTTGATTCTGACTAGCTTACCTAGATGTGGAGGTTGAACACGGTCCATGAGGCCATCTTGCCTACCCTGTATTTCCAAATCACCCTCTTTGCTTGACTCTGCCTATTCAGTTATCAACAGGCAGCTGATGAAGATGCTATGTCAAATGAGTGGGAGCTAAGTAACATGGTGTGGAAAAACCAGGGTAGGAAATAGAAGGGAAACGAAAAAGGATGTTAGAGATGGTAATACAAACATTCACAACATTAATTCACCATTTATTGAGCTCCCACTAAATATAATTTCTCATGAGAGTCAGCAAGGAAGATTTGATTGCCAGCTACCTTGAGATCTAGAAAAATGGGTTAAAGTCTTGTCTCTGACACACGCCAAGACTCCATAAATTAGTTCACCTCTCAGTGCCCTGGGATATAAAGAGTAGAGCAGAGTCCTCTTGAAAGACAAGACATTAGAAGGACCATCTGATTGCCCGATTATTTGATACTACCATAATTATTCGTATCAAAGGTAATTATGCAGAGGGTTTTTTGAAAGATATAATGAGAAAAAGTATGCGGAAATAGCAAGAAAATAAAAATCAGTTACTTTTAATTATAATAGTTTATGCTTGTCAAGAATTAATATACAAGAGAACTTATAAGTCAAAGTTAGTTATACTGCTTTAAGCCCACACTACACAGACATTTTAATTCACAAGCAGATCCATTCTTGAACCTGTTTCCTAAAACAACCCACCTGAAATAAGTAGCTTTCCATCCTTAAATTCTTGTTTCCTTCCCACTTCTCCCCTACATGAATTCTGCCTTAAGCTACAAGATAATGAGTAAACAGAAATCATACCTGTTTTTCAAGATGTGGCATGTGGACAAAACAGACTAGTGGCCTTGTCATGTTGTCCTCAAATCATAGAGGAAGGGGATTGAGTCAGAAACACTTGAAAGATGTTCATGTCTCAGCTCTGCCTCGTTGGAAGTATTACATTTTCAGCTAATTTGTGTAGTGGGCATGCTGTGTTCAGAAAAGCACTTCAGCTCAGAGCAACAATATTAGAAACTCTTTTCTATTTACAAACTAGCAAAGTAGAGAAACTCAAACAATATTGTTCTCACACATGTGGTAGAAGAAAGTTGAAACACAGTCATATATAGCTGAAGGGAGTTGGAGAGCTTCTTCTCAGGAAACAAGTCAGACCTGTTCTGGTTTTCTTGACTAGACTTTTGAAGATCCAGGATCATCTTATTTGTCTTTGAGAGGACAAACAAATCTAGCCATACCTCTTCAGTAAGCACTATGCTACCTGTATTTTCTTTTCACACAATCAGAACTGAATTAAACAAAATTGGAAAATTATCCTTGTTTCTTGAAAAGCTAGCATGCTTGAGGGACTCATGAAAGTTTTCTTTTATTTCAGTAAAATGGGGATAGGTAGGTTGAATTTTCTCAAAGTATGTCTAATTTTAAAGCTATAGATATGATTGAGTGCTCAAAGCATAGTTTTTAGACCAGTTATACATATTGATTTACCTTAATATTCTAAATGTGACTTTTATCCATCTTTTTTGCCTCCCTTTATATCTGCATCACTTAGCATAGTGCCTGGCACATAAAATGCATTTAATAAATGCTTTGTTGACCAAGGACGAATGAGGAGATGTACAGCTGAATCGTTTGTTTATAATCTTGTTGCAAATTCATCTGAAAGACATCAGGAAGATGCAGTTAAATGGAAGGAAGTTTCACTAGATCCCTTCAGAGAAGCAAATGTTCCCCAAATGAGTTTTATCACATCCGAAGACCACGTGAAATATAATTTCATGGGATACCTGTTCACCTCCCCTTCTTTGCTTGTGATAACTGATAAGCAAAGTAACTACTCCTCCGAGACATGACATTGAGCTTGCACTTTCAGATTTATTTTTATTTTTTTCATGTGAGCCCGAGAAGACCCTTTGAGGAAGTTAGGAATTGTTTCCATGCAACCCCAGCACCTGACGAAATAATCACTGACCAAATGCTTATTGGTGTATTTTTGACATTATCGATCCCATCTTGACATATTTGAAAACTGAGGTGTAGGGAGGTTAACTGGCTTGTCCACAGGGACAGCTAGTAAATGTTAAAGGTGGTATTTGAACCCAGGTTTTCATGGCTCATTTCTTGTTCAAACCCAACATTCTATCCACGCTGCCTTGATACTTCTCTAAAAGAGTTATAGCTTATAGACCAACTCATGTTGCAGAGGATTAAATTGGCTCCTTAAGATTAATTTTTTTTCTTTAAAATTTTAACTCAGCTAGAATCCCACAGACTGTAATACTTTGAATCCCAAACAGCACATCCCTGTTGTAGGAAAGGTGATAGATAGCTTTGCTTATATTGGTGCTTTCATTCATCTTGACAATTTCATGCTGCTTATTCCCAGCACATAACAGGTAATGGGAAGAGTAGATCAGGAAGGTAGGATGGAAAGCTGCATAGCTTCTCATTTCTGCCTATTGGGTATTAATTGTGTACTTTCATTTTTTTTTCTTCAGAGGTCTAATATTTTGTATTCCTTTATCTTAGAGAGGAATCTTATTTTAGTAGTAGAAAGTACCAGATTTTAAATTCATAGATTTGGGTCATAAATCCTGGTTCTGACATATTACCTGCCATGTGACCATGGTCTATTCACTGACCCTTAATTTTCTCATCTGTAAAATGTAAATAATCCTATTCAGTCCAGTAAATGGAACGCTACCTACCTCATAGAGTAATTGTGAGGAAAATGTCTTGTACCACTATGCTAATGTGAGTAGTTGTGAGAAAGATATTTAAACATAAGTTTAAAAGGATGTTTTAGAGTCAAATATAAGTGATAGATAAGTACTTATCTGCTCTTGGGGGTTATCTAGGCCTCTGATTTCTATCTTAACATGTAATTGAACATTGATTGTGCTGTTAGTTCTTTTCATTCACAGTAGATTAGAATGTTTTTCAACTAAAAAAAATTCATTTGAAAGTCCTTTTCTAAAACTCTGAGGAGAATCTTTTCTGCCATTGAGCCTGGAATTAATCACAAACATTTCAGTTTATGGAAAGTATCTCATATAATGCTAATTTTATTTGGAAGTTCTTATAATTGCCTTTCTGCATTTGAATAAAACCATAATAAGCATAAATGATTTGTTTTAAATCATAGCTGGGATTAATATACCATTACCTACCCAGAAGCTTTTTTATTTTGACAAAATACAATTTACATATGGAGCCATCATTTCCCTATCTCTAGCCAGTCAGATCCTTGGACTATTAGGGTGTCCCTGTGGCTTACCTTGAGAAGAAAATTGGAATATAAATTCAGATTGTAATCTTGTGAAGGAAAACCAGTTGTGAAATTCTCACTGATTCCAACTGCCTTTTAACTTCCTGTGTAGATAGAGCCTACAGTGTCATACAGACAAGGAAGGATGGTGTTTATTCAACTAAGGGGACATTCATACTGGAGAAATAAAAAGCAAATGCTGTAGCAAAACAATCGGCTATTTAGTGAATCTAATGCCTCCCTTGATCCTCTCTTTCTAAATAATGTAGCTGTTCTGTGGAAAAAAATTTCTCAGAGTGGTAGTATTCTTGCTGTCTAATTCTATGCTCTCATTCCCAAATCCAATCTTTACATGAGGATAGTGAGTGGAAAGAAATCAGAATGCCAAATGCATGTTGGACTTGAATCTCTCCCTGCTGTGTTTGACTCAGATACTAACTAATTTGGTTAATCCTAGTTTAGCTTCTGTGCTGTGCTTTGTTTGGTGGTACCAACATGGTCCTTCCTCAGCAGTAGAGTTTTGTCGTTGGCAGAGCAGTATTAAAGTCTTGCAAGCCAGCCTTCTGGTGTGACCTTCTGGCTCAACAGAACATATAATGTAATTAACACAGCCAAAACAAATTTAGGGGATGGGGATCAAGCACATTTGCTGAGTAACTTATTTATTTAGTGCTTTTGCCTATCCATTATGGGATAGTGGATAGGAAGCTGACCTTGTTGTTAGGAAGACCTGCGTTTGTGTCCTGCCTCTGACACATATTGTCTATGTGACTCTGGGCAACTTACTTAACTTCTTATTGCTATATGACAACTCCCTGAGAAAGGGTTTTCTTAAGCTACAGTTTATGAACTTAATTTTTAAAAATATTTTGCCAACTATTTTTTTCCCATATATTTGGTTTTCTTTGTAATCCTATTGATTTTATTTTATACATTTAGAAGCATTATTCTATGAGGAGGTCCATAGAGTTCACACTAGATCACAAAGGGGTCCATGGCACAAACATGTTGAGAACTGCTGTTCTAAGATGATATGTTATAGGAAATATGCTGATATGCATTGGTAGAAATGATATCTTCATTGGGGAGTGGTCAATGTCATTGAAGTCACATGTGTCCAACCTCTGTCTCTAGATCTATTTCCAGTTCCTCACAATAACCCTATGTAGGGAGTATGGGTGTTACTCCACTTGATAGGTGAGGAAGCAAAGGATCAGAGAGGCCAAGTTTCTAGTCATTTGACATGTAACAAGTAAATTGCCAGAGCTTACGCTTGAAACCAGAAGTTCTTTGACTTAAGCTTCAGTGATCTTTCTACTATTGCTCTTATATAGCTGCCTAGAATTTTCCCTGGAGAAAAGGATTGTTTATTATATCTGTGTGTGTGTGTGTGTGTGTGTGTGTGTGTGTATGTGAAAGAATCATGATGTATACTAGCAAGCAGTTTATGAAGACTGTCCAAGCCAGCAGGCCTGTTAAAAGTCACAGGTCTGTCTGCTTGTACTTTGTCTGCTTCTATTATGGTTAAAAACTAAGAAGGAAGCAAGAAAACATTTATATTTCAGCTTGTGTGTGTGTGTATGTGCGTGCGTGTGTATATAGATATATATACAATGCATATATACATACATATGCATATATGTGTGCATATGCCTGTATATATGTATGCTTACATATATATAACCATTATATCCTCCTTGTTTTGGCCTTGTTAACTCTTTTGTGCCCTTCCTTATCATCAATTCTTTAATTAGTATGTGGACACAAGTCAATTCCAGTTCAGTGATATGACAATATATTATACATTTGACATTTAATTCAGTTTTGCATGTTGTTTAATATTTATGTAGTTAGTCATTGTGAGCCATAAAGTAACACATTTTTTTCCTCTGGCCTCTGTTCATTCAAATATTACTTCAGATATTTCAAAACATATCTTTTTTTTTTTCATTTTCATTGCCTTTCCCCATTGGCATCTCAGCAGATGTGCTTGGTAAGGAGGGAGAGAAGGAGTATCAATATGTAGCTATGGTTTAATTGCCATTGCAAAAAGCTATTGAGGTTAATTTCTTCAGAGATTGACTCTGTGAGTGTGGTACATGTGTGCATGTGTGTGTATTTTGGAGTGTGACATCTTTGGTTTGTCTTCTCAGTAGAATGGAGTAGGATTTGTCTTAAGCTAGCTCTAAGCTGCACGTACCGTTAAACTTCTACACAGCTGCAAGACACTAGGAATTTGCATCTGCACAGTACTTGTATCTGAAGATAGAAAAGCATAGCTGGTGAAGATGTTTAGGGCTTCCATTGGTAGCAATAATGTTGTTAAAAGATGAACTTTTAAATACTTTGTGTATCATCTCAGGTCAGATTGCCACAAATAAACATCCAGTGTAGTTGGGCCATTTCTGTACTTGAAAGCCCTAGGTATTGTGGTATATGCCTGTAATCCCTGCTGCATGAGAGTTCTGAGCTGCACTAGTAGGGTAAAGTCAATTGGATGTCCACAGTATATCTAGTCTCAGGCTGCCTAAGAAGGGGAGAGCTAGGCCAGGTCAAAAAAGGAACAGTTCAAAGCTTCCAAGCTGATCAGTAGTGGTGTCAGCCCATGAGTGGCTGCCATACTTTAACTCTGAGATAGGGAGACCTAGTCTCAAACAACACATACACACACAAATAAAAAACAAACAAAACCCTTTAAAACCCAAAGTGAGCATGGTTCTAAGAAGGCTGAGCTGGTAGGTTTGTTTGCTGTGTTATGTTTGTATGGCATCATATGAACAAATAAACACTTTTAACAGCTGTGGATTACTCCCCTAATTTATTAGTCCAATGGGCAGAAATGTTTAGATTCCTTTTCAGCACTGCTAGAGAAACAACACAAGAGATATATTTTAAGAGAAGTATTAGTATCAACATCTTTATGTGTTGGACAACTCTCCGACCACAAATAAGACAAACTGATACTATCTCCACAAGGGTATGGACAGTGGAATTAGACATAGAAATATGAGCCCCGATTTTCTGGAATTATTCATATTTTTGTTTTTTTTTTTCCATAAATGACCTCACTAGAACCTTTCTGTTGAGATATTTGTAAAACTCATTGCAAACCTGAAAGTGCTATATAAATGCTACCTATTCTTCTTCTTATCATCTGGGATATATGCAGCAGACCCATTGCACTATTTTAGGGATGATCTTGGTTCTATTTTTTACTCTGGTTCTGTGAACCAGGGCTCTTACTGGGAATCTGAGGATATACAAGTACATAAACAGATGCCTCCATTTGAGGGAATAGCTGATCCAGGATAGTGGGGGAGGAAATGGAAGGATCCTGAACTTCCTGCATAGGATTCCAGTGAGAGCTGTAATGTGCCACCTACACGGAGAAAATGCTGTCATCTGGGCTGATGCCACCAATGCTTTCAGACTTTGCACTCTACTTTCTATTATGAAGTGGGTGGCAGAACTTGAAGAATTTAAAACAGATTCTTGCTCGTAAGGTCTAAAAAAAGCTCTCTATTCAGGGTTGTTGTTTTTTTTCTCTCCAGAAATGTATAGCCATTAATGCTTACGAGGAAAAGATTCAAAGGAAAGGTTAAATATTTTCTAACAATGTAAACTCTCTGGAAGTGGTAGGTAGCTGTCGCTTAGTGTAAAGAATACCATAAGACCGGAGTTCTTAATCTGCGTTCTGTGACCTCTTTTTAAAAATGTGATAACTTTTTCAGTATACTTGGTTTTCTTTTTACGCCTATGTATTTAAAAATGTCATTCTGAGAGGCATCCATAGGCTTCATCAGACTGTCAGAGGGGGTCTGTGACACACAAAAAGGTTAAGAGCCTCTTCTGTAGGAAAACTCAGAAGATCTCAGCTTGAGTCCTGGCTTTGCTACTCACTAGATTTGTGACCCTGAACAAGTCACTCAACCCTCCTCAGCCTCAGTTCCCTCATTTCCAAAAGTATGAGGGAATTGAACCACACAGCTTTTTTCAACTCTAAAATACTACTATCCTTACTATTACATTTTCCCGTTCTATGTTGTACCCCACAAAGTATCAACGATAATATTTTGATGTTTTGGTTTTTCTGTACACAGCAATCACTTCCTAACTCACATCCAAATATCCACTCTCCATAAAAAGTTTCCAAAAAAATAGCTAAACAAAACCACTCAGTAGAATAATTGATTGCCACTGACAGTAATATATTTTTCTGTTTTAATATTTTACCTTTGGTTGAAAGACAGGAAAGATCAGTGCCACCTTTTTCCATCCTATCTGATACAACTTTTGTTATCTTCATTTACAATGTTGTCATTATTGTGTATATCATACTCAGTTCTACCTCACTCAGATCCAATTCACGTGCAAGTCAAGACATTATGATATCTCTTGATGTCATTGGTCCTTCGAGAATGAAGGATGAACAACAATAATAACCACTGTGCATCCTTCAGTCTGCATTACTTAAAAATATTTTCTCATGTTTCTGCCAGATCTTCATATTTATTATTCTTTATAAGTCAGTGATATTATATTCATATACCACAGTAGTTAAGCCATTTGTCAAATATTGTTTCTAGCATTTTGCTATTAAAATGCAGCGGTAAATATTTTTTGTACATGAATCTTTTTTTGGTTTTCATTGACCTCCATGGGTATTAACCCAGTAGTGAGATTGCTGACTCAAAGGACATAAAAAAGTTAGTGACATCTTACTAATTCAAAAATTTTTACCAAAATTCACTATTTTGTGAGCCCTGAATTGGTGTCTGTCTTTCCTAATATGTCCTCTAACTTTAAAAAAAATCAGTATTTTTCCATATTACCAATTTGATGGTTGTGAGGTGATATTTCAAATTTGCTTTTCTCCACTTTAAATATTTCTTCATCTGGTCATTGAAAAGTTTTTTTTCAAAACTATTCTTATTTTTGACTATACCTAGTGAGGAACAAATCATAGTTTTATATAATCACATAAGTTCATTATTAATTTTGTATATCACACTATTATCATTGATATTTAATTAAAAGATTTTCCCCTCATCTATGCCTTTCCTTCTTACTGTAACTGCATTAATATCTTTGTGCAGTCTTTTTCATTTTAATAGAATAAATTATCTGTTTTCTCTTTTGTAATTTCTACTTTCTCATTTGATTATGAATTTTTCCCTATACACAGTTGAACATAGAGAATATTGATA
>CM053581.1:480193668-480239178 GCA_028627135.1 Pseudochirops cupreus
CCTCCACTGTTATTTGTATATGACAACATTGCCCTTTAAAGTCTACCAAAAATTACATATAGTTGTTTACAAAACGCATGAATACACAAAGCCCATTAAGTTCCCTTAAAGTTTGTATGCCAGGTACAGAAATAAGTTACCACAAGGAGTTAGTTACACACTAGACAGCATCTCCCAGAATAACTGTGAAAAGGACAGAGGAAAGGCTAGGCTACAGACAGATTATTCCATTTTTGTTTGTTCAGAACAAATGACTCAATCAGCCTCAATAGGGATCTATGCATTTGTACCCTCTCCAATCTAATCTATGATGTTTATTTGGATGGCCACCATTCTGTTCTGTGCCCACGTTCTAGTAAATATATCTTTACTCTGTGATCAGTATATGTTGAGAAGGAAACAAAACGAACACCACAGTGCCAAGACAACAATGAAAATGCCCGGCAAGACTTGTCACAAAAAAAAACTTGTAATTTTGGACTCATGTATCACTACTCTAAGTACATTCCTTCTTTCCTGAAACATCTTATCTTCTTTTTTTGAACTGAATGACTCCTACCAACACTCCTGGTTCCTAGTTCACCAATTCTGGAAAGATTTTGCTATAACTAATTTCAAAGGTACCAACTTTCTCTGAATTCCATGCCTGCTTTCTTCATGTTCCACTGACTGGAGGTTGGCATATTCTAAGGTTTGCTACAATCCATACCTTTCTATCCACCTAGCCCATCTTCTCACCTACCTTCCTTCAGTACTAGAGAAGAAAGCTCACTTTTGATTCACAAAACACACTGTCTTCCCTATATACTTTTACATGAAAGGAACAAAATTCAAGGCAACAAGTATTTATTAAATGCTTATTCTGTGCCAAATGCTAAAAATACAAAGAAAAGACAAAGAAAAAAATCTTCCCTGATCTCCAGGAGCTCACAATCTAACGGGGGAAGGGAGGGAGGCAGAGCAACTTCCAGACTATGTACAAACAAGATCTGTAGAATATAAATTGGAGATCATTTCAGAGGGAAGGCATTAAGGTGTCTTGCACAAGGAGGAACTTTAACTGAAACTTGAAGAAATCCAAAGAAACCAGGAGGCAGAGGTGAGGAAGGAGAGAATTCCATGTACAGTGGCAGCCAGTTAAAAGTTTGGGGGACTAATTACCCAATAAGTGAAGAATCATCACACAGCATGCTGCCTGCTTAGTTATAATGATAATAAAGCATGATTTTAAAACTTACTATGTGCTTATAATAATATTGCAATAATAAGCAACAGGGGGCATTGATGAAGGTGACCAGCTGAGCTATCAACCATCTAAACTGACTGAACCAGTTTTCCTTCCCCTTCAGACCTTTGTCAAGCATAGCAGGGGCTTTTAGGACTCATTCTTCCCAGGTTCGTGCATACTAGGGGAACTGGGTCTCAGGGCTATTCCCTTTTTCCCACAAATTATCCTCACAAAAGTATAAAATATCTATGCTCTTTGAGCAATGCCATTGCTAGGAATCTGATTTTAAGGAGGTCAAAGACATAAACAAAGAGTTCATCTAAAATATTCATTGCAACACTTTTTGTGGTAGCAAAGAACCAGAAACAAAGTGGAGGCCATCCATTTGCGAATAGATAGAGGATTTTTGGTACAAGAATTTAATGGAATATTCTTGGGCCATAATAAAAACCAACAAGTACAAGAAATGCAGAGAAACATAGAAAGATGTATATATGCTGATATAGAGTGATGAAAGCCAAACCAAGAAAACAACATACACAACAGCTACACCAATGTGAACAGAAAGAATAATCATGGCTAATCTTGGCCAGAGAGATGAGAAAACGGACTGTGTTCCTTTCACTGAAGAGGTGAAGAACGATAGGCATGGAATATTTCATGTACTATCAGAGTCAATGTACTGGGTGGTTTTGTTGGATTAAAAAAAAACACTAGAGGTTGACTGGGTAGGATGGGGAGGGATACATTAAGAAATTAATGTGATGTGAAAACAAAAGTCATCAATAAAACTTTTTACCCAGAAAACCTCCAAAACCACTATAGATGGAATATGACACTTGGAACTGTTTGACCAAATAAAAATCAAAGAACATTGGAGGTAAACCCTTTGTAGAAGGATTAATTATACCTGGGTTTTACCACAGCAATAGAATCTGAAAAGCAACTTACCCTCAAGGCCTCTATGACAAGGTCTCTAGCTTCCAGTTCTCCTTCCATTACACTGAGGAGCATTCGTAGCTCTGGTTTACTGAGTGTGTCCACATCGAATTCTTTTTTCTGCAAAGGAGAAATAAAGCGTTGAAAACACCACTTTTTAAAAGAAATGTGTGGCTCAGCTCAACATTTCCATTCTCCAAATGTTATAAAAATAGCCTAGCAATTTTTATTCCAATTGTTTGGCACATCTATGGCTGGACTATCCCACCAGGCATTTGGATATCTGCCCAGTGGCAGCTGGGTAGTCCTCATCCTTCAGGAATGGAAGGTGGAAACGGAATGGCCAGCAGCCAAACTCCATCTCTGCCCTTAAATCCATCAACCACCATCAAAAGTTCTCCCTCCAAGGAGCTTCCCTAGCATATGGACAATATTTTCCAAATGGAATTATTTGGACGACATCAGCATACTTCCACCACTCAGGCAGATTCAAGGGTTCCAGAGCCAAGAATAGTACTCAGGTCCACTAAGCCTACAGTAACTCACATTCTCAGATCACTTTAATTAAGATTTACAAAGTCATTTCCTTACAACCACCATGTGAGGCAAACTTTGCAAGTATTATTAACCCCATTTTTACAAATGAAGAAACTAAATTTTTTAAAGACTAATTGACTTGTCAAGTCTTCTTGTTAGAAGATGGAGGTAGAGTAGGCTGAAGTACATAGAGAGCAGGCACACTGCATTCCAGAGAGGATCGAGTTTGATTTCCAGAATGAATCCAATATGAAAGACCCTCAAGATTATGCAATCCCTGGATCTTCCATGATCTGAACAGAAACTGCCACCTGTAGAGTGTGTATGTATTCCTGTAGAGCAGTGTATAATTTGAATATTTGTCAATTATATTTTTTAAAGCCTTGCAGTTGGTATTTTCACAAAGCCAATAAATACTCTCTCAATTTTATAGCATGAATTCGTTTTCTACCCACATATTGTCTAAAAGTGGCAAACTTTTTTTTAAACAACAAGGATAATTACAGCTAGTATTTATGTAGCATTTTAAGATTTTTAAAGTGCTTTACAAAGATGAATGTGCTATTATTATTCTCATTTTACAGGTGAGGAAACTGAAAAAAAAAAAACAAAAACCAGAGGTTAAGCGACTTTCCCAGCCTCACACTGCTATGAAGTGCCTAAGGAGGGATCTGAATTTGGGTCTTCCTGTAGGTCCAACATTCTACCCACTGCACCATCTAGTTGCCTATTCTAATAGGACTAGTTAGTGTATCTTCTCTATAGGAACATCTTCCAGGTCATCAAATCCATTTCATTTGTGCTCTTACATAAGATTTTTCAAGAACAGGAATAAATAGAGCTATTAAGTTTCCAAGAGAGTGTTTCTATCTACCAACAACTGACTGCTCTAAAACACAGCACTGTGCTATGGGGGAACAAGATACAGTTCCCAGCCAACAAGTGGCTTCTGATCTAATATAAGTATCTTTCTGGGCTTACCCTGCCATCTATACGTAAAATTACACTCCTATCATGGGATCACAAATATAGAGTTGTAAGAGATACTATAATGAACCAAATGCCTCTATGATCCTGTGTAGATTTCAGTCATAGAAAGGCTATGGGACTTGGCCAAGGTCATATAATAAGAGGAAACAGAGGCAGAATTTGCACCCAGGTCTTCTGATTCCAAATGCAGCATTCTTCGCACTACACAGTGCTTTAAGAAGGAAATATTTAAAGTAAAAGAGAGGAACGCAGGTTACTAATCTGTAGGAGGGTGGCTAGTTGTTGTTAATATCTTTAAGGTAAGTTTGGGTCATTTTTTTATTGCTCTTAAATCAACAATAGGTACTTGGAAAAATGAGAAGAGGAAAATAAGAACTCTTGGCAAAAACAAAAGGAATATGTAGCCTCAGAGATCACCTATTTCCAAATCTACCTTAGAGCCTTGCTCTATATACGTGAAAATAGCTAAAATAAGCAGAATGTATGTTTCTAACAGGTAAAGACAGGATATACTTCATAAGAGCCATTTCTTCGGAAATCTTTTAACCCTGGTCCAATAACTTTAACATCCTGACCATAACAAAAGACAGAAATTTGTTGTTGCTTTTTTTTTCCCCATTGAGCTAAGAGGAGCTGTTATTTATGTGTTGTTTAGAGTGTTGTGTTTAATTAAGGTTGCTTCAGCTTCTTTTAAAGACTTGAGTTAATTATCTTCCAAAGCTTCATAAACCAAATGCTCCATCTTACCAATACACTCAGTTTTCATATTCTCTGTGCCAGCTGAACTAGCCTACTACTAGCTGCTCTATGTACAAAACATTAGACATCCCTCCTCTATGTCATTCCACAAGTGACCTACCATATCTGCAATATGCAAAAAGGATCTCTGCCTTCCAGGGGCCACATCCTATCCAAGGCCTTGCCTGATCTCCCTAGTTATTTGCATTCTCTCCTGAAATTATTTTGCATTACTCTGCATACACACTGGCTTTACCTATGTGTTTGTTATGTCATATCTTCCAGAAGAATGTAAGCTCTGTGAAGGCAGAGACTATTTCAGTTCTAGTCTTTGTACCCTCAGCACCTACCACCATGCCTTACACAGAATGGGCACTTAATAAATGTTTGCTGAATTAAGGAACAACAAATAGTATAATGTACTACAAGGATGCTGATTTGTATCGGAGATCAAGGCATCTGACCTGGTTATAGCATCTCATTAAGTGATCAAGGGTAATAAAAACACATGTCTGTATCTAGTTTCCTATCAACAAGATAGAACATCAATAGAATCCTGGCATAATAAACCTTGATACACCACAAATGCACACATACTACAGGCGCAATGCCTATGAACAAAGTGATATATTACATATATCCCAAGAATAAACCACTACTGTAATGCTTGTCTTTTCAAGGACATACTTGCATTAGAGTAAAGTATACAATATTAAATAAGGTATATAATTTTAAAACTCTTTATTCCCACCCCTATAAAAATGCTATCAATATTAAAAAGTGTGTATATGAAAATAACTAAAAGTTTCAAGGTATTCTACAAATAAATTCAAGGTATTTTGACCATACGGAAAGGGAAGGGATGAGGAAATAATCATTTATATAGCAACAACAACATGCCAGACACTATGTTAAGTGCTTTCAAAAACATTACCTAATTTGATCCTGACAACAACCCTATGAGATAGGTGCTATTATTATTTCCATTTTATGGCTGAGGAAATGGAGGCAAATAGGTCAAGTGATTTGCCCAGGGTCACACAGAGAGAAAAATGTCTAAAGTCAAATTGAAATCAGGTCTTCCTGATTCCAGGCCCAGCACTTTAGCCCCTGTATCACAAACTAGCAGCAAGAAATATAACTTTATGGTTCTTTTTGTGTTGGCCAAGAATTGGAAATTGAAGAGATGCCCATCAATTGGGGAAATGGCTGAACAAGTTGTGGCATATGAATGTAATGGAATACTATTGTTCCATAAGAAATAATGAGGTTTTTTCAGAAAAACTTGGAAAGACCTGCATGAACTGATGCTGAGTGAAGTGAACAGAATCAGGTAAACATCGTACACAATAACAGCAACATTGTGTGATGACCAACTTTGATAGACTTAGCTCTTCTCAGCAATGCAAGGATCTAAGACAATTCCAAAAGACTCAAGATGGAAGATGCTATCCACATCCAAAGAAAGGAGTCTGAATGCAGATCAAAGCACACTATTTTCTCTCTCTTTTGTTTTTTGTTTGTTTGTTTCTTCTTTCTCATGGTTTTTCCCTTTGGTTCTAATTCTTCTTTGCAACATGACTAATATGGAAATTTTTTTTTTAAAGAAATATAACTTTAATTTTTTTTCTTGGAAATGGGTTTTTATCAGTATAGACAGGTAATAGTGTGAAGAAATATCCTCTACCAATCAACAAGCATTTATTAAGCACCTTCTGCGTTCCACAAGGACCTTACATTTTATCCAGAGAGACAATATGTACATAGATAACTACTTACAAAATAAACAAAATATAAATAATTGGAAGGAGGGAGAATGGGAAAAAAAAAGAGACATACTACCAAGTTTAGGCATAGGATCAGGAAAGACTTCATGTAGGAAGTGGCACTGAAGCTAAATTTTGAAGGAAATTAAGGATTTTAAAGGTAGAGATACAGATATCCCAGGCAGGAGGTTAGCCCATGCAGATACAAGAGATGGGACACAGAAAATTGTGTCTGAAGAGAAGCAAGAAGGCTCTAAACTGTAAAGGGTAAGAAGGCACATAGTAAACAATAAATCTGAAAAGGCAGATGGGAGCCAGGTTGTGAAGTGTTGGTATTTGGTCCTAAAAGCAGCAAGGAGCCACTGAAGTTTATTGAGTAGGGGAATAATATAATCAGACCTTAGGAAAATCCCTTTGGCAACTTTGGAAGGTGGACTGGGGAAGGGATCTGTGGCAAGGAAGTACATGGAGAAGACCACTGCAACAGCCCAGGTAAAAGGGCTGGGGCCATGAGGAAAGATATGAAAGAAGCTGGCGATGTAAAATTGAGAAGACCTAAAAATTGAATCTTTGATACTGCCTGGGAGTTGATCCCCAGAAGGATAAGTGCCTTGTCCAAAGTCACAAACTCAGTGTGTACAGAAAGTCACACTTAAACTCAGATCTTCCTGATACCGAAGCCAGCCCTCCATCCCCACTATGTCCTGCTGACCCTTTTACTTTTGTACAAACGGAATTGCTAGATAAATAAATTTTGAGGTCATAAAGAAGAAAAATTGGCTGTAATCTGTTCTTACTGTTACCATTAAATCTGGGAGTTTTCTTCTCTAACTTTATTTTTCAAATTATATATTTTTGTGTTCAAGAAAAAAAAGTGTTAAGACATTCAGAAAAGAACAAAGAAAAGTTCAAAGAAAAATGAAATTGTCCATATTTTCGGATGATAAGAAAGACTGCCTAACCTCATTTCCCCCAAGTATTCTCCAGAGAATTTTCTCCACATAGGAAGAGATATAAGACAAGAGTTATTATATAATGTCTGTAATTTAGAGGGGGAAAACATTATACATTATCCCCATTTCTCCCCATCTTAAAAGAAAAAACCAAACCCTTCCCTTGATGCTACCAACCTCTTAAGCTATTATTGTATCCTGTCTTATTTCAACAAAGATCTAGAAAAAGCTATTTAAGCTTCTCAACCCTTTGCAATATTCCTTCTCACCTTATCACTTATCAAACTGCTCTCTACATTACCAACGATCTATTAATTGCAATAGTTCATAGCATCTTCCACAATCCTCTTTCATGTTGCCTTTTTTTGTACACTGAAATGTTTGCTGGTAGGTTTACAATAAAAGACTTTTTTTTTTTAAAGGGAATGGCCTTTTCACAGAGCTTACTCTTTTGGAGCTCTCAGGAGCATCTGACACTTCTTCTGGAGTTTTTACGCATGGCTCGCCTCTGGTTATCCTGCCTATCTGACTACCTCTCATTCTCTTTTCCTGGATCCTCCCTACACTTCTTCCAAGTCCCTGTTTTGAGTTCCCCAGGACTCTGCCCTTTCTAGAAAAGCTTATCACCTGCCATATTTTTAATGATTGTCTCTATGCACTTATGCCCAGAACTGTATCTCTCCAGCTCACAGCCCTCCTGAACTCACTTCCTGCATAACCAACTGCCTATTGGACATCTCCATCTGAATGCCTTGTAAGACAAACTCACCATAGAGCCCAACTTGGATTAGGGAAGACCTAGGTTCAAATCCTGTTTCTCACAATTACTTGCTGAAAACTCTGGGCAAGTCACTTAACCCTCTGGACCTCAGTTTACTCATCCCTAAATTGAGGGGTTTGGAATCAATGGCCTCTGAAGTCTCTTCCAATTCTAAGTCTCTGATTCCATAACTTCTCTATTCCCTTCTTACTATTTGTACCACCACCATTCTTGGTCAGCCATTCACCACTCTGGTAGACTTCTACAACAGCCTCCTAATTGGTCCTCTGCCCTTTCCAATTCATCCTCCACACAGCTGCCAAATGTATATTCTCAAAGCATTGGTCTGACCACATCATTCCCCTGCTCAAGAAAATCCAGTAGCTCTTTCTGTCGTCTCCAAGCTCAAAAACAAACTACTCTGGCTTTTAAAGTCCTTCCTGATCTGCCTCCAAGCTCACTTTTCCACACAGCACTCTCTTTAAGGGAGGCTATGATCTAGCCAAATTGAACAATGTGTGGTTCCCCATTCACTTCATTCTATCTTCCATCTCTAGTGCTTTGCACAGGCTGTCTCCCAGACCTGAAATGCACTAACTCTCCTCACCTCTAATTCATAATATCCCTCATTTCCACCAGAGCCCCAGTCCAGAAGCCAACCTCCTTCCTTAAATGTACCCCATCTGGGCCCCTGCAGGGGCTAGCACAGCTAGCAATTTCTATGTTTCCTCCCAACAAAATACTTTTTTTTAAGAACAGAGACTGTTTAATTTTGGGTTTTGTTTTTTTTTAATGCTGACACCTAGCATAGTGCCTGGCATATAGATTCTTAATCTTAATTGGACTTGCTGAATTAATTAAAACAGAGCACTCACTAAATCGTTCAAAATGGCATTGATTGGCAGAAACAAGATAATCATTTATTTGATGACCACATTCATCATAAAAGAAAATCACTCAAATACCTCACAACTCGGATGAATGCAATGCCCAATTGTGACTTAGGCAGGCTGATGGTAAAGCTGGTAAAGCACGGCTCCCACTTTCTGGCAATGAGGTGGTAGATTATATGGGCAGAATGAAGCATACAATTTCAGTCACGGTCAAGGTATTGATTTGTTTTCTTAGACTCTATTTATTTGTTACCAGGGAGGTGGGGGAGGGGAGAGTAAGGGAGAGGGAGCGATCATTGGAAGAAGACACTGATATAAAAAAAGAGGCTTAGTGAAACAGTAAAGGTAATCTCAGTTCAGAGTTTTAAAGAATAAGCTTTAGAGATGGTGCTTTATTTTCCCACTTCCTTTCAATTAAAGAAAAAAATTACTTCTCAATTCTACAGAGGCCTGAAAAGCACTCACACATTTCATCTCTATACTCTTATTTCCTAGCCTGTGACATCTACCAAGAAAAATACTCAGGGCTGGGGTCAGGAAGAGCTTTTATTTTATCACCTCTTTGTAAAGCCTGTGTGTAAGTAAACTAAAGGTACTCTGGCTGGCCTCTGAAGAAGCAGCTGGGACACTGTGCACCCACAGAGCACAGCACTTATATACAAAAAGTACATCCTTAAGAAAAGGCAGTCCATTAAATCCACAGAAACCATTCAGTATAGTTCTGTTTTCAATCGCTCTGGATCATCTGGGAAGGAAAAAATACCCTCTGTTTTGGCTTTCTCTGGCTAGGCACAATCAAGAGCAGATTGACAAAAAACCATCACTGAGCTAAGGGCGTTCTAATCGCCACTGCCGAAGCTCTGCACCGGCCAAGCTGACACCTCCCAGGCAAGAGTAAAGTACTAACTGTGCCAGCAGATGCAATGGGAACAGCCAACTTCTCTGGCCACATGGCGTCAGAGCAGGAGAGAGCCTAGGTCTGCAGACAGCAATGACCTAAGAAACCACATCGTCTAATGATTGACTCAATCCCTTCACTTTACCTCTGAGGAAACGAAGCTCCAAGGAAACTAAACGGTCATAGCCCTTCTAAACACCACCTCTCCAACCCTCTTACACCTCACACCGCACCCTACTCACTCTTCAACCCAGTGACAAAGGTCCCCCTGCTGTGCCTCGGGCAAAATATGCCATTTCCCTTCCTGGCTTCCCCATTTTCTTTCAAATCCCAGCTTAAGTCCTACCTTCTACAGGAAGCCTTTCCTCAAACAGCTTAATTCCAGTGCTTTCCCTCGATTGATTATTTCCTATTTATCCTGCTTATGGCTTGTTTGCACATGATTGTTTGCATCTTGTTTCCCCCATTAGAAATTGAGCTCTGGGAGGGTAAGGCCTGTCTTTTGCCTTTCTCTGACCTTAGCAGAAGGCCTGGCACATACATCGGAGTAGTTTAATAAATGTTTCCTGACTTGTTGAGTTGTCCAAGGTCACAAAGATAGCAAGCCTCAGAGATAGGGTCTGAAGCCATGTACCCTGATTGCAAAGTCAGAGCTCTTCACCCAAAACCACAACAGCCTCTTTACTTTGGGAAGCATTCTGTTAGACATGGCAGGGCAAGACTGAAGTGAGCAAGCTGAGAGACCAACTTGTGCACGGTAAAGGGGTCTCCTCCTACAATTGTGTCATCCTGGGGTGTCACATCCACTCTAAATCTCAATTTCTTCATCTATAAAATTAGAACAGGTTGAGCTAGATCAGTGGCATCCAATTTTTTTGGTCACATGATCAGAAATCCATGTTCGCAGCCTACATCTTTTTAAAAACGGCTAACAATGACACACAGCACCATTAGCTGTTTCAAAATATGGATTTCCCTGCCTCTCCCCTCCCCCCAACACTGCACCAGTAATACAAAAGCAATATACAAGAGAATTTGAGTGGCAGCTGACCTCTAGAACATTCCTTGGGGCTACTGTCCCAGATAGATCACTAGATTGCAGGAAACTTCTTATGTAATTATCTGTGCCTAAAACATTGTTCTAAAGGGCCTAGAAAATTCATTTAAGCCACTTTCTACAGACTTATCTTTTCATCTTCCTAGTGGAAGACTACTAGATTTGGAGTCAGCAGACCTGGGTCTGAATCCTGGTTCTGTCACTTACAACCTGTATGACCTTAGGTAAATCACTTCATCTTTCTATGGCCCAGTTTTGTCATCTATAAAATGACAATGATCACTATGGTTCCTTCCTTCCAACTCTAAAATTCCATGATCTGTGATCATGTGGTGCTGATAATTATTAGAACATTTAGAAACTGCCCACATTGTTTTCTTCTGGCTGATTCGATGTTTTTATCTAAGGATATGTGGTTTTGTAGCAACTTGGAAGAACTGATGGGAAAAAGAGAAGAAAGCAATGAGTCTTTTGAAATTTGTGGGCAAAGACCAAATTTTGAATACTCTGAATAAGGATAAATACTAACATCCCAAAATTCATCCTTCCATCTGAGATCAAGAATACATTTTCTCTAAGTCACAAAATTGACACTGTATCCAACTACAATGCTGAGGTGCCCTAGTAGAATTAATCTTTCAAGAAAAATGCAAGGGGGAAAGGGCACTGAATATTTATTTCTAAAATGCTGGATCTTTTCAAGGTACTTTCAAACTACATAATCCCTCTTCACATCAACACTGCTTCACTGGTTAATACCTCTATCCTCTCTTTTTCAAGTTTAAGAAACTGGAAAACAAGGAGACTGAGGTCAAAGACTGAATTAGAAGCTGGGTTTTCAGGGTTCACAGATCGTTACTTACAAATTTTTCTATTGGACCACAATGTCTCCTGAATGATTCATACCAGTCTTTCCTGCCTTCTTCCATCTCTTGTTATTTGTATTTTTCCCAAATTTCAATATCTCGGGGACAACTGTGACCCATCAAAAAGTCCATTAACAGCTGTTATTTTAAAAAATATTTTAAAAAGAAAAACAAGAAAACTATGCTACTGCTTCCTTTGTGCAAGATAGGGTGTAACTGTCTATCTGCTTGGGTATAAAGCAAGAGTCTATGCAAACAGAGAAAACAACATGGCAGCCTTCATAGTCTTCAAAGCCACACTCATAGTTTCATGGATCATTCTTAGAAGCAACTAATTGGTCAAGCTCTATTACTATAAACTGATGAAAACTGTGGTGATTAGGAATTAGGACAATCGACATAAGTTTACTGTGTTAAAAATCAGAGGGTTAAAATTAATGCATCTGAACATTTCAAATTTGCTCATTTTAACTCTTCTCTGAACCTTCTCTCTGATGAAATACATATACATAAACATATACATGCAGTCAAACAATTTGCTCTTATATTTAAGATAGAAAAGCAGCATATTGTATACAATCAGGGCAAGATCATGAAGCAATAAAACTGACAAGGAAACAGAAAGCAACCAGAACCTGCTACTGGGTCCAATTAAATTTGACTAAGAGAAAACTAAAATGAAAACCAGAGAACAAGCAAATGATGGAGACAGTCTCAGATACGTAACCAGGACTACTTCCTCCTTTCTCCATAAGCTCATCATTTTTTTTTTTAGAAAAGGGCACTTCAGATAGTACAAAGCAATGTTTCCTACTTCTATTTTTTTGTCTTTCAGTGTTACAAGAGCCCCGCAGAGGGTCTTTGTTTAAAATAACCTGCAGGAGCCAGCAATCAGATGAAATAAATGTTGAAGCTCAAATTGCATTTATAAATATTCTCTCCAAGATCCAGCTTGAGATGGCAAATCCCAATACTAATATTCAAAAGAGTAACCTGATACACCAAGAGATTAAATGATGTGCTTTCAGCTGGAACTCAGATCTTCTAAAGAAATTCTGCTGTTGTTTAAATACCACATTAAGATTTCAAAGCAAAGGTACTCAGGAAATAAATATCCAGTCCCCACAGCAATATTAACTCAGCTATATTGCATTTGCTGGACATAACATTTTAACTGGCACTTAGCCTACTGAATGGATGCAAATATTTAATACATTCAGTGTGAGCAAATCAAAAGAATTAAAAGACTACCTACTGGAAATCACATGGCATTAAGATGGTTCTCAATCTGTGTATATGGTTCTTACTAACACCAACAGTCAGGCCACAGTCACAATGATGACAGCAGAATGACTACTATTATTAACACCCTTGTTTTACTTATATCTCCAGTGCCTAGAGCAGAGTACTCCTTAACTGATAAATTAGTACTTACCTACTTCTTAGGGAAATTTTACAAGCCTCAGCAATAACAAAGTTATTTTCTTTCTGCTGTTGCCCATTTCCAAAAAGGACAAACCAATACTGGAAATTAATGTAATGTTATGTCACCTTTGCTTAAGATATTCAGATAGAGAAATCTGATATCTGAACCAGTACTTGTGATGAGGAAGAAACAGGGAAAGACATGAAGAAGAACATTATTCAAATTCTTCTTTGAGTGCATTTAATTATTTAAATTTGCCCCACTATGGATTAGAACATAGCATGCTAGATCAAGTGTGACTGAAAGGGACCTCACAAGCCACCTAGTAGTACAACCTCTCTCATCTGACAGGGGAGACAAAGAGCTTAAGTGACCTCTATAAGGTTACATGGGTAGTAAACAACAGAGGTACTATCTGAACCCAGGTCAATTAACAGTCAAATTTTTCTACTGGACCACAATGTGTCGTGAATGATTCATACCAGTCTTTCCTGCCTTCTCTCCACCTCCCGTGATTTGTATTTTTCCCAAATCTCAATATCTTAGTGACAACCATGACCCATCAAAAGGCCTACCAAGACTGAAAGGAGAGTTTGGGACCCTTGGGAGTCAATGGGGGAAGAGGTTGAAAAGGAAGAATTGTCATTCCATGTTATCAATCCCTGTTCTTAATAAAAGAATAAAAGGGGAAAACTGGTAGTCACAGAAATGCAAATAAAAAGGGAGGCACAAAGCAGACACAAAGCAACCAAGTAAGAGGGGAAGAAATAAAGTTAGACGTGAGAAAGGGGAGGTTTTAAATAGGATAAGAGAATCACCTGGGGAAAGGCAGGGAAAGACCAATGATGTTCATTGAATTAGCTACAATGATCCGCTGCCAATCATTTGTTATCCCACTGGTCAATGTTTCTCTTAATCTTAATACACACATAAATACACAGTTAAACTAAGAAACTTCAGTAGAAATGCACACTCCCTGTTTTCTTTCCTATAATCAGGTGAGCTGTACTAATTTATCCAATACTCATCCATTCTGTGCTTGTGCAGAACAGTGTGTACTTTTCAAATGGCTGATAAGGATCTACGGCTGTGAACCATGCTCACTGTGGAAAATGAACTGGCCTCTACTAGGACTAAATCTTAGCTTCCATAGTACTATATCTACTTTATAGGTATATAACCAGACCTATGACTGCATTTGCTATAGGGAGCTCCAGTGAAGAATTTCTTTGACCAATGCACATCAGTGCCTTCCCTGTAATGTACAGTCAGAGAGATGTTTGGGTGCAGTGAGAAATTAAGTGACATGTTATCCCAGTTCCAAGACAATTTAAGACAGTAGTGTCAAACTCAAACAGAAAGAAATCCTGCTGGGCAGCATACTGCCTTAGAAAATCACAAATTGACATTATCTATGTTGCCTTGCGCTTCTTTATTTTTTACTTTATTAAGCATTTCCCAAATACATTTTAATCTGGTTTGGCTCCACTTGGGAGTTTTTGGGTAGCTTTTGGGTAGCTGAAAGTCTGACACCTCTGGTTTAAGGTCTAAGACAACGGCATTTAACAAAACAGCAACACATAATATGGGGAAAAACAATAAGGGGAAAGGGAATTAGCATTTTGAAAGAATTATTATCAGAGTGAAGAGGAAAGGTGACCAAGAAGAGGTTGGTAAAATTGCCAGAAGTGCCTACTACGTTCTGATGTCAAGAAAATCTTTATGAGAATGACCTGTGTCTCTACAGACTCTATGGAGTCTACAGATAAAGAGGATATCCTTGCTAAAACATGAGAAGGGAACGGAGAGGTTTTTGCAGAAAATTCTGTGCAACAGACCACACGTCATCCATCACTAAGCAGACCAGCAGGTACAGAGAACACAGGAAGTATTTATTATCTGCTGATTACAGAAAGCATTTGATTCAGTAGGGCAAAATATGGCCCTCACAGACCCTATTTCAACAAAGCGTCCTTCATGCATATTTTAAAACGATACAAGAAGCCTTAATAGTTGCAGCCACAGGGATAATCTTCCTCACTGATGCTCTGATTATCAATGATAAACAAGTCAGAGATGAGAGACAGACTACACCTCTGCATGCTCACCAAGGTTTACACTATCATAGAGTTCATCCTGCAAAGGGTCCAAATACAGCAGAGATTTCTTCTAGATGGCAAGGTATCGTCTCCATGCTACTGCTGGCAGGTCAGAGTGCACTGACGGCATCATTTCAGAATACTACAGATCTCCTCCTCAATAAGATCTACGACCATTCAAAAAAAATTAGCCTTGGGGTGGCTAGGTGAAGCAGTGAATAGAGCATGGGCCCTGGAGTCAGGAGGACCTAAGTTCAAATGTGGCCTCAGACACTAGCCACATGACCTTGGGCAAGTCACTAAACCCCTATTGCCCTGCCTTCTCCCTTCCAAAAGGAAAAAAAAAAAGATTATCCTTGAAAATCACACAAGAAAAAAAAGCTGATAAAGACTACATATTGTCCACATGAGAACGGATGGCTAGATGGACAGCCCAATGTATTAGCCCACAAACATATTAGGCAAGCAATGCAGCTCAGCAATGAGCCAGGCCCAGGACGGAATACAAGGAAGAGTGTGGCCTGAGCTATATTTGAAAAATTAAGCAACACTTTCAATGATTGCCTAGGATAAGCCCTAACATAAAAACTCATTTTTAAAAACACAATGATATTTCCCCCATAGTACTAGATGGCTTCAAAGCAAGAATAGCTGAAGGATCAAAATGCAGAGTGATATAAAAGGCAATGGAGAGACGAATAGTGCATGTAAGTAGGCAAAAACAACAAGAGATTACTTGAGAACATGGAAGAGCAATAAAGATGTAATCAGAAGAATGTGATATTAGAAAAGGTGGGTATGTCAAGTATGAAGAGTGAGGGATGAAAATATATGGCCAGCCTAAGTGCCAGGCTAGTATTCATGACATGTTAAAAATCAAGAGTAGGATGTTAGTTAAATTTTTTATGGAGAATTTATGGGAGAGTATGGACAAAAATCACACAGGATTAAGAAAGCATGGGGGGGCGGCTAGGTGGCACATCAAATTGAGCATCTGCCTTGGAATCAGGAGGATCTGAGTTTAAATTTGACCTCAGGCACTTACACACACACACACAGACACACACACACAGACACACACACACACACACACACACACACACACACACACACACACACACCCCTCTAGCCATGTGACCAACTGTCCTTCCCCCCCCCCCCCCAAAAAAAAGAAAGCATTGGTGGGCTGTGATTTATACCAGTGAAGGAGTTATTCACAAGAGACCATGAAGGCACTAAGGTATGCATAACGATACTTATGTAACCAAATTTTTAACACTAGACTGAAGTTCTATTGTTTAAACTCTTCAGAGTATCAAAGACTTAGAGTGTAAAGGACCATTTCAGCTCTTCTGGTCCAACACTCCTATTTTGCAGATGAGGATACTAGTTCAAAGACATTAAGTGACTTGTCTAAAGTCACACAGCTGATAAGTATCAGAGATAAGATTTGAACCCACCTGTTCTCTGACTCTACCCCTCTAAACTCCAGCCCTCATTCCACTGCACCATGCTGCCTACCTACTGACACTTTATTATGCTGGTAAATGCAGAGTTCAAAACCAATTCTAATGTGGGTTCAAGTTACACAAACTAAGGATACTTACGACATCCCAGACGTTCCACTAATTGTGTGACCTTCACCAAATCAGACATGTAGGGCCTCAGTTTCCTTGCCTATACAATTATTTCTAAGGCCTCTTCAAGCAATAAAATATGACTATGTCAACTGAGCATTTCTCCTTTTCTCTAGCATACACTGTTCTAGACTACAGGTGTTTTCACTATTTCCTATGCTTGGAAGGCTCTTCTTCATCTCTCCCTCCTGGCTTCCTATAAGTCTCAGCAAAAATCCCATTTCCTACAGGAATCCAAGGTGATCCCCTTAATTTTAGTGCCTTCCCTAGCTGATTAATTCCAATTTATCCCATATGCATCTTGTTTTTACATAGTTTTTTTGTATGAATAGTTTAAGAGCAGGGACTGCCTTTTGTCATTCTTAGTATCCCCAGCTAGATCTTAGCACAATGCCTGGTATACAGTAGGCACTTAAATAAATGTTTACTGCCTGAAAAGGAGATAATGCATCCGGTAGAGCACTTTTCAAACTTTAAAATGCTATAGAAGTGTCAACTACGATTATTAAAGGGAAAAATGTCAAACCTTAAAAAAATGTTAAATACCACATATTTCCCATCTTTGAGTAAGACTGTAAATCAGTAATTCCACAGCTTTTAATCCAGTAAATCTTTGTTTTCCCCTTTGAAAAGAGTGATAAGGCAAAGCATCCACCACATACAGCTACTCAATAACTACGTTTTGCTGTATTTTGAAAGAAAATGGCTTAGCAATAATTTTCATTTCAGTTAAGACAGATCTTTTCATTGCTTGCTCTACCCCAAAACTCACCTGCAAGACATCATGAAAATTTATAAAATGTGACAGCTATTTTTTTTATTAATACTGTCATTGTACGTGTAAGTCATTCAATATTTAGCACTTTTTAACGAAATTGTTGCCTAAGTTTTCCCCTGGCACTATAACTATGACAAAAAAGAACATACACGAAATCTTTTGCACACATACTGACTCCTTTCCTGGACTCATATGGTCCAGGAAAGCCCAGAATGATCTCTATCTCTCCTGCTTCTAAAATTAATTGGTAATAATAATAATAATAAAAACATTTTGTTCATGCTATCCTATACATTGGGAGTTATTTCCACTACGAAATGATAATATGAATTCCCAGAATCACAATATTTAGCTAAAGAACTGAAAACACTACCAGACTCCTGGAATGGTTGACAGCACTTGATAATTGATATGATAGCACCAACAGTATTGGCAGTTTTAATTGTTACCATCCCTTTCAATGCACTGGCTAGTCTTTTAGGATTTAAATAGCTAAACAAAACCTTCACAACCTGAATTAAAAAACACTCCCCTGGAAATCATATTAAACTGGAAAACTATAAATTCAACTTGTTTCCAGGCAACCATCCAAATATATCAACTTTCAGGAAAAAAAAAACCCAACTTCCAAAAAATAACCTAATTTGCTTTTAAGGATCATTTAAATCATCATTAGCAAAAGAAATACACACCCAATTTGAAATAAAATGAAACTAGGTTTTTTAAAAAAAGATATAAAAGCCATACTTTCCAAAATATACAGAATTTAAAATGTAGCAAGGACTCAATCAGCCAAGAATATGTAGGAGTGTGAAAATATCTCTTGCTTTTAAACACTGGGTGACAAATTGCATTTGTGTGAAAATATCACCTCTCCAGCCCCTTACTTTAATTTAAAATTAGTCTTCAGGGCATCAATTGAGTAAACAAACCTTCAAAAAAAAAACCCATTTTTAAAGGAAAAAAGCTTTACCAGCTATTTTTTAAAAAAGCAGAGAGGTTACTGAAAAGGTAAGTTGTAAAATGCTGAAAGATTAGTTTCACCAAAATATATCTAGTCTAAAGGAATCTCTGGAAATAGAAAGCAGTTTAAGATTTTCTCTGGCTATTCTCACAATTAAACCTCAAACTAATTGCACACACACACACACACACACACACACAACCTGACTCCTGGGATTCTACGAATTATTAAACAAAAAAGAGAACTAACACCAACATCACAAAAATCAACCTAACCATCCCCATCTGGATTTATGACCTCAACAAATATATAAATCAGATAGAGTCCATAAATCAAGTGTTTATGTTTTGCTTTACTTTCAGTAGGTGATTTAAAGTCCTGAGAGGTTACAACAAAGAAGCTTATTCTAAGTATGCAATGAGACCTACAAAGTAAACCTTTTAAAATTTTTTTTAAGAAGAAGAAAAAAAATCTTTTCACTTTCACTACCTCACCTTATCCATTATCACACCAGGAAGATTCTTGGTCATTTTCAGCAACACATAATTGCTTTCTGGCTTAATAGCAGTCTCGATTGTGTTTCAGGGGGGAGAGGGGGAGGTACCGGTTTTCTTTCCACATCATAAATTGGACTATTTCATTTGCAATCTTAATGCCTTTTAAAAAAAAATTCCAGTGTCAATAAAAGGATTCTTCTAAAACCCAGAAACCAAAATCTAGCAATTGTGAAAGTAGAAATCAATAGCTCTCCTACTTCTTTCCTGAATCCTCACTTCTCTTGTCTATTTCTCCTTTCAGTCCTCATTAGGGCCCTGCATGCCCTACCTCCCTGGCTCCCCCCAACCCCTCTACCGCTACCCCCACATACTCTCCCTTCCTTCTTCCCTTCCTACACCAGTGGTAAGGTTCTAAGGGAGTGAAATAACATTAAGCAGGCTAGCTAGGGAAAGTTTTAAAGATTTTTGTCGTTTACTCTTGGCCCTGTCCCCTGTTTCTGACTGAAACGTAAGCTCATTTTAAGCAGTAAGAATCAAGAAGGAAGAGTGTATGGTACAAGACAGAAAGGTTGACAGAAATTCTTATTTCCTTCACTTCATCAGAACCCCACATTGAAAATAACTAAAGTAAGAGAAGGGCCATGGGCGGGCGGGCAGGCAGGAAGGCAGAGCTGGCCTTTTTTTTTTTTAAACAGGTTCCACGCTGTTCTAAACAATCAAGTTTCCCTAAATATTGAAAACATTTTCCACCTATTACGTGAAGTTCAGCTCTAATTCAACAGTAGGGGCTTGTCACCTGCTCTGATTTCCACCCACAAGGTAAAAAGATGTAAGCGGAGGGAGGAGAGGGGCAGGTATCACGGGGCATACAGCCAAAAAAAAAAGGCGATTTAATATCAAAAACTCGGTCTGAACCTCTCTGTCTGTCTCAGTCTCTCTCTCCCTCCCCCCCCCCCCCACCAGTTTCTGTCAGGACAACTCTAAAAAGGGGAAATAGGGAGGGGTGAGGAGGGGGTTTCAAGGAGTCAAAGGAAGTGCCAATGCTTGGTCACAGGCAGCCCTGAGCCCAACCCACCGGTGAATTTCTGTGGTGACTTTCCCCAGAGGCATCTCCGAGCATCCTCGAACACACAATAGGCAGCTGCACACCTGTGCTATACCTAACTAGAGATCGTCCTCTTCCGCATCCCCTTCCTCGAACATTTCTTAGAATCCTGGCCAGGTGACAAGCGTCCAGTTCTAAGGCTAGTCCATACATACAAATACACACATACACACACTCACTCACACACACACACCCCACAAACGCACGCGGCAGATGCAAACAATAGGGGGTCAAGTTCGCTTGGCAAATAGACCACAATTCACCTTCAGCCAAACCAGCAGGGATTGGGGCAAGTGGGAAGGGTTGGGGGAGAAGAGAAGGAGGCGTGCAGAGAGGGTGGGACCGGGGACAGCAAGCTTAGGGAAAGGGTGCGGGCTGCAAGAGGGGCGGGCTCCGGAGAGGTGCCCCAAAGGGGAGGCTCGCCAAGGAAAGCAGGAGGAAAGGACCTGGTGCTTTCCAGCTGCAGGGGAAGATCGGGAGCAAACCCCAGCCACCTCCCGCCCCACCCCTCCAGTTGCAGGGGTGTGGCGTGGGGACGAAAGGTATTCCCGGGAGGAAAGAAGGCTGCAGAGCCTGGTAGATCGCGGAACCCGCCACCTTAAGCCCCAGCACCCCAAACCATCGCCTGCAACGCGCCCACCCCCGGAGCTCGGTTACCGCCGCCGCCGCCGCCGCTGCCGCTGCCGGGGCTCCCGCCGGGTCCTCCGGGATGCGGGAGAAGTCGGGCTCGCAGCTCGCCCCGTCCGTCGCCATCTTCCTGCTCTAGCGGATCTGAATGCGAGCACCGAGCTGCAGCTCCCCAGCTCGGCCCCCTCGCTCTGCACGGGAGGCGCTTAACCCCCTGCACGCCGGAGCGCCGGCCACACAGATTAGCGGAGAGGAGAGGAAGGAGTCGGGAGCGCGGCGCTCTGCACACCTCCCCAGCTCCGCACCCCCAGCCCGCAAAACACAGGACACTCCTCCCCTTGCCTGCCCGCCCCCGCCGCGCTTTAACCCGCTGCGCGCTGGAGCCCAGCCCAGAGCGGCGCCCCGGTGCCAGGGAGGGGCCCGCGGCAGGGCGCAGGCGGGCACCCACGCTTTCTCGTGCTGAGAGCCTCACTTCTTTCCGGCTCCAGGAACCCACGCCACCAGGCATCCCGGTGGAAGGGTTTCTGGGGAGGGTGGATGACCTTGATCGTGTTCCCGCCTCCTGAGTTTGAAAGACAACCCAAGTCTTTGCAAAACACACCCCCACTCCTTTCTCTTTGCAGTGAAACAGACTACAGATAAGCCGGGCCCCGGGGTTACGGGTCTGTCCCCTAGGCGGATGGAGGAATCTGCGGCACCACCGAACATAACTGTCAATACATCCCTACACGACAACGGTACGGGGTAAAACTAAATCTCAGGTCTCCCAAATCTTAACTCTGAGCTAGGTCAAGAGTTATCGCTTTCCCTTCTCAACTGGGCACTACACAAAAGATAAAGCATTGTTTTCATCTTCAGAAATTTCCTTTTATCTCTCTTGACAAAAGTCCCTTGTCAAACCCCGTATCTCTCTAACGGTCAACCTTTTGCCTCCTCCAAATGGTCACCGATTCTAAACCGAAGATTTTCTCTCCTGGTCTCCTGTTCATAGTATAGTAATTTAAAGCTGTAAGGACCCTCAGAGAGCATCTATTCAAACCCCCTCATTTTACAGATCAAGAAGTAGGGCTCACAGATGCCGCACTTGTCCAAGGTCACACAGGTAGTAAAAGAATTTGAACCATGGTCCTTAGACTTTAAATTCCACTGCATTGATTAGCCATTCCTCTGCTGCCCATCCCACTTCATTCTTGACAGTGTTTGTCACTTAGACTTTAGAGACTGCTTCAGAAAGTGCACTAGCCTGAAAGTCAGGAGACTCATGCTCCAAATAGAACTCTCGAACTAATTTATGTGTCCCTTGGACAAGTACTTCCCTGGATCTATTTCCTTGTCTGAAAAATGGCCTCTAAAGTCTTTTCCATTTCTATCATTCTGCAGTGGGTACAATGCTAGATTTGATGCCAAGAATATCTGGCTTCTCTGGTTCTGCCTCTGACACTTACTAGTGGCATCTACACTATCGCTTGCTAGCTACCTGACCTCTATTTTCCTAAGAGTAAAATGTGGATAATACTGTTGTAGGGTTTGACCGTCAATGCTGGTTAAATAGAAAATGAGATATTTAGTTTTCTAAACCTTACAGTGTTAAATGAATGTTAATTTTTTTTGTGATGAGGATGATTCTAGCCCTAGCCAAGAAGTCCTCCTATGGGGACAAGACACTGGTCTACCTCCCTTCTCAAACATTTCTTAGAGGAAGTGTGATACTGTAGGAGGAGCACTAAATTTGGAGTCAAAAAATCTAGATTCTAATCCCAGTTCTGCTTCTTACTAGCTGAGTGATCTTGGACAAGTCACAACCTCTCTGACCCTCAATTTCCTTATCTCTTAATTAAGAGATTTAGCATCTCTAGAACTATGCTCCTATTGACTTTCCCTAGAGATGATGGTGTACCTTTTTAATATTCCAATCAACCAATCAATTAACAGATATTTATGAAGCTCCAATCTTGTCTGATCACTAAATGAGCAGCCCTAAAAAAAGCCTGGTGGAATTAACTTTGTCACCTGAAATAGTAACAATTGAGGGAGGAAAATCATTTTTATGAGATTTTTCTAATATGAATTTACAATTTTTTTAAAAGATCACTTTTTTTTCTATATAATTCTCAAGGGATCTTGCATAATATTAGAGACTTTGCCCCATACTCCTTTGCCCCCACCCATACCTGATTCGGTTCATGCCCTTTCCTGCCAACTACCATGTTGTGCAAATCTATCCCTTTATCAGGACCATATGGTACAAACCCTTCCAGAATTGCTAGATATCTTAAAAATGTGTTGAAAGCATGAAATCAAATCCAAGCATCCAAGCTGTGTTTCAGTAAAATAGCAAAGAACTAGTATTTATTGATTTCTTAGGAAAAAAATAGACTTGAAATTCTAAGAGATCATTAGATTATAATTTCCAACCTTGGGCTCTGACTAACTGGTACCAATGTTCCTTTTTTAGACAGGTACATATCCATATTGGGACTTCTAATTATAGGTTCTTCACACTCTAATCGCTCAATTTACAAATTGGGCCCAAATCTGACACAAACCAGGGCAGGGAAAATCTCCCCTATAGGTTCTTGAACTGGAGTTGATTCATTGCCTAAGAAATGTTAACTCTTTAATTTCAACCTTCTGGAAGATTCTTAAACCAAATTCCAGGGCTAATGATCAGTCAAATGGTCTGGGTACTTTTTCATCGAAGAGACTGAGGCATAATTACCTCTTGAATACAAATTCTTTAATTTTTTCTTTGAGCATTAGTTCTTTGGATTTACCATCTCTTTCTCAAGGGGAAAAAAAAAAACAAAACCTTCCTCTGAAATTTATGCCTTCCCCTAGAATCCTAACTCTGCTTACAAGATAATACAAGCAATACCTAATAAGTAAAAAGTTATATGCTTAAGAACTTGGAATTAAGAGAAATGAAAGAAGTTTTTCTTTCTTTTCAAGAAATATTTTCTTGCAAAACAAAGCAGTGAATTTTCTTGTATTGCTGTTGGATTATAATCCAAAGAGCTAACTATCTCACTGCTGAAATGGAAAATCTTCAATGAGGAGTTAAGAACTAGAAATTGTCTAATGTTATAACATGGTTTCTTCAGGAAGTAGCATCTAAGGAGTTTATACTGTTGTTGTAGAGACTAAATGTTTTTGGGTTCACTGATGACCCCAATAAAAATGTTCATTGTCATGAATCACATTCATTAGCTCTTAGGCTATAAAAACAAAATTATCCCCAGAATGATAGTTCAAGATTGATCAGAAGAGAGGACTTAAAATAAAGGTAATTTCACTTCTAAAATCCCACTTGTACATTGGTTAATTGACAACTTAATTGCTCTGCTTTAACCTTATAATTCTTGAGATTTAGAGCATTTTGCAAGGATTTTGCTCTGCCTGCCCAGTAGTCCGACCACTATGAATTAAGTCCCTTACTACTAAAATGGCCTAGTCAGTCCAGCATCACCACTAGGACACTAGCTAGTTTAAACTCTCTTCTGAGATCAGCTTGTATGGAGACTGAAAATTAACTCTTTCTCAGAGTCTTTGCATAAAACACAACTTCCATTCAAGTCAGGTAGCATAGAACCAAAAGCAACAACTACTGGCCTGTTCTGTAAATTAAATCTTTTGAAGCTTCATCAGATACTTAAATAGGAAACTCATCCCAATGCTAAGGAAGTAAATTTTCCATTGGCAAGTTTGGAAAGATGGCAGGGCAAAGATGGAGGGGGAGGAGAAGGCAATGAATAAGAATGAATCTTATTTTTAAATCAGTTCTATTTAACATTAAAATGGAAAGATCATGAATTCTATTTATCATACTGGAGAACCAACTAATCCCTCTTGTATGTGCATCCAACATGACTGCGATTTGTTATTTGGATTTGTTTTTGCAGTAGGACGAGTTTCTATCGCGTCAGCCCTCCTTGTGACCCATGAGATGGCAGGCTGGAGTCAAGAATTCAGTCTGTGACGGAGGAAATGTTTTAGGCATTTTTCCCTGAACCCATGACCTTGACCTAATTGGCATTAAGCTCCAACTAAATGAGCTGAACAACCCAGAGAGTTCTATATTGAGGGAGCCATTAGAATTCCCAATATCCTATGCTGAGATAAACACTCTCCACTGATGTTTGAGTAGTTTTCCTCCCTGCATAAAGAAGACTGTAATCATTGTGGTCTCTGCTACACTAAATTGGGGGAGGGGAGTGTTATTAACTCTATAGAGCAAATCATTTTTTACTCAGACTTTGTGCTTGTCAAAGGACAAAATTACTGATTATGAAATCAACTCTGTATCATCAAGGTTTTAGTAATAAAATTTAGAAAGTACCAGATCACTGTCATTCTTCTCTATTCCCTAGTATCTGACATGATAGAGCCCCATTCCTTTTCTCATGAAAACTAAAAAAGAAAGCATCAGAGACCTGAGCTCCATGTGTCTGTTTAATAAGAGCAAAGCCCAAAGCACTAGGGATTAGCATACATATACTTATACATACACACATTTCTGTTAATGGAAAAAATCAAGTTCCTTCCCCCACTTTCATTTTTATGATGAAATAATTTTATAACAGTCAATCATTGGTTATCCATGTGTGGTTTAGATATTTGGTAAATTTTACTTAGTAAATTTGTAAGTCCTGTCTCATTTTCCCTTGCTACCCAGTATGATATGGTTTGGGGGAAGTCTTCCACAACAAATATTGTTTGGTAGATTATGCACAGGGAATACAAAATACTTTTAATATTAGCTTAAGCAAAACATAATTGGAAAAGTAAATCTCCAGCATGTAATCCAAGCCAGTCAATTACAAATGACTTTTGGATGATCTATTATTTTCACCAATGCTCGTTTCTAATAAGACAGATAATTGAGAGTAGACTTCTTGTACAATTGTCAAAATAGTGGACAAGAACAAAACAGTATTGTATGTCTCCTGATACAATGACAGAACTGCTTCCATTGTCTATCCATTCTTTTTTTCTTTCAATAGATTTTTATTGATAGCTTTTGTTTTTCAATTACCTAGATTTCCTACTTATTTGTCTCCTTCCCCCCTCCCAGAAAGACATCTTGAATAACAAAGAATTTTATTTAAAAAGAAAAGAAAAAGAGATGAAAAAATATGGCAAAACTAATCAATACATTAAAAAAAACTGAACTTAATGTTAATGTTGTGGGATATCTTCTCTTAGCTCCTCTTTGGAACCAAGCTTGCTCTTTACTATCTTACAACATTCATTTTCAACTGTTTTGTAGTAGTTTTTTTTTTTTTATTTTCATTGTTGTAGTCATTGTGCATTATAAAATATAAAAATTTGCTTTCCTGCCTCTCTTAAATTTACCTTGCATCAAATTCATCTTTCCAAGGTTCTCTGTACTCATTATGTCCTTTCTTTTAGTTTAGTAATATCTTATATGCCATAATTTCTTTAGCTTTCCCAAATGAGTGCATAAAGAATGGAGCTGTAAATATCTAGGGGGTATATGGAGCCTTTCTTTTTGTCAGTGACCTCCTTGGGGTATGTACTTAGGCATAGAATCTCTAGGTTAAAAGATACAGACGTTTTAACTCCTTTATATGTCTAACCCCAAACTGTTTTGCACAGCAGTTAGACTGCTTCACATTTCCACCAATAATATATTATTATGCCAGTCTTTCCACAACCCCTCCATTATTGCCTATTTCTATTTTTTTTCTCACTGTGCCAACAGATACCTAGGCTTCTTAAGATTCTACTCCATATGGCGAACTTTCAATAAACTTTACTTTTCTTTGGCTGAGAAGACTTGAGTCAAATTCTTTCGGCAGGACCCGGCATGTTGATATTTTGGGGTCTCAGACAACCCTAACCCTCTTTGTGGGTACCCAATATTCTGGGTGTGGATATGGGAGTGGCCATTCCTACCAGAGAAACCGTTACCATGTTGAAAAACTGTAATACTACTGTAACAGGGGTAGAGGGATCAGAGTATGTGTGGCCCACTCACATGACTCATGACCTTGCCCATCTGGTGACCCAAATGCTTTGGTCCCTTCATCCTTGTTATATAATCAAAGCTATAATACACTGGAGAATTTGGGGGTTATTACCTAATCTGAGAATGCCTAGACTCCCTGCTGAAACACCCTACTTGCAATTTTATGTGACCCAAAAACATTTCTGCAATTTTATTAATAGAAAAGTCTTTCCTATGGTCCTGAATACATTGGTTTGTCCAATGTCATTATGTGTATTTTCTGAATTGTATTCTAATGCTTTTTGGTTTTCTCTCTTTAAATAGTTTAAAAGCAATAGACCACAAGGGATACTTAATTTAATGTGAGACAAGTACAACCTTGAACTTAAAAAAAATATATAAAAATTTAACATAGTAGTCTGGCCCAGAACTGTCTCTCATCCACCTGAATCTGAAATTAATCTAAATCTCTTCATTTATTTGGGTCTCTTTAGCAATCCAACAGACCTGCAATATGTTAGTTGCTAGGCAACTACTAAAGCAATGGTGTTTATACCATTAAGCATTAATTAAAGCCTTTTTTTCTTAGAAAGTTGAAAAACTATATAAATAGTCAGGTCATAAGATTAGGCATTCCTCCTCCCTGATAAGACAGTTTAGTCTTTTAAAAAAATGTCAGACACCACGATTTTACCTTCCAGGTTAGAAAATATATATTTTTTCAATTACAAGAGGAAGTATAATGTTTGAAGAGTTAATGAGGAAAACCAGAATTGGGTCCTTCAATCTCAATGGCCAAGCAGACGGTCTTTAAGATTGTCTCCCTGAGGATTTATTTCTGTTGCAACTGAAAGGAGATTGACCATAAATGTGTATCCCTCCAGTCTAAAATTGTGAAATAAAGTTAATTTATCAGCATCAACAAGCCCAACCCAAGCAATAACAATACATCGGGAACTACCTCTCAAAGCCTGACATGCCTCTGTTCCACTTGAGCCCACTTATTATCATTTTACATAACCCCAAACTTCACCTATGACAAATTCTTTTACAAGGGCCGGGCCATTTTGGTGTCATATCGATAAAACGGCAACCATTTAATATCAACTAGAAATGCTGATCCTTGCTTCAAATATCACTTTAAAATATCACAGGCAGCACATTACATGATTCAATTTGCAGTCAGATATACACTTTACTCTCATCTTCTCACTTTAGCTGCCCATTTTATATATTCAAGAATTTTGCAAAACAAAGTCTTGAGCAGCCTAGAAGGATTAATTTCCTTTTTAGGATTAGAAAATAGAAAGGGGCTTCTGTGATGTCATTTTCATTCTGAGCAAGGTCAAATCACTTACTGAGGAACTAAATATCAAAATGTTTGTGGCAAATTAATTCTATGGTTAATGTTAAGCAGTCTGCCCTGTACTGTAGTACTCTGGCATTACTGAGGACATATATAATTTTTTGTCCAAATGGTTTTGTGTTGAGATCACATTTTTTTTCACTCCCTACAGAAGAGTTACTGATCAGAATCACAGCTACACATCAGTCATTATTATCAGCATCATTATTCTCTTGCTAATTGTGGCGCCACAGGCCTGGACTTAGTGTGAGGGGAAGACAGGACACTTCCCTAACAAACTCTTCCTTCAAACAATCAATCATCTAATAAGCATTTACTAAGTACCTACTCTGTGCTAGTCACTATTCAAAGTGCTAGAGATACAAGGACAAAAATAGCCATTCCCTGTGGCTGGATTTTAGTGTGCGTGATAGGGAGTGATAATATAACAAGGCTGGAAACGCAGGAGCAGAGTTGTCAATGCCAGACAGGGGAGTTCATTTCTGACCCAAGAAGGAATAGGAATCCCCTGAAGTTTATTGGGAGGGCAGAAAGGCATGGTGAGACTTGAACTTTGGGAAGATCACTCTGGCAGTCTTGTGGAGGACAGGCTGGAATAGGGAGAGACTTAAGGCAAGGAGAGCAAATAGGAAGCTATAGCAACAGCCCCAGATGAGAGGTCTCTTGTGCTGATACTTCTCTTCTTGGGGCAGTTGACCCCAGTACCTTGATTGTTCCTAGATCTGCCCTCTAGGTCAAAGTTTGATCCCTCTTTCACATTTCAACCTTTACTGTCACCTTCCCATCCCCCATCTGTCTTCTCTTCTCCCTTTCCTTCAACTGACCCTCATATGGGATGACCTTAAGAGTTCACTATTCAGATTGTTCTCTTTTGTACGTTCTCCAGCTTAGCAACATCCTTCTTAAAATATGGTGCCCAGAATTAAACCCAATAAATCAGATGTGTCTGGGCCAAGAAATAGTGCAGTGGGACTCTCACCTCCTTGCTCTGGACACCAGGCCTTTCTTAATGTAGACTAAGATGTTTATAGCTTTTGTAGCTGCCATAGTACATTGTTGACTCACGCTGGATATGCAGTCCAGCAATAGCCCTAGATCCTTTTTCAGATGAATTACTGTATAGCCATAGCCTCCCCATCCTGCCCCCCAAATAAGCTGATTTTCTGAAGCTAAGTGTAAGATTTTACATTTATAGTCATTTTATTTCATGTTATTACATTTAATCCAATTAATCCAAAAACATTTATTTATGCTTACTCCCTGTGGATTGTTTTTTTTTTTAGATCCTGACTTTGTAATCCTATGTTAGTAATTCCTTCCATATTTGTGTCATCTGCAAACTTGATACTTATATGTATAGCTTCATCCCCAAAAGCACATATCCCTAGGGAAGTCTACTGTAGACTTCCAAAATTGACATGGAACTCTTTTTTGAGCTCATTTGGTCCAACAATCCCAAATCAACCAAACTATATGATTTTCTAGATCACATACTCCATCTTTTCCACAAGAATAGCAAAAAAAAACCAAAACCCACCCTAGTCAAGCACTTTGTTAAAATCTGGGTAAGCTACAAAGAATTCCCACAGTCTACTCATACAATAACCCTATTTAAAAAAAAAAAGGAAATGAGATTATTCTGGCATGATCTATTCTTGATGAAGCCATGCTTGCTCTCTGTGATCACCACTTTCTTTTCTAGGTGTTTACTAACCATGCCTTTCATGATGTTCTCTAGAATTTCCTCCTCCCAACAGAGGTCAAACTCACTGGTCTATGGTTTTCAAAGTCCCTTCTCTTCCTTTTTTTTTCTTAAATTTAAGATAACATTTGTCCCTCTTAATTCCACAATTCCATATTTTTTTTTTCCGGAAAGAGTTGGGAGGCTCATTTATTTATCAGTATTGAGTTTATTTCTTGGTGATCTATACACAGCATGCCGAATTAGCAACATCCTTCCTAAAATATGGTGCCCAGAATTAAACCCAATAAAGGAGAATGAATCAATGGATCAATTACTCCCACTTCACTTAAAGTAACTAACAAAATTCTCTAGCCCTGACACCTATATCAAGTGAGAAAGATCTAGACTGAAACTATTAATTAATCAATCAGAGATATCAGGCTATGTGTAAAAAGTCCTTGGAAGCCATCAGATGAAATGGAGTCAAGCTATACAGGTGTTGTTTTAGGAAATGGCTGAAGAAACTCATCCAATGGGTTTTGTATAAAATAACAATTCATTTCAGAACTTTGGTGATTCCAGGGGCAATGGAGGCAAGGCAAGCTCTTAATAGGAAACACATGAGGCAGAGGAAAAGCAGATTCAATCTTCCCTTCCCCATTTTGATAAGAAGAGGACCTTGTTCAGGAGAATTTGGACTTCTTCACTGACATCCTAGCAATGTCCCTGGAATGGCAGCAGTTGTCTATAGATTTGGCTTCCAATGCAGCAGTGTTTATGTTGGAAGCCAAAGACAAATAAGACACACTGAAGAAAGGCAGTTTCAAGACTCTACAAGGAGACCAGGAGAGAAGATATGTGCCTGAGGAGAGCTTCATGAGTACCTCACAATGAAAAGAAAGGGGCTTCCAACATTCAGGGTCTGTCAGTTGCCCCTTTGCCATATGTGATCTCTGAGCTTCATCCCACTTTCTCCTAGACTTTATATATACTGTAGAAAAGTAAGTCACAGAGTTTGGGAGGGAGAAAAGGGGGGAATGTTTTAGTACCAACTGTTCTTCCTTAATAAATACCCCCTTTCTGAAAGCTTCTTAAGTATATTTAACTAATTGACTGATAATCATGGGAGTTGGAGGGAAAAACACACTAGTGAAGTCCTCTTGAGCTATAGTATTAGAAGGCCTTCTCCAACCTCTTGCAGTGGTTCTCAACCTGTGGGTCATGACCCTTTTGGGGGTCAAACGACCCTTTCACAGAGGTCACAGGGGTTGCCTAAGACCATTGGAAAACACATATTTCCGATGGTCTTAGGAACTGAGACATTGCTCCTCTATCCAAGACACAGCTCCTCTATCCATCTATAAGTGGTCCGCCCACATGCAGATACGCCCACATACGAGTATTAAAGGGGTCAGGGCATTAGGAAGGTTGAGAACCACTGTCTTAAAGTCTCTTAAGACTCTAAGGAGAGAAGTAGCCACCAGACCTCCAGGGATCTAATCTGCCAGTTGGGGGGGGGGGGGAGAATTGGGATGGGGATTAATAGATCTGACTATATACTCCATACTCTAGACTTTTATTAATTTAGGATTCTAGATTTAGAGTTGGAAGGGAATTTAGAGGTCACCAATTCCCACCCTTTCATTTTTCAGATGAGAAAAGTGAGAGAAATTAAGTGACCTGCCCAGGAACATAAGGCATTTCTGAGAGGGTTTGTGCTAAGGGCATTTCTGTCTAGCAGACGTCCAGAAACAAAAATTTCCTAACTTGTGCTGGGTTTTTGCTTTCAAGTAGACACCCAGTTCCTTCTTGCTGACCCTTCCTGCATGAGACAGACTTCCATTTCTTAGTAGCACTTGGAAAAGTAACTATTCTCTATAGGAAAAGCTTAGGGAAACTTGAATTTATAATAGGCACAAGGCACATTTCCTAAAAATTTGGCTTCCACGTTGTTTGGTGAATGAATAGCCCTGGCCTGCTCAATAATACCATAGAGATTCTCCTAAGGCTGCCATTTTGCTTGTTCACAAATCCATAATTCCATGTCTATTAGAATCTCCTTGACTAGAATACCAAGTTCCACTCTAACTTCCTATGTAATAAACTTTAATTTATTGCTCTATAAATAGAGAATTCATTATACTATGAGATTAGACTCTTAAAATTATTCACAGCAGCAATCCTCAGGTGTGCTGCCATGATTGACATTACATGAGGTTAATACCTTCTTTTGAGCAGGTTGTTCCTTGAGATTCCAGCTCGAACTGTATGAACATCTGCCTTCATGTATCTTCCAAATTGCAAAAACACCTGGCTCATCCTCACCAAAATAGTAAGCATCAACCTCCTTTCTCTTTAGTCCCCATGTCCCCAAGGTATGAATCTCAAGATTTGAGTATCAGCTACCCCATCACCACAACCACTCCCACAGGTGTTATATAGCAGCTCCACCACTTCCCCTTGAAAGGGGAAAGGAGCTGCAAGATGAGCAGGGGGCCTCAGTAAGCACAACCCACAGAAGGGACCACAGAGAGTCCCCATCCCACTTGGGCCTCACTTTCTGAAAACTAGCAAGTCCCTCCTTTGGCACCAAGATCATTCAGTATCATAGTAATGGAACTGGAATGGACCTTAGAGGTCACTGAGTAACCAAACTCCTAATTTTACAGATGAAGAAACTGAGGCTTATGGAAATGAAATGACTTGCCTGGTGTTACAACAGCTAAGCATCTAAGGTAGAACTCAAACCTAGGTTTTACTGACTTCGAGGCCAGAGCAGAATTGTTCAGCACGTTCCTCACAGGGACCTACTTTTCCCCTCTATAATCTTGAAAAAATCACTGACACTGACTCAGCAATTATATCTTCTATTTTTTTTTCAGTATATGAGGTTATAGATCATTTGGGTCTTATGCCTTAAACTCATCAAGAGCAGCTAAGAGCTTTCTGAATGTCTGTCAAATTTATCTTGAATATCCATTTCTTTGAAACTCCCACTTAAAAGGAAATGTACCATAGAGCACACTCTATAGGTACCCATAGCAGGGTAGGTTGGGAACTGAGAGAGGAAGTAGGGAAACTAGGTAAAGTTTACAAATCTCAATGGCTCTTAAACCTTAATCTTCATCCAATGTCCTAACAACAGGGAACTAGGTCAATTTTCCTTTGTTTCCTTTTCCCTCCTGATTGACCTCCTTCTGCAAGTTCTTGTCCTTGATATTAGCTCAGTTCTAGTCCTCTTTGTGTTCAGCTGTCAAAGTCATTGGGACTAAATCTTAGGGAATCTGTTTCCATAGCCTTCAATGCTGAAAGTGGGAGCCAAAAGACTGCCACCTTTTTCCTTCAGCCCTACCACTTTGAAAACTCCACAATTAGTATTCCCCACATACATATATACACACCGTTCCCCAACTTCCACTGGCACTGGCAGGTTGAGTTCTCTGAGAGTGGTAAAGTATAACTACCTTCAGGTTTCTAGAGATAACCCTAAAGAGTTATACCTTCTAACACTGTAGCTTCCAAGCTACAGTAATGCTTCATATTATCAGCTGAAATTGGTTTAACTCCATTAAGCTTTTAGAAAAAGGATTTACTGAGCTGTACCAATAAAAGTAATTCTAAAAATATTCTTCACCCCAAAATTGCAGGCATACTCTCTCCCTGGGAAAGCCTATGGTCCCTGGACAAAATGGGCTTAAGTTTAAAGTATACTGGTATAGAGGGACATATATAAGAAAACAAATGGCAAACTGACTCTTGACACAAGGAAATTCTTTTGTCCTTTCATGGAGTTCTCCTAAGTCTCCCTGAAGTCTCTGAAGTTGCCCTTATCCTCATGTGACTGCCTTTCCATATCCTTCAGGCATGTCCTCTGTCATCAGCCATCCCTACTTCATGGCCATCGCCCATTACCTCTGATATACTCTGCTGCCTAACTCTAGTTGACAGTCGGATTCTGAGGGTACTGATGTATATCCTTAACACACAAGGTTACTACTAGACAATTCTGTCTCTGGATGCCTCATTAGTTGCCTTAGATGAGAGAATAACAAACACAAAAGAAACAAGATGCTGTTTGGTCATGAACTCATGAGTAGGGTAATGCAATTTGCTGCTACTTCCCCACTTGGTATATCATGGAAGTTCTCATCTGACTTATCACAAGGAAGGAAAGAAACTTAGAGATCTTCTTGTAGCTATCCCTTTTATACGAAAACTGAGTTGTGGCTCAGAAATTCTTGAGTCATCAGAAATTCCAGTTTTTGAGTCGATTAGAAAGCTTCCTCACCACACAGCACCAGACCTTCAGTTATGCATGGCTGGAAACAATTTTCCCCAACCTTCTTACCTCCACTCCCACTCCCAGCTTTTCACAAAGCCACTTAGACTAGAAGCAGGCAGAGAAATATCTGTGCAAGGTTCAAGTACTGAGCTCTCATTCCTTCTACCCTTCATTACATTCTTCCTTACCCCTCCCTTGTTAAAAATGTCCTGTACTCAGCAAATCAGCTGTGATACATTTTGAACTAATTGTCCGTATTTCCAATCCAGAAGAAGTCTCTGAGGTCCCATGAAGACTCAAGAATTCAAACCTTTTTGAATGTTTTTCCCCATATTATAATAAAGAATCTCAGCAAAGTCCATGTGGCACAGATCTTATACTGGCCCAAAATGACAAGCTGGAATTACAGTCATTCACAAATTCAGAGTTATGCAAATTCAGCAAAGCATATTTTACAAAACTTATCAAAGATCATTACTTACCTAGTACTTATAACTGGTCTGTCTTGGTGCTTGAAACACCACACATAGAATACCTTACCCTATGGAACTGAAAATGTCTCCCTTTTCCCCTAACTCTCAGACGACAACAACTCTTTCCTCTAGAGAGAGCTTTGTTCAAGTGCATTCTTTCTTTATACCCCTCCCCATATACTACTGCCTGCTTCCCTCCAAAAGCTACTAAGGAATTAAGTTTTATTTATTTTTTTAAATTATATTTATTTATACAAGTGCATAGGCTTGAGTATGGGGTAGTCTATATATGCCCAGACATATCCTAATATGCCAGAAGTACTTGTATCAACAATGCAGTATTCACAATGTCTATAGTAACTATAAATATGCTGATACGGTTATTAATCACAAAATGTAACAGGCTCTCTACATGGGAAATATAGCTACAGCATTTATTTAAATACCAGAAACCTGAGTCCCAAAACCAGAAAGTCAAAGCCATCACAGTAGTTATGAAGTTGGCACATGTAGTTAATGTAGTAAATACCCACATTCTCAAGCCTTCAAAACAGGACAGGCTACCTCAGGCAAAGATCCTCCTCTCCTCATTCACAGCAACTGCTCGGCATCCAGGCAGCTTGCTCCCAGCAGCTCCAGCCTCCCTGCAGTTCCCATCCCTGGCAGTCCTCAGCAGGAGTCCTTAGCAGAGATTCTGGCTGGCTCAAAAAAAAGGGGTTCATGCTTCAACCACAGCCACTGCTGCTGCTTCCAGTCGCCACCACATGGACTCTAGCATGGGTCCAGCTTTTTCTTGCTCCACCCCTTCCTGCAAGTTCAAGGGGCATGGAAGATCTTCAAATCCCATTATCATTACAGTATCCTCATTGGAAGGTTGTTTTATAAAGATGGACATAACTTTCTAAATCTCTGGAGGTTCTAGTGAATGGAGCCATCAACTACTTCCATCAGGCCCATTTCCTTTTTCTGTTTCCCACTTAACTTTCCATACTACTTCTTGAGGGTTATGGTGTGGAAGGAAGCAGATATGTCTGGTGACTCTACAATCCAATGCCCCTCTATGACATCCTTTTCAATTCTAGGTACTCTCTATAATGTTGCTTTGACTATTTTGTGGTATCTTTTCTTGGTGGGTGGAGGAAGCAGTTTTTGTCAGGCTCAGGTAGACTCTTCATCCTTTTCATTCACATGACTATAAGCACATACTCTTGCCCAGGACTCTATTAGACTGCAAAAGGAAAAATCTGCTAGACAGTTTTCCCCTCTGACTCTTTCCATAGCTCAGTCCATAGTATGAGTCCCTGAGGCTCTGGTTGACACACCCAAGGGAAGAAAACAATTTAAATTCTAAAAGGATTCACTTATCTTTAGTAGTCTTTAAACTGATTGGTTCTTCATTGAAAAGTGCAGGGTCCAGTTAGAAAAAAAAAATCCTTTATCAGCTAAGAAGACAAGGCTAAAAAGTTGCTCTATATTTCAAGGTAAGGTGGGGGAGGGGGGAGTTCAATTAAAAGGAGTCCCTTGAAAAGTCTGTGCTTTTAAAGTAATGTTTAGTTGTTTATTTTAAGACTTTGTTTTAGTTTCTTTAGTCTAGATTTTTGAGTTCTCAATAAAAAACAGAAGTGGGTCATTACACATGAGCAGGCCCTGGTTTTAGGCAGGAAAGTCAATAAGAAGCCAGAACTTAAGAAACCAGCTGAGAAGACTCAGAGAAACTCATGAAAGACCCAGAGACACATCATCATGGGTCAAGAAGACCCATCAAAAGCTTTGATGAGATGACAGAAGCCAATGAAACCAAGAAGCTTAGAGGAGCTGAGGACAACTCATACTAGCTTGACTGGAGTCAGGTAGTCTCTGCAATAGATGTGGGGATCTGATCTGACTGGAGGAGAGCATTGATATTAGAAACTGATTGGAGAAAGCAGCATCCTATGCTGTGTGAGGAGCTCTTTAGGGAAAATCTACCTTGTTCCCTAATGCCATCTATAACTTGAGAGAAGGAGAAACCCTTCAGAGGCTTGCCTTATTTCAGCCTCTTAAAATTCCCAACTTCCTTCAAAGCTCAGCACAAGTGGCATTACCTACATGCAACTTTTCCATATTTTAGCCTTCCACAAGTTATTCTGGCTTCCTGAAATTACTTTGTATATATTTTCTATTTACAAGTTTTTAAAACAGATATAAACCGAATAGGTCATGAAGAATATCAGAATTTTTTTTATCACCATCTATCCCCCTAAAGTAGTCAGTTATTTTAGTTAATGATCAATAAATAACAATGTTTGACATTTACTACATATAGTACTTTAGTGTGTAAAAGGTTTTATGTATATATATGTGTATATATGCATATATATATATATATATATATATATATATACATATAAATATATGTATGTATACACATTTGATTCTAATGTCAGCTCTGTGACTTAGATCCTCCTGGCGTTATATTACATTTCACAGATATAGAGACTGAAGCTCAGAGAAAATGAATGACTTGTCCAAGACCACCCAGCTTACGAGCTTCAGAGCTAGGATTTGCAGCAGGTCTCTGCTGCCTCTAAGTCCAGTTTGCTATCTAAAACTCCATGCTATTTCACTAAGCTCTAATTCATATTTCTATCCCCAGTATTTAGCACAATGTTTGGCATGGTAAGGGCAGTTATGTGGCTTAACAGATAGAGCACTGGGCCTGGAGTCAGGAAGACCTCAGTTCAAATCCTACCCCAGACACTTACAAGCTGTGAGACTCTGGGCAAGTCATTTAACAGTGTTTGTCTGTGTCCTCATCTGTAAAATGAGTTGAAGAAGGAAATGACAAACTACTCTAATATCTTTGCCAGGAAAACCTGAAATGGAGTTACGGAGAGTCAGATACAGTGGAAATGACAGAACAACAGTAACATTTCCATGGCAAACACTTACTGGGGCACGTAGGTGGCACAGTGGATGAAGTATTGGGCCTGGAGTCAGGAACACTCATTTTCATGAGTTCAAATCTGGCCTTAGATACTTACTAGCTGTGTGACCCTGGGCAAGTGACTTAACCCTGTTTGACTCAGTTTCCTCACGTATAAAATGAGCTGGAGAAGAAAATGGTAAATTACTTCAGTGTCTTTGCCAAGAAAACCTCAAATGGGATCATAAAAAGTCAGAAATGACCCAACAACAACAACAATAGCAACAAAAGCACTTAATGAATCCTTTTAAATTCATCCATTCATAACCGGTGACTACATTTTGTGCTCACTGGCACGGAGACACTATACTAGACCATTACAAAGTTCAAAATTGATGCAACAGGGGCATAGAGGTTGTAACCCATACAGTCAACATCCATCCTGAATCATTATTTATGATGGCTGAGGCAAAAGAGCTACCATTCATGGGGAGGCCCCAAGATATCTGAATCCCACGAGACCTGTACCTAGACACGGAGCTTTGACCCAAAGAAACTGACAGTTGGCAATGAACAGCCTCATGCAGAGAAAGTATTCATGAAATATCCCAAGTACAGAGTGCAGAGAATAGTTCCCCTCAGAGATCTCTCACTTACAGCCAAAAATAAATCAAGGTACCTGAGAGATAGAAATATGCCCCCACCCCACCCCACCCCCCTGCAATGATCAAGACTATTCCTTACCTAGGGCCATAGTGATAAGAAGGAAGAATGGATGAGTTTTCAGCTGATTGCCTAAATGCAACAATGCAGATAGAATCCTGAAAACCCTGGAGTAAGAACATCAAATGACTAGACACAAAACTTATGTGCAAAACTTCATGGTGACCATGCTGAGAGGGGATAGAGAATGCCTGAATTTTTCCCAAGACCAGGCCTTCCTGACTCCAATTCTGGCTTTTTATCTGCTAAGTCAAGCCACTTCTCATGAGTAAATATTAAAAACGTTTGTTGGGGATATGTAAAAGTCATAGTATTAGCAACAGATGGTTGAAATGGATTAAAAATTCTAATTGCCTTCTACTACATTGATGGAATATTTGTCTACTCCCAGTGGAAGTAAAAATTTTAAGTAGCAGCATCCCACATCAACCATAACAACAGCTCTTGGAATAGCTTATCTATTACCTTTCTAATTGGGTAAAACATAACTCAGTTCTATAAGACTCTCTTAGCTAATTCAAAGAAAAGTTGGAAGAGGCTCATTTCCCCAAACATCCCAGACTCCTACAAAGAACAGGACTCTACTGGGGTCTTCCATCTTCAAAATCCAAGTCAACAATTCAGTCCAAGGCTAAGTTCAATAGTGCCTTCAATATAATAAGCAATGTATTCTGTCATATCCTGCCTCCACTAAGTGACTTTATATCACCCAGTAATAGCAAATATGAATCAAAATGAGCATAAATCAGAACCAAAGCAGAAAAGACCTTGAGTTCTCTTCAGACTCTAGGACTCTATGAATCCTTCAGCTGAGGTCAGCCAATACAACACATTGCCACTGTCAACCTGAATTCAAGAGCAAACAGCCAATATAGCAAAATGGAGGTCTTAAATGAGGACAAGTGAACTGCTTCTTGGGGGGGTGGCACACAGTAAGTGTGGGGAGGAAGGCAGTACCCAAGGTGGAGGCTGGGAACAAAGTTTATAGAAGGTACTAAGGCAGAAGGAATGGCCAGGATGCAGGTGGGAAGGGTTAGGTGCATCTCATAGTTTTGCTAGGTAAGTTGCTTTGCATAACAAGTGAAAGATCTTAGAGAAAGCTTGGGAATGAAGGAAAGGAAGACTTTAGGATATTTACAAAATAGACTGAGGCTGGGAGTGATAACATCTGGTCATCCTTAGGCAATTCATGGGTCTGGGAATGGGGACAAGATCAGATTCAGTCAGCAAAATTTGAAACTACTAACCTTAATCCTAATAGACAAATCATCAGGAATATATTTATCTCTTGACTAGAATTGACATTTAATTTGGATCCCCAAATCTGGGAACTTAAATAAATATTTTGGATTCTGATCTCTTCTTCACTCAATGAAACCCCCTTAGGTTAAAGTATAGGAGAGAAATCACACACACACACGTTATGTATACACATGCATAGATATATATATATATGTACATGGGACCCTTAAACATATACACAAAGATATATACATACACATGTAGAAAAAAGAAGAGGAAACCCCTCTTGATTTGGGTGGGATATATGTGTCTATCTGTATATATCTATTTCTATCTATATGTATATGTATGTATATATAAACGTATACATGTATGTTTGTATAGCATGTATACACATGTATATACACATATACATATATTACATGCATATGTATATATTTAAGAAGGACTTTCTCTTCTAGTATATGCCTACATATGTGTGTGTGTGTGAATTTCTGTTAGATAAGCTTTCTAGAAATGTTAGATTTAGAAAATGTTTCAGTTGGTTTCAATCCTATTTTCTATTTCTATAGTGCCTACTGAACTGAGTAAAGCTATAGTGATAGTCCTATTCTGCATATAACATCCTTAGAAAGAGGCTAAGAGGACCCCTGCCCCAAAATATCACCACCACTTGGTCTGCCCTGATGTCTAAAATTCACATAACTTGGTTTACCCCTCAAGAGGCTGAAGACTTGTACATATTATATAATTGAGAGACAGTTTGGCATAAGAACACAGACCTCAGATTCAGGGTCTTCAAGGATTCAAAGCCTATACATGTGGGCTTTGAATCCTACCTCCAATAGATGCATAACCAACAGTTAGTCACTTTAGTTCCATAAATGCCATCCTATAGGTTATCTCATCTTTGTTAGATTTATCTATCATTTTTACCCAGCAGATTGCTAGGGGAGAAAATGAGACAGACTCTAGACTTCATCTAGGAGCAGGGCAATGGCCATTGGTGAAGTCCTATGAGTGGTGAACATAGCTACCCTCAGTGGTGGGTATTGACTTCAGGGTATATTAACAGGAGTAGGTGGAAGGGGGTAGAGTCTATCTTATAGAAGAGGGAGCAGAAAGAAGTAAATATTCTGAACCATGAAACAATAAAAAATAATCCTATGTATTTAGAAAAACAGAGATGATTGTTCATTAGGTCAACAGAGAGTGCATAATCAAATTAATTAACAATACTGAAAAGAATGTAAGGAATTGAAATTTAAGTACAAAGTCATAAGTCATTAATAGGGAGAAGGGTAGAACAGGATTAACAGGCAGAGATTACTGAGTTCATTAGCCCTGATCACTATGCTTTTTTAAAGTTGTAACTAGGAAGCCAACAGGAGCCGATACTAGCTAACTATAGCCTGCCACTGAGTTGAACGACAGCTAACAAAGGTCAGGGTGGACACTGAGGTTGTAGCGTTTCCAGGGGGGAAATGTTGTATGGTCTTTGCATTAAAGGTCTCTAAATATCTTGGAACCATGAAGAGGGTTCCAATCCTCCCAATATTTACTAAGGGTTGCCTTCATTGAAGACTCATTAGTTCTTTATCCTGGGTAAGGGTGAGAAATTATTAGGACGTGCAGCTTCAGTAATACACATTTCTGTACAGGTCAAGTCAAGATGCAATTATTTTAAGCACTTAGTATGTACCAGGCACTGTGTTAAGCACTGAGGGTACAAATACAAGAAAAAAATAACCAATCTCTCAAGAAACTTATCATCTAATTGGAAAGCCAAAACATAATGGGCTTGAGGGGTATCCAAGCATAATAAATTTGGAGACTCAGAAGTGAAGTCCAGAGAAGAACTGAGGAGAGAACATGGTGGCCTCAGAATTTTCCTGGAGGGACTGGCCAATCAGAGGAAGTGGCTGCAGAGGTGATGTGATCTTCCAGGGTAAAAGAAAGAAATCCAGAGATTTGCCCAAGTCAACTGTTCTATATCTGAAGAATGAAGCTTCAAGCTCAGAGAGGAATGAAGGAGTGAACACACAGATGTTCTTGGTCAGATTAATGTTGTTTAGTTTAATATTTCAATATTCCACTGAATCTATGGCCTCATTGAGGTAGGTACTCAGTCAATCAATCAACAGGCATTTGCAAGTATAAGCTATAAGCCAGAAACTGTTTGGTCTTAAGAATCCAAATACAAAGAATGAAAAAATACCTACTAATAAGGAGCTTACATTCTAATGGGTAAGGTGTGAATATACAGGTAAACACAAAATATTAAATACAGGTGCCGTAAAAATCTTAGTTTAAAGTTAAAGCTACTGATGCTTAGAAGTGCACTAAGACTTTTGTGGCATCATGTACAAGGTATTTTGGGAGGGAAATACCAACAGTTGGAGGGATTAGTCAGTGAAGTCATGCAGCAAGCATTTCATATATATATAAAGTATATATATAGTAAGTGCTTTCATATACATTTGAAAGCACTTACTATATGCTGGGCTCAATGGCTTCAAAGAAAGACAAAATCAGTACCTTCCTTCAAGGAGCTCACATTATAATGGGGATGGTGCATGGCATAAAGTACCACATGGAAATAACTCATATATATATATGCCAAGTAGATGAAAAGCAATCTCAGGGGAATTGAATGATTAAAAATCATGAGATCCCTTGAAAAATTTAGCAAAGATAACTTGTAGGAAGACCCTCTAACTATTAATATCAAGGAAAGCATAAAATATGGAGACATGCTCACAAAGTGTGTTTGCTTCTGTTATAGGAAAGGTAAAATATGGAATACAAGGCAAAAAGGGATTCCTGATAGGGAGGTCCCCCAGATGTTTCTGTTTAGGACTGACATCTTAAAGATTGAAGTAAGCCCCTATATATTTGTGGGGAAGAAGGAGAAGCTACCTTTAGACTTTATTTGTTTCATATCTTTTGTTTTTATATCTCATTCATTTCCAAATATTCCTCATTTCCACATATACCTCCTCTTTCCTGTTAAAATTTCCCTTCTTTAAAAAAAAAGATTTAAAAATAAAAATGAGTTTAGCAGAACCAATCTACATGTCAAAATACAACATTCCAGGCCCATAATCCCCCATCTCTCCAACGAAAGGAGGAAGGTACATTTTCTCATCTCTTTTTTCAGGACCAAGACTGAGCATTATTTATTGTTCTTTCTGTTTGCATTGTTGTAGTCCTTGTGTTTACAATTTTCCTGGTACCAATTACTCAAAACTTAATCAGTTCATATGTCTTTCCATGTTTTTTTTTCCTGAATTCTTCATATTCTTCATCTTTCATAGGCCACATTAATAATCCATTATATTCATGTATTATTGTCTGTTTTACCATCCCCAACTGATGGACACCCATTTTGTTTTTTGATCTTAGCCACCAGAGTGCTGCAACAAATACTGTGGTATATATGACACTTTTATTTCTATCCTTTACCTACTTAAGGTATATGATTAGCAGTAGGAACTCTGAGATGAAGGGTGTGAATGTTTTGGTCATTTGTTTAACATAATTCCAAAATGTTTGTTTTCAGAACAGTTAGACCAATTAATAACTTCATCAACATAGTATCAGTATTCTTCCAGTACTGTTCACTTTTATCCTTTTCCATCTTTGTCAATTTTCTGAGTAAAAGGTAAAATAGTCAATTATTTGAATTATCATTATTAGTGATTTGGAATAATTTTTCACATGGTTATTAATAATTTATGATTATTTTAAGAACTGTTGGCTAATCTCCCTTGATCATTTATTTAATCAATCAGCAAATTCACCAAGCACATCCTATCCTGCCTGGCACTGTGTGTACTGGTGATACAAAGACAAAAATAGAATAATTCCTGCCATCAAGGAGCCTATTTTGTAATGAAGAATCCATATTCTTAAACACTGAAGAATCTCCTGAATAATATTTAGAATCATTCACAAAGCTTGGGTACTTAATTCCCTGTTTTCTCTTTTGTGTCTCTGGGTTTTGGCTTAATCACCCTAATCTACACTTGCATACTAGTAGTTTGAGGGTTCTTAGCAAGTAGAAGTCCAACAAGGGTGGACATACTACTATTGTTTACTCTGAGTGCTCTTAGAGTAACCCTAATGTGGGGGAGGACCTATAATTTTATTGCTAACAAAGGTAGCTCTGAGTCCTCACCAGAATGTTTCCTATCTAACAAATCAGTCAATATACCATTAACTCAATCAGAAATATTTATTACAGTGAAGGCAAAGCAAGAATAATTTAAAAATAACATTCTACCCATAAACTGGAATTGAGCCCCCTTCCTCCCACCTTACCCCAGTGCACACAATGTCTGTGTGGGAGAGTGGGCACAAACTTATAAATACATAAAATAGAAGCATATACATATACAAAGCACATGTGCTTTGGGTAACTCACAAATTTATACTGCAGGTCTTGATATATTTGGCTTCTTTCAGGAATAGTCTGAACTCTAATTTGCTGAAGCAGGGGGGAGGGTTGCCCTTCTGGGACTCTGTTCTCATGTTGGGTAAGGCTTTTTCCCTGCTTGGAAACTTCCATCTGAAAACTGTAGAGGTTTTTCAGGTCTATCCTTTGGGATGTAGTCTATATATGTCTATATATAAGCCTATATATAGATATAGTCTTGTTCAACTCTACTACTCTATAGCAAGATCTCTTACAGGAAATGGCTCACCTATATTCTATGGTAAGAAAACAAAATCTATGGGGCAGAGTCAAGATGTCGGTGTAGAAGAAGGAGAACTCCATGAGCTCCCCCCATAACCACCTCAAATACCTATAAAATATGACTCTAAACAAATTTTAGAACTCCAGAACCCACAAAATGACAGAGAAAGAAGGCTCTTGCTGAAGGCAGCCCAGCAGGTAGACAGGAAGGGTTCATCCCAACACACTGAGAGCCAAAACCAGCCCAGCTTGAAACTTCTACTGTAGCCCCAGGGCAGCAAGGACAAGCCGTGGCTGGAGTACTTACTTGGGAGACTGGATCACCAGCAGCTGTGGCAATTTCCAGAATTATCAACCCATAAGAGCCAAGGACAAAGTGAAAGGTCAGTGAAACTCCACTAAATTTGGGGGAAAGGAGTAGGTTCAGCCATCTGACCCCAGGGCAAGAAAGCAGCAGGAATGGCGGCCCTGTAGCCACCTCCACATGGCTGCTTCAGAGCTCCCAGCCTGCAGATTGCAGGGGGGCCAAGCAACCATTCAGAGGCTAAGTGCTCTTGCCTTGACCTGCCTGGATCGGGATTGTGGTCTTGGGTGGTGGTCCTGAGGTGCGTGACCAGTGAGCCAAAGCTGGTGGGGGCTGCAGAGATGGCAGCCTCCTAATAGCTCTGGCAGCTGTGAAAACCCCAGAAATTTGGGACAAAGTGCTCCTCTTTGAAAGCAGAGTTCTACAAAGCCCAAAAGTCAAGTAATTGACTGACAATATGAGCAGGCAAAGGAAGCAAAACAAGCTCAGCAATCCAACTTTAGATTCCTTTTTGGGGAGACAAAAAGGATCAAAGCATGGAACGGGAGGAAGACAACACAGTCAGAACTTCTGCACCAAAAGCTTCCAAGAAACATGAAGATTGCCTACAAGCCATAGAGGGGCTTAAGAAGGATTTTGAAAACCAAATAAGAGAGTGGAGGAAAAATTGGGAAGAGAAATCAGAATGATGGAAGAAAATCATGAAAAGAGAGTCAACAACCTGACTGAAGAAAATAACACCTTAAAAAATAGATTAACTCAAATGGCAAAAGAGGCCCAAAAAGCCAATGAGAAGAAGAATGCCTTAAAAAGCCCAATTTGCCAGATGGAAAAACAACCTCAAAAGCTCACCGAAGAGAATAATTCCTTCAGAATTAGAGTGGAGCAAATGGAAGCAAACGACTTTATGAGAAATCAAGATACTATTAAACAGATCCAAACAAATGAAAAAATAGAAGGCAATGTGAAATATCTCCTTGAAAAAACCACCGACCTGGAAAATAGATCCAGGAGAGACAATTGAAAAATTATTGGACTACCTGAAAGCCATGATCAAAAAAAGAAATTAGAAAGCATCTTTCAAGAAATTCTCAAGGAAAATCACC
>CM053581.1:480239678-480270442 GCA_028627135.1 Pseudochirops cupreus
GTAACTACACATGTATGGCCTGTATTGAATTGCTTGTCTTTCCAGTGGGGGTGGGTGATGAGGGAGGAAGGGAAAGAATCTAGAATTTAAAGCTCTAAAATCAAATGTTAAAAATGTATATGTATTATTATGTTAATAAATGTTAAAATATACACATATTTTAACATTTATATATATATATCTCAGAGAAAACAAAATCTACATTTCTGTCAGCCATAACACAAATAGACAATTTACAGTTGTCCCATAGTTATCACACAGGTTTAGGTATTAGGATTTCCTAGCTTTCCATGTTAAAGTCTTCATATTTATCACATATCCCTCAGAGGCTGGAAAACTGGACACCTTCATTCTGGAAGAGTATTTTTTTCTCTCTGGGATTACTTTTTCAGTGTTTCTTACACAGTTGTCTTTGTTTCTGTTCTTTTGTATTAATAAAACTGCCCAAATAATAAAAGGTTACCATTTTTTATATCTCAATGGAAAAATAAATGTATAAAGCCTATTTTCAGTAGGATCTATTTATGAAATAAATGCAATATGTCTCTATCAAAATGCAATAAACACTGACTCTGCATTAACTTTTCTACCTTAATTTCTCTTGCAATGTCACTAATTGCCTTAATATTGAATCACAAATTTTCAGTTATTAAAAATGTTTTGCATTAATACCATATGCTTCTATGGGGAAAAAAAAACTCATTAACGTTCATTTTTAAGGCTTCATTCCAAGAGTATTCTGAATTATCAAGCCTCTTCTGAGCAATGGAAGTTAGGGGACTATGTGGTCAAAAATTGATGAGAAAAACAGAATAATATATAACAAGTAACTCCTTTCAGCTTGTTTTGCCCCCAGTATATATTTCCCTCCTTTTTTTTGAAGAAGGAAAAGCTGGAGAAAGGTTGAAACTTTGAACATGATGCCTTTGCTTTTGTTCATATCATTTTATTTCCTGCTCATTATCACCATGCCTCACCCCTTCTCTATTTGGTGCTTAAATTCTATTCACTTTTCAAAAGGCAAATCAAATTCTTAGTTTTGATAATTTCTCAGTCCACTAAAGCCCACAAAATTTCTCATTCTTATCAATTCTTATAGTACTTATTGTTTATAGATTTCATTTGGTAATTATTCATTCATCATGTCTCAGGACATTTCTTGCATAGAAGTCATTCATAGTGAGGTCCTTCTCAATTCTAAATCTTTTTTTGCATAATTATAACACATTTATTTAGCACTTGAGGCTTACAAGGTAATTTTAAAGGGTTCATTTTAATTTCAATTTTTTCAATTAATAAGCATTTTAAAAATTCATTTCTTCCTCTGACTACCCACTATGAGCAAAAACAAAAACAAAAACAAAAAAACAACCTTAAAAATAAACCCCTGAACACATAGTTATATAGTTTAGCAGAACAAATTTCTATATTAGCCATGTCTGAAAATGTATGCCTTTTCCTGCATTTTAAATTAATAATGTCTTTGGAAGGAGGTGAAAGAAATGATTCGTCTTCCAGACTTGTGGTTTTATCCTTGTATTGTTCAGAGTTTTAGTTTTTCAAAGTTATTTTTTGCTACAATGTTGTTACCAATAATTGATAGCAATTGTATAAATTGTTTCCCTAATTCTGCCCACTTCTCTCTGCATCAGTTCCCCAATTTCCTCTGAAATTCTCCTTGTCATCATTTCTTATGGCACAAAAGTAGTGTTATGTTTATATACTACAATTTGCTGAGCCATTTCTCAGTAGGAGGGCACCCCTTTGGTTTCCTTTTTGACTACAATGAAAAGAACTGCTACAAGATTTTTTATATGTTTAGATACTTATTCTGTTTCTTTTATTTCTTTGGGTTATAGGTCTAGTAGTGATATAATTGAGGCAAAGGATATGCTCAGTTTAGTAACCTTTGGTTGTAGTTACAAGTTGTTTTACTGAATGTTTGGACCAATTCACAGTTCCACCAAAAATGCACTAGTAAAAAAAATTTTTCCCAGAGCCCATCTAATATTTGTCATTTTGCTCTTTTGTCATTTTTGATTGTCTAATAGGTGTGAGGCAGAATCTCAAAGTTACTTTAATTTGCATTCCTCATCAGTGATTTGGAGAATTTTTTCATATGACTGTTTGTGTAATGCCACGCATGAGCAGCTTTCCAGAAGAATGCTACTGTGAACAGCTTTTAAGGTTCTAATCACATAGTATTGTGAACACTCTATTTATTCCATAACAAATCAATGCAAAACATTCACAGAAATTCAAGGTACAGCATTCAAGGTATATTATTCACAACAGCTTATCATTAAAATGGCCACATAGTTTCCACCATAGTGGCCACAAAGTTTTCAACAAAGAACAATCGTTTAGTAACTCAATCATTCAATTATCCTTCAGGAGGCTTGTCTCCTTACTCAGTCATTCAACCATCTCAAAACACAATAGTCAAAGTCTTCCACTCATGGGGCACACTAAGTTAACTCAATCAGTCACATATTAAGTAGTCAATCATTAAGTACAATCATTTAGTCATTCGATTATCCTTTATTATTCACTACTCAATCATCATCCACCCCTGGGTCACTAGTAAATTATAATCTTCTTAGTCAGTACACATACACAGTATCCAAGTAAAGTCTTCTTTCAGCTTGACTCAGGGCAGTCCATCAGATTCCCTGGATCCCCTTCCATGATCCCAGATTCTACCTGGATTCACCAAACTGTTACCTGGGTTCAAAGGCGGAGTGTTTCTAGGTCTTTGTCCAGCTCTCTGTGTAGTTCCTGCTCCACAATGGAGCTCACAGTGTCCACTCCATCTCAAATCCTTCATAGTCTCTGTTTCTAGGAAGTCAAGGCTTAACAAAACCACAAACAGACAAAGTCTCAGCATCACAGTCATGCTTCATCAGTCCCTTGGCAGCTCTGGTTGGCCCTCAGACCCAGAAGTCTCAGCCAGCTCTCAGAATAAAGAATCACTCCTTCCAGGTTTTCAAAATCAAAACTATTCTCTTCAGCCTGGAGGAGTGGTGCTTTCCTCTTCAGCCTCCTCCCAGTAGCAGCTCTGCCTCTGCGGTACTCCAAGAAATTCTGACTCAGTTCTCAATTCTCATTTCTCTTCTGTAGCTGCTCTGCCTCCAGATGCGGGTTCCAAGAAATTCTGACTGTCCCTCTCTGGGGCTTTTCCTTATATACATACAGCATCAGCTGCTTCCTGTTTCAGCCAACCCCTTCCTGTTAGGTCAGCAACAGGAGACAGGAATTCATGCCTTCTGTTTTCCCAACAGAGGCTTGATCAATTACTAAGTGCTAAGTCCCTGCTACCTTTGCTAACACAAAGGAATCTTCAAATTCAAATTACATTACTATTACATTCCACCTCTCCATGATCCTTGGCCTTACAATTTCAATTTAAATGGCCATGGATCCTGGAACAAATAGAGGCACTATACTTTGTAATCCTACCAACTACACCATAATGTAAAGCCAAGCACTAGTAGCTTTTCAGAAGAATGCTACTGTGAACAGCTTTTAAGGTTCTGATTACACAGTATAGTGAACACTCTATTCCATAACAAATCAAAGCAAAACAGTAAATCAAGGTACAGCATTCACAATGTTACAACTTATCACAGAAAATCAAAATATAGCATTCACAACAACTTATCATAGAAAATAGCCACATAGTTTCCACTATAGTGGTCACAAAGTTTTGAATAAAGAACAATCATTTAGTAACTCAAGCATTCATAAAATCCTTAATTCAATCACAAAGTACAATTGTCAAAGTTTTCCACTCATGGGGCATACTAGGTTACAAATCAATTACTTATTCAGTAGTCAGTCGTTAAGTACAATCATTTAGTCAATCAAGCATCCTTCATTATTCACTATTCAATCATTAGAAACTACACAGACCCTTTACCCCTAGGTCACTAGTAAATTTACAATTTCTTAGTCAGTACACAGTATCCAAGTAAAGTCTTCTTTCAGCTTGACTTGGGGTGGTTTCTCAGATTCCCTGGATCCCCTTCCATGGTCCCAGATTCTACCTGGATTCACCAAACTGTCACCTGGGCTCCAGGGCAGATCATTCGCAGATCCTTGTCCAGCTCTCTGTGAAGTTCCTGCTCCACACTGGAGCTCACAGTGTTCAATATTCAAATTACATTACCATTGCAATTGGTTATAATCAAATGAATAGTTTAGGTTTTTTCCTTTGAAAACTCATTCACTAATTCCTTCTCTGCTGCCAAAACATACACCACCATCCTTGCAAAACCTTCACTTAACCCTGTTACTTCAAACTACTCTCCTATATCCCTCTTCCTATTCACACCCCAATCCTAGAAGAAGCTCACTATGCTCATTTCTCCTTGTACTCAATGAAGCAGCTAGGTCGTGTAGTAGATAGATTGCTGAACCTGGAGTAAGGAAGACCTGAGTTCAAATCCAGTCTCAGATACTTATTAGCTGTGTGACCCTGGGCAAGTCACTTAACTTTTGTTTGCCTTACTTCCCTTATCTGTAAAATGGGGATAATAATAGCACCTATTTCCAAGGTTGTTGTGAGGACCAAAAGAGATAATAATTGTAAAGCCCTCAGTACATGTAATACCTGCCATGTAGTAGGCACTATATAAATGTTAACTAGCATCATTATCATCATCATTATCTCCATTATATCATCACAGTTATACTTCTCCATCTCACACTCACTTTTCAAAGCTTTGTAATTTGGTTTTTGTTGTTGTACAGTTATATCTGATTCTTTGTAACCTCATGTGGAGTTTTCTTGGCAAAGATTCTGGAGTGGTTTGACACATTCTACTGTATTCATTGAACATTTCAGGGGTCTGAGATTTTAATGGTACTGATGGTCCACTAATGAAGATCATAGCCCCTCAGTGCCTTGGCAGATGGTCTTCCTGAGTTGCTTTGGCAAAAATAACAACAGTAACAACAACAATCAATCCTTCTACCACCACCACGAAAAACAAACACCATCACCTGGTGGTCAACCTTCTCATGATGTGGATTAAGCCGAATGAGGTTAAATGACTTGTCCAGGGTCACACATTTAGCGACTGTCTGAGACTGTATTTGAATTTAGGTCATCCTTATTCCAGGCCCATTATTCTATTAGTTGAGCCACATAGTGACTTCAGTGTAATTTGGCTTCTGATCCAGCTACTGGTCTGAAAATCCTTTTTCCAAGATTACCAAGATCTTGTAAATGGTAAATCCAGTCCTTTTCTTTTTCTTGTCTTTTTTTTTTTGCCTCTATGAAGATTTTGACACTGTTGATCACCCTCATCCCTCCATACTCTCTCTTCATTTGGATTTAGTGAGGCTATTCTCTTCCTACCTATTCGAGGGCTCTTCCTCAGTCTCCTAGGGAGGTGCTTACATCATCCAAGTCCTGCCCCCTCCCTCAGGGGTGGGGAAAAGCAGCTGAGTTCTGTTCTAGGTAGTCTTCTCTTTTAATATTCTTTTCTTCTTCACTAATCCCATCACTTTCTATATCACATTTCCATACTTGATCCTGCTATCTATCTCTCTTGCTCTCCAGTCTTCCACCACCAAATTCATACTTGCTGTGTAAAAGTTTTCTGTTTATGCATCTGCATATATGTATCTCCTAGTGAACCCTAAACTCCTTGAAGGCAAGGATTATGTTGTTTTTGTGTTTATATTCCCAGTGCCTAGCACAGTGCTTAGGCAACTGAATATTGAACTATTCTTTACTTCTTTTAGAATTATATAAATTTCCATGTGCTTATGTCCTGTTTGCCCAGCTAGATTGTAAACTACTTTGAGGCAGTAGCTGTATCTTCTACTTTTTATCCCTACCTAAAGCACTTAGCATGGAGCAACTAGGTAGCAAAGTAGATAGAGCACTGGTCTTAGAATAGGAAGTCTTTTCTTCATGAGTTCAAATCTGGCTTCAGATGCTTAATAGCTGTGTGACCCTGGGCAAATGACTTAACCCTATTTGCCTCAATTCCTTATCTGTAAAATGGATCAGAGAAGGAAATAGCAAACCACTCCAGTATCTTTGACAAGAAAACCCCAAATGGGGTCACAAAGAGTCAAATATGACTGAACAACAACAAAGCACCTAAAATAGTTCCTTGAATACAAAAAAATTTCAATAAATATTTATTTGGGGCAGCTAGGTGGTTCAGTGAATAGACACCAGCCCTGGAGTCAGGAGGACCTGAGTTCAAATGTGACCTCAGAAACTTAACACTTACTAGCCGTGGGACCTTGGGCAAGTCACTTAATCCCAAATGCCCTGCCTTCCCCTCTCCAAAAAACAAAAAAATTAAAAAATAAATATTTGTTCATTGGTTATCAATTCATAATACAGAAGTAGGTAAGATTGGATAATTTTAGAGTAGGAAGAGGTCTTGGTTTGATCTAGTCAAAATCCCTCATTTTATAAATGTCCCTTGAGAGTCTGAGTGACCTTCCCAAGGTCAGACAGCTGGCAAAGCTAAGATTTAAATCAAAATATCCTGACTGCTTGTCCAATGCTTTTATTATACTACACAGTTGCGATTAACACAACACATGGCTTAAATCAAATGATGTAGGTTCCAAATCCATGTAACCACAAGCAAATCATTTCGTCTCTATTTCAATTTCACAATCTATAAAACTGAGGTTGTAATATAATAGAATTCGACTGATTTCCTACACTGATGTTCCATTGTGGCATTGAGGTTATTATACATAGTCCTTGAAGATTTTAATACCATCACAGATAGTCTAGCATGCCTATTTGTTTGCCATTCAAGAACCAGCTTAGTTAAGTACATCATGAGAAGGTTGACCACCACGTAATGTGTTTGTTTGTTTTTCATGGTGGTGGTAGAAGGATTGATTGTTGTTGTTACTGTTGTTATTTTTGCCAAAGCAACTCAGGAAGACCATCTGCCAAGGCACTGAGGGGCTATGATCTTCATTAGTGGACCATCAGTACCGTTAAAATCTCAGACCCCTGAAATATTCAATGAATACAGTAGAATTTCATTATAACATGGGCTCATTATTTCATTGATTTGGTTATTTTGCAAGTCAAATCATCCCCTAAAATTATAGCTTAATTATGTTTGTTCCATTTTTACTGTATCAAAATCCTCTTTTACAGCACCTATATTATGCTTGATGGCATAAAAGGGTTTATAGTATCCGGCATTCCATATCTCAGAGGACTGCTATAAGGCTCTGATTGGTAATTTATATGAAATTTGAATTCTTAGGAAAGAGATCATAGAAAGTATCAATAAATCAGAATTGTGAGTGGAAAGCCCACTTTGATTTAGCACATATGAAATCTGAGTTAGAGAATATTTTTTATTATGATAAGAAGTTCTATTACTTTTAAGTATAATACATATTTCATTAAAATATGAAAGCCTAGGTAAAATGAACTAAGCTAATTGAAAAAAATCACAATAATTGGAGAGGCTAGCTAGCTCAGTGAATAGAGCACCAGCCCTGGAGTCAGGAGGACCTGAGTTCAAATCTGACCTCAGACACTTAACACTCACACACACACACACACACACACACACACACACACACAAACCTAGCCATGTGACCTTGGGCAAGTACTTACCCCCAATTGCCTGGCCTTTTCCCCTCCAAAAAGAAAAAAAAATCACAATAATTCACAATATACTTAAATGTCATTACATCAAAATATAAAATGTCCATAAATGAATGTATTTGAGGGAATTCTTAATTTACTGAACCCTTAGTTTTAAGATGCTATTAAATTTAGGCAAAATGCATCTGATTTATAAGACCCTAAAAATTTATAGAAGAGATTTTATCAAATATTTTACTCACTAAGTGTCATACATACCATGTCTATCTCTAAAAAAAAAATTCTCTTTTGATGCCTCAGCACGTGTAGAAGTGAGTCTAAATTCTTGAATACTGTACCTTAATCATATGCAAGCCCTGGAAGATTCAACCAACCTGGAAACATTTCATGTATGATACAGTAACAGACTATACTTGCTTGTTTAAGGATAAGTCTAGTTAAGTCTAGAGGAGGACACCAGGTAAGGGGTGCTGCAGACATGAGCATCCATGAGACCAAAAACAAACAAAAAAACCAAAATGGTCTTTGGTGCTGTGTGATCCCTCCGTTTTGCATAGTGATGATAAAAGGAAAGAGAGGGCACTAAGAATCACTCAGATTTTCCACTGTTGAAAAATGGTAATTTAATTGTTGTTACTCCAAATGTGACATTTTTATACAGTGCCCAATGAATTTATAAGACACTAGAGCAGGAGCTTTTAATTTGGGTGCATAGAATCCACAAGGGTTCCACAGTATATTTCAGGGGGTTTGTGAACTTGCTTATTTATTAAGTGTTTGATAATTCCATTTCACTATAATTGGTTTACTTTGTAATCCTATATATTTTATTTTATGCATTTAAGAACATTATTCTGAAAAGGGGTTATAGGCTTCACTAGATTGTAAAAGGAGTCCATGGTACAGAAAGTTAAGAACCCCTGCACTGGGGCGGCTAGGTGGTACAGTGAATAGAACATTGGCCCTGAAGTCAGGAAGACCTGAGTTCAAACACAACCTCAGACATTTAACACTTACTAGCCCTGTGACTTTGGGCAAGTCACTTAACTCCAATTACCCTGCCTGCCCCCCCCCCAAAATAAAGCAAAAAAAAAAAGGTACTCTTGCACTAGAGTAACTAAGAAACCTTCATTTTGACATTCTCACTTAAAATGAAACCTGAAACCATAATGAATTTGCAGCTAAATGAAATGATGGCTCACAATTTTTCTTGTTGAGGTGAATAGAGGAATTGGTGGAGTTGGTGTTATCATGTTCCCTGTGGCACAAAAGCCTCATTTCATGGGGGTATGAGCAAAAAAGACCACCATGGAGAAAATTGTAATTTATGGGCATAAAGTGTTCGGGAAGATGAAGTGAAGAAATTACATGAAGAACCTACAAGATGTTCTAAATTCAGTTAATACGTGCCTTGATACTCAGTTATTTCGGTGCAAAGGTGAGAAAAGGAGATAATTAAAAATAATTATGCTGGGAAATACATTCAGAGTTAAGAAATGAATGATCAAAACCTTGTATTTAGATGTCATGCTTGTCTATTATGATTACTTCTTCAAAAAGAGTATAGGAAAATGAAGAATGTGACAAGCATCAAACATCACAAAAATTCAACTGACTAGGATCACAGGTTTAGCACCAGATGGGACCTTAAAGATCCTCTAGTTCAACTTCCCTGTCCCACTTTTTCAATGAGGAACTCAAAACCCAATACCAAATAGATGTGAAATGAAATTCCACTGTTCATCTCCAGCTATGTTTGGTTTGAACTTCATGGAATAACTAAGATGCCCTTCCCAGAATAAGCTGATCACTTTAAATCTCAGCATCATGCTCCTAATTCGGTGTTGGATATTTCAATACCTTCCCAACTCCCTCAGCCTCCTACCCCTTCTAATTGGAAGGCCAAAGGGTAAAGAACTACATTTCTCCCAGAGCTTTTCTTTATAGAGCACAGGATGTGGACTTCTCACCTGTGGCTCTGCCAAGTTTGAGTTGCCTGGAACAAGATGTCTCTGCATCAGGTACCTCTGATGTCCCCTTCTCTCCCCTTTCCAGTTTCCTTTTGTGTTTTGTCTTCCCCCATTAGATTAACTTCTTTGAGTGCCAGGCTAGTCTTTCTTTTTCTTATTTTTATCACCAGCTCTTAGCACAGTGCCTAGAACACAGAAGATACTTAATAAATGTTTATTGAACTGAATTTAACATAATTTTTGTATGAATCTATTCTCAAAAGGAAGGCTTTTCAATGTATTCTCTACAACTGACTACTTTTTCCCATATAATTGACTAAGGTGTGGAGATTACAATAGCTCATTATGTTTATTATTTCTTGATTTGTCTGGCAAATGGTAGCTGCTTAATAAATTCTAATGGATTTAATTTACAAAAAAAATTATTTAATAAAGGGAAATGCATCTTTACAGGCTCTTCTCCAGCAAGGTATCTCCTATGTAATTGTTAAGATCATTTGAGATTTCTTGATATAACCACAGATAAGTTTGTTCAATGATGCTATGGTTATCATTACCACAGGAGGGAGAAAGCGGTAACACCTGCTCACCAAAGGTGTGTACTACTGTCATGGAGGATATGCTATACCAAGTCCAAGTGGAAGAGGGATTTCCTAGGAGATCCTTCAGGTGCCCCTATTTGCAGATGACATTTTGCTGATTACATCAATCCCCAGAATACTATGAGAACTCTTCAATGACATCGACGAATATTAAAAAGAAATTGACCAAATAATCCACATATGACAAACCAAGGAGAAAGAATATACGTTATCAGTCTGTCAGCAAGCATTCATTAAGGACTAAGTATGTACCAGGGAATGTGCTATGTGCAGGGAATACAGAGAAAGGCAAAAACGGTCATTACATTCAAGTTTCTTACAATTTAATGTTGTTCTGATTATGTAGAAAAGAGTAACAAACTGGCCATAGATTCAAATAGGAAGAAGATCACCCTGGGAGTTTAGATTTAGAACTAGATTAGAAGATTTGAGGTCATCTAGAATGCCCCCTCATTTTTTAGGTGAGGAAATGGAGTACCAGGGAGATCAAGGAATGTAAAACATAAATTTTTATAAAATAAAATGTATATAAAATATTTTTTTATAAAATACAAAGGAGCGCCAGGGATATCAGTTCACACAGTACATTAGGTGACAGCTAGTATTTTAAATCAGGTGCTCTTACTCCAAATCCAGTAGGATGGATGGCCTTTTACTTTCAATGGTTCTAAGCTGTCTCCAGACATGAAAACCCATATTTTAAACAAACAAAAAAAATAACCCCAGTGAGACTACTTAACCTTAAATCATGGAACAATGTAATTTCTGAGTAATCAAAATTGTGGATGACCCAAAGGACAATGAAAAGACTACTATATTGCCAACAATGATCTGTATTAAGGTATCATACTGATCAGGAAATAAGATGGACTGGTCTGATTGGCAAGGATGAAAAATAGCAAATGGAAAGCCTGAATACTGCAGAAGTACCCACCTAATGGTTGTTGTTTTTCATCCATTTTCTAAGAGGAGCAATGTCCTGTACGTGAATTGGATTTAAGCGAGGCAGAGTTATACAAAGTTGTTAGCCTCACTCTGTCTTCCAGAGATATAGAAGTCTAGTGGCAAGACAAAAAATCAAGATGAATGGTAATGGCCTGGGATGCAGTGGACAATCTTTGTGTCTTTGATGTCTGATCATAGCACCTGCTTCAGTCACCTTCATGACCACTGGAACGTTGTTCTCATTCACCCACTCCACTGGGAGAGGTCTTCACGTGTTTGGGTTAGACATCTGATGTGTTTGAGGCCTGTTGATTATCCTCAACCTGATTTAGTCTGTCTGCTGAGACAGTTTTACCAGAATATGGTCACTACTCATGCTACTGCTTTTTGGAGTCACAGGTGAGAGATGAGTTACAAGTGAACACTAAAAGTGAATGAACAGCCTTGAAAAGTGCTCAGAAAACCCCTACACCAGAGTTGCTGGTCCTCCCTGAATGCTACGCCTTAAAAGGCATCTTTAACATATTGATGATCCCTATGGAGGATTTATGGTAGGACATTAGACGAGAATTACACAGTATGAGAAAGCACAGATGGATTGTAATCTGCCGTGGTGTAAGGAACACTGCTATTGAGACAGTAATAGGTCCATTTAAATATCTAGTATGTTTAACATGTATATCATGTCTCCAAGATTCTTGTTTGAGTCTGATTACTGACTCTCTAATTAACTATTCTCAACTAATGGAATCCAGTTTTGTTAATTATATAAGATATGTATATATATATATATATATATATATATACATATAGATAGATAGATAGATAGATAGAGATATAGATAGAGGTATATGTATGTAGATATAGATATAGATACAGATATAGATATAGGGCCTGTATCTGAAACACCCTCTGCCTACACAGGTTGGAACCTTCTCTGAAACTTAGAGTCTGAGAGACTTGTCTAAAGCAGAGGATATGCCACATGTGGCCCACAATATTCCTAGGTACTTCCAGGACCAGATTAAAATGTAATTGGGAAATATTTAACAAAATAAATTTTAAAATACAATAAAATTTGGATAATTTTAACATTTAGTTTTCTAAATCAATATATACCCACAGGGTACTTAAGTATGGTTTAGTAGCTCCTATTTTCTATTTGAATTTGACATCACTGGTCTAGAGCATTAAGAGTTGTGACTTGACCAGGGCAGACATATATATGTCAAAGGTGGAACCTGAACCTGGTATTCCTACTTCAAGGACGGTTCTTTATCTGCTATACCATGTTGTTTGAGTTAATTATATGTTGCACATAAAAGTAACACAATAGTATCTAATTCTCTTTTCTTGTTACCAGTTTCTTCCTCTTTAAATCTCTCATACCTATTACTGCCAGAACCATATTCCTAAAGCAGCAGTTTTGATGCCACTTTTCTGTTAAGAACTATCATTTTTTTCTACTGCCTAATATATCAAGTACAAATTCCCTATCCATTTTTCCAAGTCTCACTATAGTGGGGCTTTATCCTATCTATACACCTGGTCATTATGGCATCTATAAATGGCCATATTCAAACATACCTTCTCTGCTCTCATCAGACTCATCTTCTCATTTCTTAACACTACAAACTCAAATGAAATAATATTTGTAAAAAAAATCACTTAGCATAGTGCCCGGCACTTAGTAGAGACTGTTTAAATGCTTATTCCCTTCCCTAAACTAAGCTCAATCGCATGCTTTCCTTCATGTTTTTCATCATACCTGGAATGCCACTATTCCTCCTCCTTCTATACACATTCTTCAAAGCTCAGCTCTTCTATACACATCTTCTCTATGAAACCTCAAATACTCCAGTGATATTTCCCTTCTCTGAATTCCTATTATATCTATTATACTTATGTTGTTGTCATTGTTCAATTGTGTTCAACTTTTGTGTTGATCCTGTGTACTCTACGGTACCTGAGCTTTTCTTGGCAAAAATACTGGAGTGGTTTGCCATTTCCTTCTCCAGGATTATATACTCATAGCCAGTACAAATAGCTTAATACTTAATTGTTCTCTAATCATGGCCTAGCATGTTCTCCTCAAAAAGAATGCATGCTTCTTGAGGTCAAGAACTGTGTCACACATATCTTCTAAATATCTCAGACCTTCCAGCTAAAAGATATATATTTGATGGAGTGGATGGATAATGAGCTAGACTTAGTAATGAACAAGAGGAAGAGAATGGATTGTATTGCCTTTGGGAAAGGCAACTCACACAGTGCTTTTAATAAGTCCAAGCTTGCCTTTGAAACAAGGATGCTATAAGACTGTATATCACGAAATGCCACAGACTTGAGAATTAAAATGGTGGGTCACCCTCTGGACAATAGTATGGTCCCTGGTGGCTATGAGTAGAGTGTAACCTATCACCAACCAAAAATTGTTGGGGGGGTGGGACATAAAGGATATCATCAGAGAAATGTATGACCATGTAAATGTGTGAGAAGCTGGTGATATGGCAAGAACTAGAGTTAATGTAGGGAGATATAGATCAAGAGGCCTAAAGGCATGTCCCCAGTATGTGGAGTTGAGCCTCTGTGGAAAATTTATAATTGGGCTTTGTCTTATCTATATGCCTGGCCATTATGGAATCTATAAATGGTCATATCCAAACATAACTTCTCTGTTCTCATCAGACTCATCTTCTCATTTCTTACCCCTATAAACTCAAATGAGATGATATCTGCAAAAAAGTAATAGTGTCTTAGCATAGTGTCTGGCACATAAGGCATGGACATAGGTCATACAGCATAAGAAAGTATAGATGACTATAATGTGGCAGTTGATAAAGTCCCAGATCCAGAAGCCTTTTCTGATCCCTCTTACTTCAGTGCTTTCCTTCTGTTGAGTATCTCCAGTTTATCTTGTATGTAGCTTGTCTGTACATAATTATTTGTATGTTGTCTCTCCCATTAGATTGTGAACTCCTCGAAAGTAGGGACTGTTTTCCTTGTATCTCCAGCACTTAGTGTAGTACCTGGCACATAGCTGAGGCTTAATAAATGTTTATTGGCTAACTGCAGGATAAAATAGAGTGCTAGGCAGACAGAGGGTGCTCCATAAATACCTACTGATTATTCTATGAGAAGGCTTTAGTGTACTATTTAGTTATGAAACAGTCACTACATATGAAAGGGATTCATAGTCTATTATTACTTCATTTTAATGGGCTATAGTATAAAAAGTATGACTATGAAGTCACACTCCTGATTCTATAAACCCAAACATGAAAATCAGTTTCAACACTTGAGAGTCATGTCCTGGACACATTCAAGTACTGGATACTGATAAGAAGACTGGAGATCCTGACTTGAAGGGGTTAGAGCATTTCCAAATCCTTACAGTTATTGATTTGTCTATTTAGGGGGTGGTTTTTTTCCCCCGTGCTATACATTATTGTAACACTGTGGTTTAACCATAGAATACAGTTTAATTCAACAAATATCTATTAAGTGCTTGCTAACTTAAAGGCAGCATGGCATAGTGGACAGAAACCCAGTCATGAAATGAGCAAACCTTGGGTTCAAATCATGTCTCTGACACTTACTGCCTTGTGTGTAAGTAATCTGGGCAGGTAATTGAATCTCTCAGCAATCAAGGTAATTCTCTAAGACTAAACTTGGCAGGAATGGTGTCTACCAATGTTGGTAGAGGGATTTTCCTCATGTAAGAGTTCTCTAAACAAATGCAACCACAGATACAACCCCTATCCCTATCTTATGTGTGCTGTGCAAGTCTTGGGGTGGGTGAAGAGTGGAAAGACAAAAGCAAAACTGCCCCTGACCTTAAGAAGCTTACATTCTACTTGAAGGGATACTTGTAAAAAAATAAATAAATATAACGTATATATAAATTAATACAAAGTAATTCAAGAGAGAGAGGGTTTACTTGACTGACATTCTAAAAATGTGGGTAAGTCCGTCATATTAAATGTGTAATTGTAGTATAAACAAGTTATAATAAGAAGTGGCTGTGAGCTCTTAAGTAACCCGTAACAAATTGACAGCTAGGTGGTATTGTGGAAAGAGAGCTAGGCTTAAAATCAGGAAGATTCATCTTCATGAGTTCAAATCTGGACTCAAACACTTACTAGATGTGTGACCCTGGGAAGTCACTTAATGTTTTTTGCCTCAGTTCCTCATCTGTAAAATGGGACGGAGAAAGAAATAGCAAACCTTTCCAGCATCTTTGCCAAGAAAGCCCCAGACAGGGTCACAAAGAGTCAGGCATGAATGAAACAACTCAACAGCAATGACAACAGGTTGAAACAAGCAGGAAAAAAAAAATCTCTTGGCATGAGAAACCTTTTATGTTTTTAATCAAACCCCTGTCTTATCTTAAATATTTATTCAATGAAATGAAACTATTTCTTCTTTACCACCCTCTGGTTTATATTTCTCTGTTTCTAAAATTTCTAAACTTCACAATTGTGTATGTGCCTACCTTGTTTCTTTCCAATATAGGAACAGAGCTGTTATAATTTAAAAAGTGTCCTGGAAACTTTAGAAACTCCTAGGGCAAGAAGGTTGGATCAGTACGTACAGTTTATAGCAACTTCTTTGTTAGAAATGTAAGACCCTCCTGAAAATCATGCATGGGTTAATTTAAATAAAATACATATAATGAAAATGAACCCACCAGTGTACTACCCAGTAGTTCACTGAGCCTGGAGTCAGGAAGACACGAGTTCAAATCTGTGGGACCCTGAGCAAATCACTTAACCCTATTTGCCTAAGTTCCTCATCTGTAGTATGAGCTGGAGAAGGAAAGTGCAAGCCACTCCTAAATGAGGTCACGAAGAGGCAGACATGATGAAAATGAATACACAACAAACAACAACCACCTGTTGGTCACTAATGACACCTTGGCACTAGTTTCCCTCACTCAAATAAGAATATCTGCAATTGGCCGCAGTAGTAAGCAGAAGTGAGAGAAACCCTCAGTGTTATGGTAACAATTGCAAATGGTAATAAGAAACAAGTTACATGATGGGACTGACCAAAACATGATCCTAAGTGAAACACGTGTTCCACAGACATAGACAATATGGCATTATGACGATCACATCATGATGCTACCTACTACCATACTTCCACTTAGTCAATAGACTTATTGCATAAAGAAATAAACCATACATACAAAAATATGCATAGCAGTACTTTTTTGTAGTAAAGGAAGGATAGCTCTTCTTTCTTGCTGTCAGTTAATTAGTAAATGCAGAACTGTGACTGCTAAACATAGATAGTTTATTTCTTTTGTAAAAATTAATTTTTTTATTATGAATTTTGCTGGAAGCAAAGTGGGTACCCATCATTTGGGAATTTGAACAAGTTTTGGCTTATGAATTTAATGAAATATTGTTGTGCCTTGAGAAAGGAAGGATTCAGGGAAACTATGAACTTAAAAAAATGAAATGAGCAGAATCAAAACAACAACTTACAGTATGACCACAAGAATATAGAGGGGAGCAATTTTGAAAGACTTTCAGAACTCTGATCAATGCAGTGGCCAATCATGACTTCAGAAGACTAATAATGAAGAAACCTGTTCCTTGCTGTGCCAAAGAGATGATGGACTAGAGATGCCAAATGAGACATATGTTTTCCATACCTCACCAAGGTGTTGATTTGCTTTACTGGGGATAAGGTATAATTAGTTGTTATATGGGAAAGCTTTTATTTGAGGTGGGAGTGAGTTAATGGGTAGTGACAAGAATAAAAAAAAGACATAAAAGAACATTGAGGGGGAAAAAAACATAAAAGAACACTGAGGAAAACATTAAAAATACAAGGAGAAAAACACAAAGGTTCAGAAAAGGACACAAAAAGGCAATTTTGTCACTTCTTTGTTAAATTTAATAGATGCTTAAGAAACCAAATAATATGTAGGACAATAATGTGCTTAAGTTTGAAAATCACTTTACATGTTCACTCATTTGTTCCTTGAAACAACCTTCTAAGGTAGGTGCCGTTATTATTCTCATTTAACCAATTTGGAAACTGAGGCTAGGCAAAGTTAAAGTAACAGCTAGTAAGAGAGTGAGGCAGAATTTGAACTCCAGTCTTCTTGACTTGACTTCGAGCCCAACACTACCTACCTGCCTGAAGGTCTTGATTTCTTATATGATCATAACAAGATCATTGATTCAGACCTGGAAGGGATCTTAGAGGTCATCTAGGCCAACATGCTTATTTTATTGCTAGGAAATTGAGGAAGAATGGGGCTAAGTGACTTGCCTGGATTCACAGACCAGTAAGTATCTGAGGCAGGAGTTGGACCTTGGTCCTCCTAACTCCAAGACCACAGCCCTATCCACCTTTCCATGTTGCCTCTTGAAATCTTTTTTTGCCCTTTCATACGTAAATATATTTGTGGGTTTTTTAATGATAAAAAAGGAAATGTTTGAAAAGAAATAAATCACTTATGTTTTGAAGATCTGGCATATCAAATCACATCTCTGAATTTCCTAATTAACTAACTGCTTTTCTGTCAGAAGGATGAGGCATCCTGCCTTTTCAGCAGAAAACAAGCTACTTGTATGGCTTGTGACTTAACCTTTGTTTTTGACAGGGAAACTATAGAATCAGAACAATGGAAAGAAAATTAACCTTCTGCAACCAACTAGATAACAGAGAGAAACAGTACAGGCTTTCTGCTCTAACTCATTCTGGGAATTATAAGATTATCCCTTAATAACAGCTTTCAGTGGCTGTTGTCAGAGGAGCTGCAGAATGCCAGGGTTGACAGAGTAAGAACATTTATGCTTTCAGCAGCTTTCTGACCTAGTGTGAGGAAAAGCAAGAGACAGAAATAGATTTGAGTTTGTTTGAGGGCCTTCGTACACTAGATTCCTGTGTGGAGTGAATAATTCAATTTTCCCAAGTACTGCTTGCTAGGCATCTGACTTCTTGGCACATAATTTCATGATATTTCTTAAATTAAGTTCAAAACTAGCATTCTAAAGATTTTGCCATAATCATGTGGGGCCTCCATTCTTTCTTGGTTCCAGAAGAGCCTCATGGTTCCTGTGCCAAAGATAACTGCATGTGTGATTGACCTGATATAATCCTCATGCAAAAAGATAACGAGTGGGATGGTCAGACCCCATTGTACTATCTTCAATACAGGTGTGCTTTACTTCAGGAAAACACGATCTATGAAAATATACACTAAATTGATCCATTAACAAATATGTGTCTGCCACTGTGAGCAAATGCTGTGGATGCAATGAAAGGCAAAAAAAAAATAGTCCTTGCTCTCAATGAGAGAACATTTTATTAGGGGATATAACCTGTAAATAATTAGATCTATATAAGATATAGAAATCCATGTTTATTTATATGAAAGACTGATGATATTGATGATGATGATGATAGCAATTGGAAAGCAGAAAACATTGGACATGGGTTCAGGACTAGAACATTAGATCAAAGGGGATTGAAGTGGTGGTAAAAGTTGAGAAATGGTGAGAATTATTCCCTGCATAAAAGGATTTACCTAAATTTTTTTAGTAGAGCTTACAAAAATGATGAGCTTTCTAGTACATTGAAAACATGATTTAATTTAGAGAAAAAAAATGCTTTACATATGACTTTTCGGCACCATGTTTCATGTAAAGCAAGGTTTGCCTTTAACATGCCTAGGCTGTTCTGATACTTTAGCCAGTGCCAACAGAAAGGGTAGAGTGTCAGTAAGAGCAGGCAGCATATTTATTTATTTGTTAACAATTTGTTTATTTATAATTTACATTCCACCTACTTCTGGATTTAAGATAGCTCTGTCAGCAAATACATGCTTTTTCTTAATTGTTCATTCACTTAAAAATGTAGAAGCAGCATAATCTAATAGGAAGAGCACTGTCAGTCATTCAATAAACATTTATTAAGTGCCTGCTATGTAGTGGGCATTGTGCCAAGTACAAGACTTAGAACTGGAAGATGAGAGTTCTACTGTTTGCTAGAAATGTGGTCAATTCATTTCAGTTCTGGGTCTTAGTGCCCTCATCTGTAAAATAATAGTTATACTTATCTACCTCACCAGGTGATTGTGAGGGGAAGATCAAGTGCTCTAGAAGTGAGTTATTATTCTAATTGGAGCTAGTAAGACAGTACTTGGGATAGCTAGTTAGTACTGGGTCTGGAATCAGGAAGAACTGAGTTCAAATTCAGCCTCAGACACTTTATTAGCTGTGTGATCCTGGGCAAATCACTTAACCCTCTTTGCCTCAGTTTCTTCATCTATAAAATGAGCTGGAGAATGAAATGGCAAAGTGCTCCAGTATCTTTGCCAAGAAAACCCCAAATCGGATCACAAAAGAGTCGGACACAACTGAAAAATGACAGTGATTAATGAAAATTCCATTCAGTCAATCCATCAGCATTTATTAAGTGTTTACTACATTCCAGGCACTGGGCTAAGTAAGCTTTATAGATCTCAGGAACTGTAATAAGCCCACTGCTTACCTTAGCACCCTCCCTGTGCATAATAAGTAATGTCCAGAATGAGCCAGGACTGCTTTTCAATCCAACAAATTCAGTAAACATTCATTAAGCACTTATTAGGTATGAAATACCCTGGTTCTACAGGAGCTATCCTTCAGATAGGAGAAAAGCTTTGCCTTCATGGAGCTTTTACGCTAATTAGAGACTATAAGAGGTACACAAATGACTGCAACATGAAATAACATATAATAATATTTGACAAATGGATGAAAAGTGCAAACAAAAGGCAGAAAAGAGGCCATTATTGACAGGATGGGAAGGAATAGAAAAGAGAAGCAGGCACTGAGTTGGGTTTTAAAGAATGAGGAAATATTCATTTGGTGGGAGGGCATGGTGAAGAGCACTCCAAGAAGAACAGAGTGATCAAAGACCTAGAGGTAGGAAAGTACGAGGAATGGAAGTATATTGGGGAACAGTAAGTAGTTCGATATGATTAGGTCATGGAATAAGGAGAGTAGGATGAGATAAAGCTAGACAGGTAGGTGTGTAGAGTTGCCCAATGTGCCTTTCCACCTCTACTTCCCCCTCAAGGGAAGAGCAAGCTCAGCTGATACAGTTCAGATAAGCAGTACTAGATGGGATTTGGTATTATAGTTTTATCACCACTTGTTCCCACACTTAAAAATGCTTTTTCTCTCTAGGCTTCATGAAGCCAACACAAACAATGGGGTTATCCTCTGTGCCCCAAAATTATAACTCGAAAGGATGAGACAAAAGGCTGAGACCTCACAATACTTACCACCTGCTTCCCAGCTTCTCCAGATTTCTCCCCCACCAAGGGAGCACTCTTCTCACTCCTCACACTGTGGTCTTACTTGGGGCCTTACAACATATTTCTTGATTATTCTGCAATGGTTTAATAGTTGTTCTGCTCTGGTACATGAAGGCTGATCTTACTCAGTCTCATTTCATTATACACAGTCTTCATGGCACTCCTAAATACCTTAATGGCACTGCAATGAACCATCCCCACCCGTGATGAAGGATATGGATGGAACTTTCCCACTCCTCCTACCAGCCCTACAGGATCCTAATCTCCTAACAATCAGTTGGCATACTGAACGGCCTTAAATAGTAGAGAAAGCTATGGTGTACGAATTTTCCTAATTAAGGAGTAGGGAACTATTAAAAGAAGGCAGCTAGGTGGTGCAGTGGATAGAATACTGGGCCTGGAGTCAGGAAGACTCCTCTTCCTGAGTTCAAATCTGGCCTCAGACATTTACTAGCTGTATGACCCTGGGGAAATCACTTAACCCCATGTGCCTCAGTTTCCCCATCTATAAAATGTACTGTAGAAGGAAATGGAAAACAGCTCCAGTATCTTTGCTAAGAAAACCCCAAATGAGGATATGATGAATTGGACATTACTGAAAAACAACTGAACAAAAACCATTCAAAGACTTGAGAAGAGGTGTGGAATGACCTAGCTAGCCATGCCCAGGGAATAACAGTCTGGCACTCATGTGAATAGTAGACTGGTTGGGAAAGAGAAACATGTCTTAGGTTATAAATAAGAAGCTGGTGAGATCATCAGAATGCCAACTGAGTGGTATTTTGTATTGATTCTCCCTTTCCAACTCCCATCCACTACAGTGAATTAGGACTTACATAAACTCTCAAGTTCTGACTTATAGTATATTAGTGCCTCCCCCACCCCATCCCCAGCTATACCTCAAAGCTTTCTATCAGTTTTTGCTGCGTGGGCAAAGGGTCATTAAGCTTGGTTTTTAGAGTTATTGTAGGCACTTGAACATTGTCTAAAGAAGTCCCAAAGACTCATTTCCCATTGTTGATGGTATTTGACAACTCAAGGTAATCAGTCACTAAATAAGACTTTTTTTTCTTCTTCTTTTGAATAAGACTCTTGAAAGCAGTCTGGATCACAGTTTAAGTCACTGGGTCATGGGGTGGGGTGTGGTAGGCAGGGAGATGTTAGAGAGGAAGAAAAAATTCAGCTAAAGGTAAAATGGAAACTTGTGGGAATGAAGTAATAACTCATGTACTGAGAGACTAGCCCAGGCATAGAGTAAATCTTCACAAACTAAATATTATGAGAACAAGAGATTAGGGAAGGAGAGCAAGGAAAGTAGACAAAGATGGCCAAAGGAGCAATCAGATTCTAAGAAATCAGGGGAACAGAGCTAATGAAAACCAAATTCACTAGATCAATAGGGAGAGATCTATTTCTAGGAAGCAAGTCTAGGAAGAGCAGAGGTAAGATATGAGTGCATAGTTTCTGAAGTCTGATTAGTGGTGAATACAGAAAAGAGAACAGAAGGGAAGAGGAATGTTTTTGAAAGTTAAATTTTTATATAAGACCTCACAAACCACAGCTAAGTACAACTACTATCTGCATTAGAGAGTTTGAAGAAAGCTGGGATTTGAAGACCTAGCAAATAGGATCTTTTCTGGAGGATGAGGATAATAAAGGAGCAGAGGAAGTGACCAGACCTCTGATTTTCTTGGTTTAGGGAACTCCCAGTGAGTAAACTGTCTTCTACCAGAGCAGATTGTGGCAAATGTTCTGTGATTTGTAAGGTCATCTCAGAAAGTTGCCTGGGGGCACTGAGAAATTAAACTCTCCCCTGGGTCAGTGTACCAGTACTTGTCAGAGAGTTTTCTATTGACTATCCTCTGAATAGTTATACCACGAGGGGAAAAAAAAAATAATGAATGCTCACTGCCAGTAAAGCCTTTTTCATTTCACATACCAACTCCACAAACTTTGCAAGCAGGACAAAAAAGCAGTTAACTAGTAGAGTTAAGAACAAGAATCAGTGACAACAGAGAAAGAGAAAAGCATGGAGCCCAAAAAGAATTTTCTGTTGAATTGTGGAGACTGAGTTATATTTGTTTTTCTGCCAGTGTCAAATAATAGCTACATGTGCAAAAAAATGGAAGTTGGTTTTACTACAACAGTCAAGGGGGAATACCTCTCTGTTCTCCACTTCATCAAGGAGAATTAAGTGTTCCTGGAAAGAATGGGGGTTTGCGGGTTGGACAGGGAAGTGCTTCAAGGAGAAAGCTATGAGAGAAAGAAATGGAAGAAGCAATCTCTCCCTGTGTTGGGAGCTTAGGCAATGTGATGTAGTGCAAATAACACTGAATTTGGAGCCAGAGGGCCCAAGTTTGAATCCCTGGTCCACCATTTGTTGCCTTTGTGACTTTGGGAAAGACATTGAACTGGTCTTGTCGACAGTATCCTTATCTGAAAAAAAGAAAGATTGATCTATCTGACTTTTAAGGCCCTTTCCAGATCCAGATCTAGGAACCTATGGTCTACAAGTATAAGAAGAAACTGAAAAAAAGACCCCCGAAACTTTGGAGCCCACAGGTTTGAGATTCTTTTCTTAGAAGGTCTACTGGAACCTTTTGAAGAAATGGCTTCTTGGTTTCTCAAAGTAAATATGACAAGGACTGTCAGTTGCCATGTAACAGGCAGAATTTCAGAGTTGGAAGGTGCAGAAGACAATTGTTTTAGCTCCTCTTTGCACAGGCATTCCCTCTACCCCATTTCTAGCAAGTGATCAGCCAACCTCTCACTGAGAAGTTCCCTGCCTTCTGAGCCACTCATTCCATTTCTAGATTACTCTAAGTTGTCAGAAGTGTTTGATTATAGTGAAGTGAAATCCACCACACTGCTGACTTCTCCTTATAGCTTCTTGTCCTGCCTTTAGGAGATAACTGGAGCAAGTCTAAACACTCTTTCACAGGACAGCTCTTCAAAAACTTGAAGCTAGCTGTCACCTGACATTTAAGTCTTCATTCTAAGCATTCTCATTCCTCCAGCTTTAAATGGGATGTTCTCCAGTCTTTTACCACCTTAAACATCTTCTAGATGCAATCATTTTTGTTGATGCCCTCCTAGTCTAGATGGTCTAGACTAGGTGGATAGAGTGCTAGGCTTGGAGACACGAAAACCTTGATTGGACACATACTAGCTGTGTTTCCTTGGGCAAGTCATTTGACTGCTACTTTCCTCAGTTTTCTTATCTGTAAAATGGAGCTAATAGCATCTGTCTCTCAGGGCTGTTGTCAAGATAAAATTGCAAACCTCAAGCACTATATGAATGCTAGCTATTAATTTGTCCATATATCTTCAGCTATTAGCACAGTACCTTGTACTAATGGTACATCATGGGTAGGTATAACCATATAGAATATCTGAAGTATTTTTACCATATTCTTACTTTTTCCTGAATACTTTGCCTCTGTCAGCAAAGGTTACTTGAGATTTTTTGGCCAATATCACACAATTGACTTATATTAACTGTGATAAAATACTAATGTCTTAATTGTACAGTTGATTTTTGAACCTAACATTTATTTCTATTACAATTTTCTTATTTAATGTGACCCATACATGTAGCTTTTCTAGATCTTTTTAGATCTTCATTTCATCACCAATGGGTTAAGCTATCCAGTACTGACCAGAGCAAAGAACTATAGTAGATAACGACTTCTTGTTGGGTGAACAGCCAGTGCAAAAGCACAGAGATGGGAACTGGAGTGTGGTCATTTATCTGCTTGACATGAGAAATAGAGAAGTGTGGTGTCTTCCTGGGATATTCATTTGAGACACGCTGAAGAGCCTCCCCAAAATTGTCAGATCTAATGACCATTATCTACTTCTGGTGATTCACCTGGGAGATTAATGATACTGCCAGGAGAAATGGAGAAAGCAGAGCTTATTAAGTACTGAGCAAGAAGTTAAAGACCTTAGTGGCACAACTAATGGGTTTGATTTTTCTTAACACACCTGCCAGGTGATGGTAGAGGGAGCCAAAAAGAAAAATGGATATGAACAGCTGTCTAGATGTGACCAATAAAATAGAGACTAAACACTTTTTTATGGTCCAAATGACTTCTCAAACATCTCCTAAATAGAAATTATGCTCCAAAGAGATCCATCATTTGTGCCCACAATCTAGGACACACAGAACACAAAAGAAAGTTAAAAAAACAAACTGAATTGATGGCTACTTTGAGCTTACTCAAAAACCCCTCTCCTACTGGTCATCATACTAACAGCAAGCAAGACTACACTGGCTGACCCAAGGACCCAAACCATGGGCTTGCAACAAAAAATACAACTCCATACTCTGGTCTCTTTACCACCCCCCCCCCCTCTTTCCAGGCCATGGAGCTACAACAGCCATTCAGTGCCATGACAACATTCTGTGTTGCAAAAGATTTAAGTAGGAGAGTGAGGAACAGAGGGAAAGGGGAAAGTCACTAGTTTGGATATGAAATAGAGCTCAACATCTGCATCTTGACCTTTCTCTTCTTCCTCTTTCTCCTTCTCTTCCTCCTCCCAGAACCTTGGAGATCCAAATGACAGAAATCAGGCCCATAGCACCAGTGTGGCAACTCTGAACTGTCAGTTCTAGGCCAGAGAACAGAGGGAGTGAGACAGGACAATAAGACAGGAGGTACTATGTGACACTCCAATAAGCCTAAGGGAAAGAGACCAGCATCCAGCTGGAGATAGTTCTGTTCCCCTAAAAGTCACTCAGGCCAGAGACTTAGATGGCTGAACTATGAACTGCCCAGTATGGGAAGAGGCTGAAATGCTTTGAGATGTAGCCCACAGGGAAATCTGAAAATTAGAGGAAAAGGGGTAAGATTGTGAACAATAAGCAAAGATAAGGAGGGTATGGAATAGTTTGAAATTTGAAATTACCAAAGATCTTGGGAAGAAGAAAATTCAAAGATCTTGAACATAACATCATCATCATCATCATCATCATCATCATCATCATCATCATCATCACAACATAACACAACCTTGAACAAAACATAAGTGCACATAAATTAGCAGGAAGGAATATGGCCTCCAGATCCAGTAAGTGAGTTTAGACATCTATGAATAAATAGTGCAAAACAAAGAAAAATGAAGAGACAGAGAATGCTATGGAATTTGAGAACATGGAACTACAACATTTGATAACTAAGTGGTTTAAAAAAGAAATAAGAGAGGAGCGGAGCCAAGATGGGGGAGTAAAGACAGAGGCTCTCTTGAGTTCTCTCCCAAACTCCAACAAATTCTAGAGCAGCAGAACCTACAAAAAGATAGAGGAAATAAATTTCCAACCAAAGACAATCTGGAAGGTTGACAGGAAAGTCTGTTGCACAGGCTGGGAGAGGAATGTTAGCAGTGCAAGACACCACAGACAGTGCCCCAGAAAACCCAGAGCAGGACTGAGGGCACTGAATCACTGGCTGCTGTGGTGGTTTCTAGACTTTTCAACCCACAAACATCAAAGGCAACTTAAAAGGTCAAAAGGAAAGGTCTGTTGGACCTGGGTGAGAGAGGCATGCAGTCTAGCCCCAGCCCTAGCATGGTCCTGAATCAGAAGCAGCAGTGGTGGTAGTGGTGGCGGCAGTGCCTATTTCCAGAGCTCTTAGCCCACAGAAGCTAAAGGGATCAAACAAATGATCAGAAGCAGATTATAGGGGTCTCTTTGCTGACACTGAGGCAGGATTCTGTTACTTTACCCATATGTGAATCTAGGTCATAGTCCTAGGTGGCAGTCTTGGGGCAAGAAGGAAAACAGGTATAGCAGAGCTTGTGGCAGCAATGGAGAAGGAACCCTCCTCACAGTTCCAGGGCAGAAAAGACTGCTTGTAGTCTCTCACAAACCACAGCACAGGCCAGGAGAGGAGTAAACACCTCTCCTTAGATCATACCACCTTGGAAGAAATGAAAATTTATAGGTCCCTAGAATTATCTCTGAAAACAACTGCATAAAACCCTTGAAGCTTGGGATAATATGCCCTCCACACTGGAAGCAGAGTCCTTCTTTAACAAAGAGTAAAAAAGTCAAAAAATTGGCTGGGAAAATGACCAAATAGCAGAAAAAACCCCAGACTATAGAAACTTACTTTGGTAACAAGATCAAAACATATACTCAGAAGACAACAAAGTCAAAGCTGCTACAGTCAAAACCTCCAAGAAAAATATAAATTGGTCTCAGGCTCAAAAAGGAATTTGAATAGCAAGTAAGAGAAGTAGAGGGAAAATTGGGAAGAGAAATGAGAGTGATACAAGAAAATCATAAAAAAATGAGTCAACAGCTCTCCAAGGGAGATCTATAAAATACTGAAGAAAATAACACCTTAGAAAATAGACTAGACCAAATGACAAAAGAGGTCCAAAAAGTCAATAAGGAGAAAAATGCCAAAATGGAAAAGGAAGTCCAAAAGCTTATTGAAGAAAATGATTCCCTAAACATTAGAATGGAGCAAATGGAAGCTAATGACTCTATGAGAAATCAAGAAATTCTAAAACAAAACCAAAAGAATGAAAAAATAGAAGATGTTATGAAATATTTCATTGGGGGATGGGGCAGTTAGGTGATGCAGTGAATAGAGCACTGGCCCTGAAGTCAGCAGGACTCGAGTTCAAATCCAGCCTTGGACATTTAGCATTTACTAGCCATGTGACCTTGGGAAGTCACTTAACCCCAATTGCCTTGCCTTCCCCCCCAAAAAAGCAAAAAAAAGGAAAAAGAAAAAGAAATATCTTGTTGGGAAAACAACTGACCTGGAAAATAGATACAGGAGAGATAATTTAAAAATTATTAGATTACCTGAAAGCCATGATAAAAAAAAGAGTCTAGATATCATCTTTCAAGACATCATCAAGGGAAACTGCTCTGATATTCTAGAACCAGAAGGTAAGATGGAAATGGAAAGAATTAACTGTTTACCTCCTGAAAGAGATCTCAAAATGCAAACTGCCAGCAATGTGATAGCCAAATTCCAGAGTTCCCAGGTCAAGGAGAAAATATTGCAAGCAGTCAGAAGGGAACAATTCAAGTATTGTGGAACCACAACCACACAAGATTTAGCAGTTTCTACATTAAGGGATTAGAGGGTTTAGAATATGATATTCCAGAGGTCAAAGGAGCTAGGATTAAAACCAAGAATCACCTACCCAGCAAAACTTAGTATACTCTTTTGGGGGTCCAGGATGGGAGAGAATGGACATTTAATGAAATAGAAGACTTTCAAGCATTCTTGATGAAAAGACCAGAGTTGAATAGAAAATTTCACTTTCAAGCGTAAGACTCATTAGAAGCATGAAAAGGTAAACAGGAAAGAAATCATAAGGGACTTATTAAAGTTGAACTGTTTGCATTCCTATGTGGAAAGATGATATTTGTAACTCATAAGACCTTTCTTATTATTAGGGTAGTTGGAGGGAATATATATAGACAGAGAGTACAGAGTGAGTTGCATATGAAGGGATGATATCTAAAAAATAAAATTAAGGGGTAAGCAAGGAATGGACTGGGAGAAGGAGAAAGGGAAAGGTAGAATGGGGATAAATTATCTCACATAAAAGAGGCAAGTAAAGCTTTTACAGTGGAGGGGAAGAGATGGGTGGTGACAGGAAATGAGTGAACCTTATTCTCATCAGATTTGCCTTAAGGAGGGAATAACATACCCACTGAATTGGGTATGAAAACCTATCTTACTCTATATGAAGGTAAGGGAGAAGTGGATGAAAGAGGGTGGGATAGAAAAATTGGGGGAGGGATAATCAGAAGCAAACACTTTTCAAGAGGGACAGGGTGAAAGGAGAGGATAGAATAAATTGGGGGTGGGGGAAGATATAGGGAAGTACCGTTAGTCTTTCACAACATGACTATGATGGAGGTGTTTTGCATGACTAGACATTCATGGCCTATATCAAATAGCTTGCCTTCTCAATGAGGGGTAGGTAGGAAGGGAAGAGAGGAGAGAAATTGGAACTCAAGGTTTTGAAAACGAATGTTAAAAATTGTTTTCACATGCAACTGGGAAATAAGATACACAGGCATTGGGGTATAGTGGTACAGGTGTCAAGTGGCAAACCAAACAAGGACTTGAAAAGAAGGTATGAGGAAAGTGGACTCCTATGCTCCAGAGAAATGCCACAATAAAGGTAAAGAGGCAAAAGCTGAATTTTCTTCTAAGTATTAGACTTAGGAAGAACAGATGACCAGGCTAATGTGAGTATGTGTTAGGGATTAAGCAGAAAATAAGAGTTCAAGTAAATAGAAGACAGTGCTCTGGTTTACCTTCAATTTGTTGGGCCACCTTGCTTTCAGTTTTTAAGTGCGCTGCCTAGAGCAAGAATGGGGCAAACACAATTGGGAAGTAAAGACTGTGAATATTATCTGAGGCTCTTGAAGAATATAGTCAGAGAAAGGGGTCTCTTAATATTTACTAATTAGCTTCATTAATTTTTAGACTGTGTAGAAACCCACTGTCCGTGGTTCTTAAAAGAAGGGATCATTGATTTAGAAAAATGGGAAACTTTAGGAAGACAGATAAGTGAGTATTATCAAGAGGTTGGCCGCAGCACATTCCCCATTTCAGCATTCTCTGTCTGGAATGCGCTAAAAATATGTCTCCAACCCCCAGAAATGGTACCGATAGCCATAAAAGTTTTAAAAATAGACATGGCATCAGCGACAGAGGAAGAGGAGGAAATGGCACATTGTATAGATGAACATCTGAAAATCATAGAGGACACAGATTTGGAAGTGTGCCGTGAGCCTATTCTCCCCAGTGTTCCTCCTATGCCATCACCCATATACACATTGGGCCAAACGTGAGAGTGTGGGAATGATGAGATATGAGCCAGGTGGGAAGCTGTCTAGGCAGTCCATTTATTTATCTGAGGGTAAAGGTTTATATACTAATAGCAAAAGTGATTACATCTGGTATTCTACCTCCTATTACTTTATTCCATTGTGTGCATGTGTGATCATTTCTCAGTAATCATGCCCTGTTCCCTTGCTAATCAAGGAAAGATGGTGAGACAATCACCCTGAGCAACAATGAGTCCTTACAAGGAATAGGGCCTAGGGAAATCCTGACCCAGACTCTACCCATGACTGGACTGGCTCAGTACTGGCCCTCTACAGTATAGAAATCTATCTTACCTTACAGGATAATAGAAGGGGAATGGGATCAGAGAAGGGGGTGGCAGAGACAAAAGGGAGGGCAGATTGAGGGAAGGGGTAATCAGAATGCACACCATCTTGGGGTGGGCGGAGGGGGGATATGGGGAGTTCCAAATCTGGAACTCAAAATCTTGTGGAAGTGAATGTTGAACACTAGAAAGAAGGAAGAAAGGAAGAAAGGAAGGAAAGAAGAAAGGAAAGAAGGAAGGAAGGAAGGAAGGAAGGAAGGATGATGAAAGTGGAATTTATGGCCTACACAGCAAAAAAAAAAAAAAGGACAGAATAGAAAGTTTGAAATCTGATGGGAAGTCTCACCAAAGGAACAAAAAAGAGAATAATATATCGGAAACACAAATAATACAAATACACAAAAGTGAAGGATAATCTAGAAGAAAAGAAGCAAAAAACAATAACATATACTCACTATCCAAGCAGAATGCACTGATCTTGGAGACAGGATGCATAGAAACAACCTAAGGATCATAGGTCTTGCAGAAGAATACAAGACAATGAAAACCAACTTAATATTGTAACACAAGAAATAATACAAAAGAACTGCCCAGAATTTCTGTACACAGAAAGTAAAATACCAGTTGGACAATTCACAGATAATCTCCAGGAAAAAACACCCACAAAAAAATCAAGGTTGTGAACTCCATGACACATAGTAGTTAAATTTAACGATTCAATTTAAAAACAAATTCTACAACTGATCAGGAGTAAGACCTTCAAATGTAACATAAAGGGAAACTTAAATAACACAAGACTATTCTGCACTCACCAGAAAACATAAGAGGAAATGGTACAGCGTATTCTGAAAAGCCACGGAGTTTAGAATGCAGCCCAGGGTTACCCACCCTGAAAATCTGAACTTAACCATAAGTCAAAAAAGATGGATGTTCAATAAATGTTAAAAATGTTATTAAAAAGATAAATAAGGAAGCTACATTATGCTGAACCCTAGAAAACAGCTTACATGTTCCAAATACTTTAGTATTAAAATTAATGAAGATAACTTTAACTGAACTACAAGAAGACAGTAGCACAATAATGACAGGGGACTATAAAATCTTCCTCTCAGTTTTAGATTAAGTCTAACAGAAAGATAAAGAAAAGAGAAAAT
>CM053581.1:480270542-480284008 GCA_028627135.1 Pseudochirops cupreus
TATATATATATATATATATATATATATATATATATATATATATATATATATATATATATATATATATATATGCACACACCATAATCCCCTGGTCCAAGGGCTACAAATAAAAATACAGACTCTAATGAAGACTTACCAATGAAATCCCAAATAATGAGTGAGTTCAAGAACATAGACATAATAAATAATTATTTGAGAGAAAAATTATAATGATGGACAGCTGACTAAAGAGATTGTATATGATTATGACATTTGGATTTCTAGATCACAGGTTTTCCTTTCTTCTTTCCTCCCTTACTTTAATCAATAATCATTTATTAAGCACCCACTATATACAAAGGTGAGTACTACAAATGGAGGAAACAAAAACAAAATGGTCTCTGCCATCAAGAAGCTTACATTCTATCAGGGAACACAACATGTCCGTATTTGCAAGCACATGTAAAGTTAACACAAAGTAATTTTGGGGAGAGGCACTAGCAGTAGAGTTATCAGGAAAATTGTAGATGATGGTTGCTAAACTAAGACCTGATGGAAACTAGAGTTTCTGAAAGGCAGAGATAAGGAGGCAGTGCATTTTAGGAATAGGGAACTTCTAAAAGCATGGAGAAGGGAATGTCTGAAAAACAGCAAGAAAGTCAATTTGTCTGGACCACAGAGGGGGTGAAGGGGAATACTGTGTAAGTCTAGAAGAGTAAATTTGAACCAGGTTGTGAAAAGCTACTTTAAATACCAATCAAGGAAGGTTTATATTTGATCATAGAGCTCCTTGAGCCCGAGAGTGATAGGGTTAGTTCTGTGCTTTAAGGAAGCAGAAGAAACTGAGGAACTGTATGAGAATGGATTGAAGAGAGAAAAGACTGAAGGTAAGGAGAGCTATAAAAGGTTTTTATAATTATCTGTCATCAAGGTGACCGATACTTGTTAGATATGAATAGAGAAAAAATACACAAGATGTTGGGGAGGTAAAACTGATCAAATTTTCAATTGATTGGTTATGACTATATGATTGGAATAAAGGTGAGAAGTCAGGATGACTGTGAGATTGTGAACCTAGGTTACTGGAAGGATGGTGGGAAATTTGCAAATAGGGCTAGGTTTGTAGATGAAAGATAATGAGTTCTGTTTTAGACATGTTGTGTTTTATGTGCCTGTGGGAAATCCAGTACAAAATATCCAATAAGAATGTGATGAAATGGGACAAGTATACAAGAGAGATCAAGGCTGGATATATAGACATGGGCTTCTTCCACTCCTTCCTTCCTTCTTCAAGATATAATGATGATTTTATTCATTGTTCATCTGTGTGATGAGATGAAATGGGAACTTGAACTAGTTTAAACCAGTTTTCTAAAAATTCTTAAGCACTAATTAAATTCCTGGCTCCATGCATGGGCAACATGCCCAGTGAGGTAGCTACATTGAGAGCTTAAGTTTTGTGTGGTTAGGCATTCTCATTAGAGAAGTCCAATTATTTACAAAATTGGATATTTACATAGAAATATGTAATTTTAAACATAGACAAATGTGTTTCTTCCTAAACAACTTCTCAGTTGCTCAGAATAAAATTGCAAACCATATTAGTCAGTTCCTTAGATTATAGTATTGAGACTTGTCACTGATGGCTTTGAAAATTTTGCCATAGTGTTTCTGTCCAACTGTTAAATCACATTTCTAGATCACATACATACAACATGACACAGGTACCTTTTTCCACATATCTTTTTCATCTCTGTGGGATTCAGTCATCCTATAGAGTCCCATTTTATCTGTGTGTGATGTGTTTGTAGGTCAAAGCTGAAATGTGAAATGTGAAAATACAGTGTGGTACTGACAATGTCTGATCACCCCTGCACTTTACTTTTCTCTTTTTCCTCCACTCCATATCATTCTTTAAACTTGTGATAGTACATTGCCATAAAAAGTTGACAGCATTAAAATGTACTGATGCTGAAAGCATTAGGCATGTTATTCTTTTTCCTGTACATTCTCATAGAAACTCCCACCTCCATATTGTACCCTGTGTGTGAACCACAAAGGCTACCAGCAAAGAGCAACCGACTACTGTGAAAGTCACAATAAAATCCTTAAATTCCCTCCAAAGAGAATCTTTCTAACAAAAAAAAAAGGAAGGAAGAAAGAAAAAGAAAAATTCTCTTTTTAGCATTCACAGTGAAACATGCATAATGGCATGGTGAACCACGGAGCAACCACAATGAGGGTCCCGCAGGGAAGCTGCCTTTTAAGAAGCTGTCCAAATATAAACATCCTAATTTTAGAATGCATATAATGTAATCTTATGGGCTCAATTTATGGATAACCAGAATTCTTTCTAATTTGGATATGGCCAAGGATAGCTATGCTTTAGAATAAATCACCTGAAGATATTTAATACTAAATAAAAATCTCTGGATTCCTCCTCTTCCCCCACTCCCCCTCTGATACTCAGAGATGCCTCAATGTCCAATAAAAGCACACTTCCATTTGTCAGTATCACCAACCAGTTCCAGTCAAAACTGATTTGGGTAAATCTTTCTTCATTTGAGTTTTTACTTATTTAGGCTACCATCTTATGAGCCTGCATTATTAGGCAAATTACTGATTCAAGAATAGCCAGAAAAATGAAAACCATATCCATGGATATGAAATCAACAGACCACAATGAAGCCCTTCACTTCAATGGCCTTAAGTGAAGTAGGGAATCCTTATCTATTTGATTTGGCTGTGGTCATCAGTATACATAGTGAGGACAGGCAAAATGAATAGATTGGCCAAACTGTGGTCTGCTTGTCCTGCTCTCTATTTGTGGGAAGCAGTCCATTTGCAGATTCAAATGGCTATATGTGTCCTGCTTAATTTGGAAGGACCATTTTGGGCCATTCAAAACTAAACTTCAGCATAAACTGGCATATGGAGATGACAAGGGTTTTTGCCCAACTAAAACATGATGCAAAATCTAGGAGGGTTTGTTGTTGACAAATTTGTTTGAGTTCAGGCCGGGTGGATGTGTCAGTCAACAAGAATGTATTAAAATGCCTGCTGTATTCCAGGTACTTTTCTAGGTACTGTTGCTATTGTTGTTCAGTCATATTTGACTCTTTGTGACCCCATTTGGTGTTTTGCTGGCAAAGATACTGGAGTGATTTGCCATTTTCTTCTACAGTTCATTGTATACATGAGGAACTGAGGCAAACAGAGTCAAGTGACTTGCCTAGGGTCACACAGCTAGTTTAGCATCTGAGGCCAGATTTGAACTCAAGAAGATAGTTTTTCTGAGTCCAGGCCCGGCACTCTAGCCACTGTGTCACCTAGGCACTAGTAATACAAATATGAAAGTGAGATACTTCCTGCCCTCCAGGCTTTTCATTTTATAGGATGACTTTGTCCCTTTTCCTTCCCTTTTGTTTTATATTTTTAGTCATGCCAAGTCAGGTAGGATCTTGGGAATTTATAGCCCTAAATTAGATAGTTTTCAGGGTAAAAGGATTGTAATCTCATATCTAGACACAGGGGGTTAAAACAAACTATTTAATCTGGTACTCTTCCTGGCTTTTGTTTGCTGGGTGGTTTGGTCACTATGACAGAAGAGCTGCCAGTTTGTTCTTATCAGAGAAAAAGCTTTCTAGTCTACCAAACTAGATCTGAAGTGGCTTCACAGGGAGAATAGAAGAAAAGCTCAGAAACCTAGAGGAAAGAGGGAGCGAGGGAAGAACAGTAACCAGGAGGGAGGGAGAGAGAGAAAGAGACAAGAGAGATGCATTCTATCTCTTGCCTTCTTGCCTTTACCAAGCTGTCCTCATATTTGTTATAAGCTCCCTTCTCACCTCTGTCTCTTAGAATACTTAGCTTCCTCCAAGATTCCTATCAGATGCCAATAAATTCTTTCTTCATCTCCCTAGTTGTTAGTGCCCTCCCCCTCGTTGGAGCATTTTTACTTCTCTGCATATATGCCATTTCCCCCAATTGGAACAGAACCTCTAAAAGCAGGAGCTATTTTATTTTATTTTATTTTATTATTGTATGCCTGGCACTGGGCACAATGCCTTGTACCTAGCAGGAACCTAATAAACGCTTCTGGAATTGAATGGAATGAAGCCACTGGATGGACTTGTGAGACATATAGGCACTTACAACACCATTTTGAAAGGAAGAGGATGGCAGTGAACTAGTTAATACTGAGGCAGGGTTCATCTCATTGTTCAGTCTAAAAATCATGCCTAGATACAAAGGGCAGGTTTGTGCTTAACAATTTAATTATGTAAGACAATTATTTAATTCTCTAGCAATCAAAATGTACCCTAAAAATGGTATACGAATAGTACACTAACTTTGAGATGTGTCATATGTTATAATGACTTGGTGGGTTGATGTACCATAATTCAATTTTCAAATGTTTTTAATCTTCCTCCCTCCTTCCTTCCTTCCCTTGTCCTAGAAAAATTTGCATCTAATACATATTTTATTGAGAAATGTTATCAAGCAGCTACTAAGACCACTTCAGTATATCTATCCCATCAACTGAAAGCAATTGTGTTAAGCCACTTGCTTTTGAAGTCAAGTGCCTCAAACAAAGGCAGTTTTTAAAAATAGAGATAACATGGAGATGTTTCTTCCCAGGATGGTGGGCATGCTGTGCCATGCTGTACAGAAAAAAAAGTACATACTAGTTCTTTTAGAAAAAGAAAAAAAAACATTCTAGGAAGGAGGGTGACATTGTAGTATATGAATCAAAGCACACACATTTGCCCACTCAATATGTGTTGATGTGTTCTGCTTACCAGGGCACTAAAAATGTATGGAAGAACGAAAATAGGTCCTGATGATCTAACAAGCAAGAAATGCTGGTATTGTTATGTGCTGGTATTGCTTGAGTTACCTCTAGTGAGAATTAAAATGATCCCCATATCCTTAATTGAATATTGTTTTATTCTGTGCTGTTTGTGTCTTGAATTCATGAGATAACATTGAGTGGTATGACCTACAAGGGAGAAAAACTTTTCTTCTGTTATTATAGTGACTTTCTTTGAAGTACCTCATTAATTACAGTAATTTTCCCACATGGTCAAATCATCAGACCATGTAGAAGTGAAAATGTCTTAATGGTATGATTTATAGTAGGAGCAATAAATGTTCTGAAAAAGAGTGCCAATTCCTTTTATCATATTGTTTTTCCATATTTTGTTTTTATGCCCATGCTTTCAGGAAAGCAGATGTGAACAATTCACATTTGTTCTCCAAGGCTGAAGAAATGCCAATTACCATTTTAGCTGCTTCTCCTGACAGCCTGGAATAATTTATTCACTTTGTCCTCTAAATGTACAGAATGGAAAGATGAATCTAGATTACAGCAGGAAACCTGGGATGTGAATTTAATACCTCTTGCTTTTATGCTTCCTAATAAAATGATGCTGCTTTTGAATTTAATAGAAAAAAAGTGGAATTTACCTAATACTGAGAGCATAAAATAAGCCATACTCCCTTTGACAAAACTGCTTTCTTCACTTTTGCAATGAAAGTTGTTTTTTTTTCCATGTGCAGTGAACAATATTGTCAGGTAGGGTGGATCCTGCCAGTTCTTTGGTGTGCCACATTAGCTCAACCAGAAAACAAAAAATAATGAGGAAATGGCAGCTAAAGGAGTTTCTAAAAGTCTTTTTAGAAGACTGTTTGGTTTTAAGAGAGATAGATATGCACAGATTTTCCAAATTTTATTATATAGAACAAGATCAAACTATAGTTGCTTTGAGGAGGCTGGGAAATAAGGGTACTAATTGTTCTTTTACTGCTGTGTGAAAGGAATCATACTTGGAACAGAAAATAATTACTGGCTATATTTAAACTGTTTAAAGCAGCTAGATTGTACAGTGGATAAAGCACTGGGCCTCGAGTCAGAAAGACCTTGAGTTCAAATCAAGTCTCATAGACTTACTGTCTGTGTGACCCTGGGCAAGTCACTTAACCCTGTATACCTAAGTTTCCTTGTCTATAAAATGAACTGGAGAAGTAAATGACAAGCCACTTTAGTCTCTTTGCCAAGAAAATCCCAAGTGGGGTCATGATGGAAACAAATTACCAAAACACAGTTAAACGACAAAAGTCCATTTACTATTAGGTATTATTAAGACAAGGAAAAATAAATATAGACCGATAAAATATATTAGTTTGGCATAGGAAAAGATGAAAAGTAAAGTCAGGATTCCCTTTACCTTTTAAATTAAGTAATCTCTTTGACTTACAAGAAAGGATGGTACTCTAGAAGATCTAGAATAAAATGCCCTCTCCTACTCTGTGCATATGCTCCTCCCTCACCTCTACCTTTCAGAATATTTTCTTTCTAGGAGCCATCTTGTCCACATAGCATTGTCTGATTCCTCCTACCAGAAAAATGTCTTTCTCACTCCTCAAACATTCCTAGAATACTTTTTTTTCTGGATCCTTTTACTGCCAACATTTTCTGTCTTGTATTATCTATGTATATATCATAGTCTCCCCAAGTAAGCACCTTGAAGACAAGGACTGTGTCATTTCTGTCTTTATAGTCACAGTGCTTTACACATAGTACCTTCTTACTAAATGTTTGTGGATTAACAATTTACTTAAAGAATATTTGTTAAAGCTCCCTATAAAACCTGTACACATGCATTCCCCTGGGCTCCACTGTCATTTCATCCTCATTGGTCTTGCTTCTAGTGCTGACTGTCCTCTCTGGCTTCTTCTCTTTCTGTTTTAATTTGTCACTATTGCCCTTTTTCTATCCTATCTTTCTACTACTCATTCTGTTTCAGCCTTGCTACTTCAAAGGGAAGCTACCAATTTCCTCTGGGTCCTGAAACTACTCAGAATTATCCCTGAGATAGATTTTTACCTTGGTACTTCTGGCCTTGCTCCATGCAAAGTTCCTGGGTCACGGGAGTTGGTCCCTGATAAGTTTCCTTGTTAAATGGATTGGAGCCAGGATAATACTACTCTACCCTGAGATGTTAGGTCCTGTGAGCCCTGGGCTTAGTTCTGACTTTCTTGAAGAAAATTCTCTGGATTTCGAAGCTGTCCCTTTAAGTCCTCAGTCCAATTCTCAGTTGCAATGATTTCGTATACCTTCTTAATAGCCCACTCCTGGGGAGTGAGAGGAAAAGAATAGATAAGTTGATTATCTGATTAATCTTCAGAATCTGCATGTCTCCCATTTATCACTGCCTAAGATTCAGTAGCTCTGTCATTAAAGAGAATTGTTCATATATTGACATGATTGAAATGGGTCACTGTCATGGTAGCCTTCCACTAAACTCATGGAAAATGAGAGAGTTATTACAGGGCTGAAAAAAGGCAAATGTTATACCAATTTTCAAATAGGGAAAAGAACAGGACCTGAAAAGTATAAGTCAGTGAGCTTGACCTCAATTCCAGGGAAGATTCTAGATCAGTTCAGAAATAGCTACAGAACATTAAGGATACATTATGCCTGACTAGTCTTACATCCTTTTTTTGATATAGTTATTAAATGTGTAGATCAGAGGAATACTGTAAATACAATTTACTGATATTTTGGCTAAGCATTTGATCTTATGCCAGGGGTGGAGAACCTGTGATCTCGAGGACACATGTGGCTCTCTAGGTCCTCAAGTGCAGCCCTTTGACTGAATCCAAACTTCACAGAACAAATTCCCTTAATAAAAATATTTGTTCTGTAAAAGTTGGACTCAGTCTAAAGGCTGCACCCAAGGACCTAGAAGGCCACATGTGGCCTTGAGGCTGAAGGTTCCTAACCCTGTCTTACACCATTCTGGTGGAGAAGAGCATGGACTAGATAATGTTCCAATATTCAGATTACATAAAGTTTGGAGATATAGTTAGTACTCTGGATGATAGAATATAGGTCCAAAACATGCTGACAAATTGAAAATGAAAGTAAATAAAACAAATTGCAATGGGTTGGACTAGAAGATCATTGAGATCTTTTCCAACTCTCCAATTTTGTGATTCATTGACTTTGACCATATAAAAAGTGCTTATATCCCTTCATGGCTTCCTTTAACTGAAAGAAATTCTGTCATACAAAAGCCCCATCAGCACAGTAAGTCCAACCCTGAATGCAGATTTTTAATGTCAAAAAAGTCAATTAGAAGTGACAAATATAGAAATCTTATTTCTAATCATGTTGAGTGTCCCCTTAAAAAAGTGATTTTACAGAATTAAACTCTTAAAAAAACTGAATTCTACCTATTCACTTTACCATTTCAGTGATATATGAATCATTTATGCTGATACCTTCTCCACTAGTGCCAATTACAAACCCTCCATGACCTATCCTGCCCCTAGGGTGATGGTTCAGCCCTTCTGCCAGCACAGAAGCCTCCCAGATGGATCACATGTGACAGCATAAGTAATCAAGTGAAGTTTTAAAGAACAAGACACAGTACAGACTATGCAGTCAGAAGAGACATTTGTTTGAGGCTGTATAGCTGCTCTCAATATTGCTTTTTAATGTATTGGGATCTAGAAGGCACTCAAAAAAACATAGACTCTGTATTTCATCAAATGCCCATTAAAGTATCTTCTACCATTTCAGTATTTGTAAGATCCTAGAGGAGTTGTTTTTTTTTTTTTTGCAAGGAGTTTGATAATAAAAATGTGGTTCTATATAGAAACATTTTCAATCCAATTGTGCATGTGTGTGCGAATGCATGTGCATGTGTATGCATGCAGACACAGCTTGAAGAGCATATCTAAATTTCCATCTAAGGTGTCTCAAGGTGAAGATAAAAATCATCACATACAAATGAACTACAAGTGGATATCTGTGCTCAGAGAGGCCAGCAGGTCTCTGTGCTCAAAAAGAACATGATTTTATTACCTATGAGGAAATAAAGGAAAATGATTCCATCACAACAATGTGTTTTTCAGCAAGGTCTCATTTCCAGTCAAACATAAATATGCTTCCCATAGCTTATAAAATTGGCTATTGCATATGTGTGTACATGCACAGGAATGAATTCACAACCTCTTCCTCTATGCGAGATTAGAAACAAGTCCCTAGCATTATCAGGACATATGCTTGTTCCACAGATTCCATTTCACTCCAAAATAAATAGACAAACCTTCCAGTTGTGAAACAACTTGAGTTAAAAAGTATCTCATGTTTCCTTTATTTTCCATCCCCCTTTAAGGGAAGCAGTCCTGAGTTCCAAAATTTGAAGGAGGGAGGGTAAGAGGGGAGAATGGAGCATGGGTTCTTCCAACTACTTAGTAATTCTGTTTCCCACATTGCCCTACCTGGTCCTCCTTTTTTCTGCCTTCTTCTTGGCCCCCTGTCTGAAGTCTAGTGACACATATAGAAGTGGGCAAGAGGAATGGCCAAGGTGCTGAGATAAAATAACCATATGTCAAAATGTCAAGGATCTGTGATTTTGTGGGTGTGTAAAATGCACTTTATAAGGTAAAAAACAAGATTAATGATAGCTGGCATTTTACATGGGGCTTAAAGGTTTGCCAAGCATTTTACATACCTTATCTCATTTGATCTTTACAAGAACTCTGTAAAAAAAGATGTTATTATTATCCCCGTTTCACAAATAAGGAAACTGAGGTTGAGAGAGGTTGTGACTCATACAGCAAACGCGTCTGAGGCAGGATTCAAACCCAGCTCTCCCTGACTCTAAACCCAGCACTTCAATGATAACTAGCATTCGCATTACACCTTTGGATTTACAAAACACTTTATAGATATTATTTCACTTGATCCTCACCACAAAGCTCTAAGCTAGGTGCTATATAGTTATCCTTAATTTATAGATGAGGGGACACCAGCATCAATGAATCATTGATCATTGAAATACTGGTGGGTAGGAAGAATTTGATTTTTAAAAAGGATTTTAATTCTGTAAAATCAGACTACTCAGAAATTCCATGCATACACATCATGAACACTTTTTTTTTCCCCAAGAAGAGAATCACCCACCAGGAAGAGCTAGAAAGAGAAATTTACATACATTCAGAATAACTATAGATGCTATAAAATATTTCAGAGTGAATCTACTAAGATTAATGCCAAAACTATATGACTCCAACTATTTACAACTATAGAATCAGCTTTAAAAAAATGATTCTAAATAACAAAACATACTTGAGACTGGTTAAAGATCTTGTCCAACGTCACATAGTAAGGATCTGAGACAGGATTCAAATACAAGTCTTCATAGCTTCAAGTCCAGTGATTTATACACCTATCCAACTAACTGCTTCTCTGTAACTATGAGAACAATATTATTCAGATTATTCATTACAACTTGTGTTAAGTTTACTCTTCAATATGTCTGGTGTGTTCTTATTCTGTCACTATTCTTTGTTCTGTGGCACATGGCTATGTGGTTCCAGTTTCCAAATTTCCCAGTGGCTCAGTATACACAGCCTTGCTCTTTAAAATGGTTATGTAAAGATTAGTAAGATCTTAAACTTCAACTTAAAAAGTAGGCTCTGCCTCTCTTCAGGCAGGCAGGTAGGGCGGTGGATAAAGTGCTGGGCCTGGAATCAGGAAGACCTGAGTTCAAATCTGACACTAGACATTCACTAACTGTGTGATCCTTGTCAGGTCACTTAACATCCACTTGCCTCAGTTTCCTCAATTATAAAAAGGGGATAATAATAGTACCTACCTCCTAGGGTTCTTATGAGGATCAAAGAGATCGTTATAAAGCATCTAGTACAGTGCCTAGCACCTAGTAGGCACTATATAAATGCTTATTCTCTTCCCCCTCAAATGAAGACCTCATACAAAACTCTAAATAATAACTAAATTATCTTCAGAACATTTTAAAAATTAAATTTTTAAAGGTGGATTCAAGCTTTTTTGTTCAAGTGCTGATAATCTAAATGATGCTAATTTATGCCACTGTAGCAATTAGCAAAGTTGTTCATGGTGGGTTATTGCCCAAGTTTAAAAAAAAATCATATTCCTCCCCCTCTTAAAATGACACATCAAGTGGCTCAAATAAGGATTTCATGAGTCAACCTTAAGGTTCTGTTTTTCTTGCGAATAGTGGCAAGATTTTCCAGATATGTTTGCCATGCGTTCTCTTTCCTCTTGTTCTTCTGTAGCTTAATTATACTATGAGCTTTGTAAATTATGGGGGGAGAGGGTGGAAGTAACGAGGTTGGAAGCAGAATAGTTTGCACACTGACAATAATGTTTAGATGTCTGGGCACTTCTAAATCTATGATGCACAAATGACTACCTGGAATGTTTAATCATCCATCACCAGAACTCTATAAGAAGTGCTTCAGTTGGAAAGAAAATGAAGTTGCCCTCCTTAGGGCTTTCTGGTGACACTATTTAATCACTGTTATCTAAGCTAAATTAAATAAATTTGCTGTGCACATTCACTAAATTTGTTTGAGGTAAAATATTGTACTCTTGCAAGAAGGTATGTTTAACTAACAACAACAACAACAACAACAACGAAATATGATCCCAATGTAAAGAGACAATACAGAAGTAGGTGAGGGAAAAAGAGAGGGAGAGAGGAGAGAGAGGAGAGAACATGAATTCCCTAATTGCAGAAAAAAGAACAATTTGCTTGTTCTTTGTTTACTTCAATAGGCAAAAGTATGTTCTTAGCAGGTAATAGCAATGAGCCATTCACTAGCATGTTATAAACATATCATTCAATTCTTTTTTCCTTACAGTTTTTTCCCTTTAGGGCAAACTTGGGCTCAGGGCTTGTTTTATGATTCAGATTCCATGTTTAATAGTTTCTGATTCATGAATATCCTGGCATAGGTCATCATCACCTCATGGTATTGCTAGTGAAATAGCCTGCTGGTTGGTCTCCCTGCCTCATCGCTCCCTACTACAATCCATCTTCCACTTGACTATTAAACTGATCTTCCTAAAATACAGATCTGAACATGTCAACCCCTGTTCAATAACTTCCAGTGGCTCCCTATTAGTTTTAAGATCAAATACAAGATTCTCTATTTGGCTTTATAAATCTGGCCTCTTGTTATCTTTCCAGTCATCTTACATCTTACTCTGCCCCATATACTTTGAGATTCTAGTAGCACTGGCTTCCTTACTGTTCCTTGAACAAGACACTCTATTTTCTGCTTGGGTATTTTCACTAGTTATCATTGATGTCTAGAATTTTGTCCCTCCTCATTTCAACTTGTTGTCCTCTCTAGCTTCTTGCAAGTCTTAGTTAAAGTCCTAATTCCTGCAAAAAACACTTTCCAGTGTTCCTTAATCTTAGCATCTTCGCTCTGGGACTACATCTAATTTATCCTGAACATCTTGTTTGTACATAGTGGTTTACATGTTGCATCCCTCATTCATACTATGAGTTCCTAGAGGTAGGCTCTGTTTTTAGTTTTTCTTTGTAGCCCAGCACAGAGCAGGTACTTAATTGATGCTTAATGAATGACTGAAAAAAAAATCCAAGGGCATGTAGATTACTCAGAAATTCCATGTGTATATATCATGAACACTTGCTTCAAGAAGAGAATCATCAGGCAGGAAGGGCTAGAAAGAGAAATTATGCACCTCCAAAATAATTACAGAAGCTATAAATATTTGGGAGCTCATCCATCAAGATTAACCTGGGAACCATATGAATCTGACTATTAATCATTCTTTGGAGAAATAAATCCATGTCTAAATAATTAGAGGCACATTAATTGTCCATGGATAGGTTAAGCCAATCCTATAAAATATGATACTACCTAAATTAATTTATTCAGTGCTGTACCAATGAAACTGTCAAATGAATATTTAATATAACTAGAAAAGCAATAATGAAATTCATACAGAGGAATAGAGGGTAAGAATCTCAAAGGTAATAATGAAAAATGGTGGGAAGAAAGGGGATCTATCAATATCAGATTCCAAATAGTACTACAAAGTAATAATCATTGGTGATTTGGTACTGGTTTTAAAAAAAGAGAGAGGTAGATCAGTGGAAGATTATATATGCAATATATGGAAACTAACACAGTAGCACAATAAAAAACAAACAAACAACCAAACCCTAAGTCTTGAGTAAGGATTCACTTTTTGACAGAAAAAATGCTAGGAAAACTAGATAGCAACTGGGCAAAAAATTAGGTTTAGACAAACATTTCATGCCACACACCAAGTTGAGTTTAAAATGAATTCATGAAGTGCATATTAAAGGTCACATTATAAACAAATTAGAAGAATGATGAAGGAATTACCTTTCAGGTTTATGGATTAAGAAAGACTTAAAGAGGGGGGCGGAGCCAAGATGGTGGCATAGCAGCAGCAACATATTGCAGCTCTCACATAGCCACCCCAAAATACCCATAAAACAGGACTCTAAACCAATCCTAGAACTCCAAAACGCACACAAAGATACTTCCCACTAAAGTCAGCTTGGCTACGAGGAACCATATCAGCAATGCAAACTGAAACCAGCCTGCCCTGAAGCCACGGCTGTGCCCCGGGGGTGGCTGGACGG
>CM053581.1:480284508-480344154 GCA_028627135.1 Pseudochirops cupreus
GAGGTGGGTGCAAAACGTCTGCCTTTCACTTTACCGCTCTGGAGGCCTTTTGGCTGGACTGTTTTTCTCTCTTGATTTCGCAATTCCCACTGACCCAGTTCTCAACACTACTCGCAGCTGCTGCTAATCCGCTCACCGCTCCTCTTGTCCAGCCGCCCCCAGGGCTCAGCAGCAGCTTCAGGCCAGGCTGGTTTTGGGTTGCAGTGCTGATATGGTTCCTCATAGCTGAGCTGACTTTAGTGGGAAGTGTCTTTGTGTGCGTTTTGGAGTTCTAGGATTGGTTTAGAGTCCTATTTTATGGGTATTTTGGGGTGGCTATGTGAGAGCTGCAATATGTTGCTGCTGCTACACCGCCATCTTGGCTCTGCCCCCAAGAGCTTCTATAGCTAAAGTAAAACCTTGTTCAACTGAGTCAAGAGCTTTCAAAAAATAATGAGTACCCTTCCAATGATGTTATATCACTTCAAATAAGGAATTATCACAATCTCTGAATTATCAAAATTAAACATGAACCAAAAGGTGATAGGACACATATGGTGAGGAAAAGTAGGCGGCATCATATATCAATGATGACTTGAGAATAAAAAGTAATAAAATAGCTGTCCTCAAATGAATGTATAACAGAAAAGATAAGCCAGTTTTGATATGAGTAGGTGAAAAAAATGCTCCAAATCACTAATGATTAAAGAAATACAGTTCTATTTCACAGACCAGCTAAATAGAAACAGAAAAGAGTTTCTTAAATCTTCTTTTCTCTTTACCCAGTAGAGTCAGAGTGGATCAATTAATCAAAAAGCATTAAGCACCTACTGTGCACCAGTTACTGTGAAATTCTAAGGGAGATTCTAATTATCTATACTTCTCTTTAGAGGCACTTTCCACATAGTGACTAAATGTCTTCTCTTAGCTAGTTTACAATGAATCAAACATAAGGTCAAGAATTCATAGAAGTTATTTTGAATAACTTTATTGAACAAACCAATTAAAAATTATGTCAATCCATAAAAAGACAAATGAACTCAAACTCAATGTGTCCTGGAGACAACATGTATATTTAAATGTTGTGGGCTACATAGGCCCACCCTAATCTGAACCAAACAATTTTTCCTTTGCCCATATTCAACCATTAAAGTCACTGAAAAACATTGCATTTGTCTTTTTTTTTTCCCAGATAGATGATTTTTGGTCTGTGGAGTTCTCTGGAGGATGCCTTAACTTTAAATGGGACATATGGTGACTTTTTAGGATCTCTATTGCACTGTGTAACCCAAGAGCCATGCTTCAAAGAGTAGAGAGAACCACATTTTTCAGCCTGGCCCCAAGACCCAATATAATGCTATAACAGCAAGCCCCCTAGCATACCTGGGATGGCTGCTAGCACAGGTTCTTTGATCTGCTTTTCTAAAGGAAAGCAACTCAAAAGGGCTTAACAATCTTAGTTTAGTCAAATATACATCATTTGTCTAGTCCAGGGGAAAAAGAGTCAGCACCCTGAACTTCAGAGAAAATACAACCAGAAGTTACAAGCAGACAAAAAAAATACAGACAAATAAAATAACATAATTCAACAGACCAACAGACAGGACTTCTAGCTGTCTGACCATCACATACCTACATAGTTATCAGAGAGAGAAGCGCCAACATCTGGGTTTTCAAAGCCAGGGGCTCAACAGCTACCTAGAGTCTCATCTGGCCAAATCACATAACTCTTCCCATAAGTGATCCCCAAAGCAAAACATCACAACCTACTGTGCCTAATTACAAAGTAACAAAAGGTGTGGGCCTTCCTGAAAAACAAGCCTCCCCTAATCAAGCTTCCCTTAATGGGCTCCATGTGAGGCCCATTAAGGGGCAGGGAAAATCTTCAAATTTCCTAGGCCTATTAAGGGGCAGGGAAGATCTTCAAATTCCCTTACCATTACAAATGCCCTTATACAAACATAACCTCAATGCCTATATTTGAAAGATTTTTTGCTTCTTTACTATTTTCGTATATTTCAGTCTAATGTCCTAAATGTAGGAAAGAGCATGTATGTCAGTGTGTATAAATCATAGGATCACAAATTTAAAGATGGGAAGCCCATTAGAGCTCCTTGAGGACAGGAACTATCTTTTGCCTCTCTTTGCATGCCTAGTACTTAGCACAATGCCTGGCTCATAGTGACGCTTAATAAATGCTTACTGATTGATTGTCTGAATTCAACATAATCATTTTAAAGATGAGGAATCTGAGGCCCAACCAGTTCACCCAGCTACTTAAGTAGCAGGTATAGGATTTGAACCTAGGTCTTCTATTTCCAAACCTGGCATTCTTTACATTATATCAATGTGATGGGAATTTTTAAAATTTCTTTTTATTCAGTTTTATTATCATTTTTCTTGGAACATTCTGGACTGATCAAAATATTAACCTCATCCAGCTAAATCCCAACTCATGGGATGATAGTTTAAAGGGAATACTTTTGTTATTTCTTAGATAAGAAGCCAAGGGGGCATTTGAGCTTCCCAAAATGATTTAGCTATTTGTGGAAGGATTCTCTTGGCTCTGAGATTTTGGTTTGTCTTTATCACATGTAAATCTCTCAATCAATCCATTGTGAATGGTCTAAATGTAGTTTGGCCTGTAAACTGACTTAACTTAGGTATAGAGTCTGTTTAACCAGTTCTGTTTCCTTAGGGAATATATGGGATTATGACTCTTTTTTAACTAAATTTATTCAACTTTTCTGTTCTAAGAGGATGTGCTAGGTTACTGTATATTAAAAATTACTTCCCTGTCTCTCTGCTGTAATTTTGCCTATAAAAAGCTTCTTTAGAATCCTAATTTTTGTTCATGCTTATTTTTCTACCTCCTGAACCTGTGCTTAAGCGTAATAAAACCTAGGTTTTTACCTCTACAATTTTTATGTTGTGGTAGATTTATTTGGCAGTAGTAACCTACTTCACTAACTCAAAGAGGAGATATTTCTCCTATAACACCAAGCTGCTTCTTCCAGTTGTAGACTGTTTTTATTCTAAGCCTAAGCAACTGCCAAATATAAATTGATGCCAGTGTGCAAAATGTAAAATATGAAAATAGGCTTGCGGTACAAAATTAGGACTTTTCAAACACAAACATACTCAGGAACTAAATCCCAATCAAAGTAGAAATCATGGAAAGGTCTATTAGTCAACACTGTTCATAAATGGAAGGTGTTTTTAAGACTTAGACCTTGAGCAGAAAGCTGCCCCCAAATGCCATTTACAAGATGGGGGTTGGGGGGTGGAAGGCAGCCATCTGTACCTCTTAGAGACTTAGACACATTTGCTATTAGGTGCCAGATGGAAAACAGAGACTATAGTTGGCAGAAATGGAATCCAACACAAATCAGTACTTCCAATGTGACTCCCATGCCCTGACAGCTATAAAACACAAGTAGCAGGTTATGGAGAATACAGAGCAATAAAAGGCTTTCTGCAGAAGTATGATTCAAATAAGGGATTTTAGCAGCTGGAAGATGAAGCATTCACTGAAACTAAAAATGTCCAATAGAGGAGCAATAAGAAAGACAGTGATAGCCAAGCCCCAGCAACTTGTAGAAAGAGGACAAATCACTGGACCTGTGCTTTCCCAGTGGAATCCACAGAAATTCAAGACAGAGAACAGAAGTCCTAAACAATACTGAGAACCCCAACCTGAATTTCTGCTTAAATACAGAGGTTATATTTGATGTGAAAAACAACAACAAACAAAACAAAACAAAATCCGAAAAAAAGAAAACCCCAAACAAAAACTAACCAGAGCTATGGAAACAATTTTTGGGGCAATTCAATCCCTAAATTCTATTGAAACAATTACTCCAGCAATTCAGTCCCTAAATGCTATTGTCTGTTGTATCCATGTAATTAAGATTGTTTTGTTTTGACTGAGGTTTGAATTATCCAAATATTTGTCCACTTTCCCCCACTTTATTTTGTATGCATAGCCTCTGTATGGCCCTCCCAGGAGTTCAAAAGAAAGGTAATGGGGTGAGCTGAAGTGGAAGGAGGATTGTTACTCAGATTAGGCAAAGAGCAAAAGTGTGAACTGATCATCTGAATTTAAATCATTGAATTCTATCTAAAAATACTGAGAACAAGCTACAGTTTAAACAGTGCTATATCTAATCATTTTTGAGTCTGGGAGTAAGTTAGAGAGGGGATATCACTTAGGCTTGGCCTCTGGACCTAGAGAAGCTAGCTCTTGAACACTAGGAAGTTCCTGTGTTTCTGAAAGGGGAGAAAACATTCATTTGAACAATACAATATATAGCGACAAGCATTTATTAAGAGCTTACTATACTACTAGACAGGAGCAACTAGGTGGTGAAGTGTATAGAGCACAGAGCCTGGAGTCAGGAAGACCCGAGTTCAAATCCAACCTCAGACACTTAATAGTGTAACCCAGGGTAAGTCACTTAACCCCTATTTACTTCAGTTCCTCCTGTGAGGAACTGGAGAAAGAAACGGCAAACCACTACAGTAGCTTTACCAAGAAAACTCCATGGATATTTTTTTAAAAAGTCTATGGAGTTGTGTAGAGTCCGGCGCTACTGACCAATAGTAGTAGGCAGCAATAATAGAAATACACCAATGAAACAATCGCTAAGGGGAGAGACGATGAGAATATAAGCATGCTTGTGCTGTATATATTTATATGCATGTATCAGTGTATACACAGCACAAATATAAAGTTAATAATGATAATAACTAAACATTGAGAGAGTGCTTATTGTAAAGTACAAAGTAGTTTGGGGAGCCGTGCAGCAGCAGTTGGAAAGATGTCACACAAAAGCTGGTGCTTGAGCTGCTTATTGACAGAAGACAGGCACTGTGTAAGGAAGAGCCCAGGAGGGAGTGTGTTCTTGGCAGAGGGAATGGCCAATGCAAAGGCATGAATAAGGGCAGTGAGTGGCATGTGTGAGGAATAAAGACAAAGCCGGTTTGGCTGGATCGCAGAGGATGAGAATATTAGGGGACTGATGGCCAGTAAGGCTGAAAAGATACGTTGGGGTAAGCTTATAAAAGGTTTCAAAAGCTAAATAGGAAAATTCTGTTTTATCCTGTAGGGTGAAAGGAAGCCAGTGGAGCAGACTGAATAGAGAAGTTACATGGTCAGATCTGTGCTTAAGGAAAATTACTTTGATTACAGAGCTTAGGATGAACTGAATTGGTGAGAAACTTGAAGCAGAGACAGTATTTAGAAGACTGTTGGAATAAACGAGGCTGGATACCTAGTCTGAGAGACATCTGCATAGAAAGGATAGTTTAACCCACAGGTGCTGATAGAGAAAGAGGAGGGCTGAAGGCTGAACCCTGAGTCCTAATGACACGGTTAGGGGACATTATAGAGACAGTGAGCCAGCAAAGAAGGTAGAGAAGTAGCTGTCAGGAAAAGAATCCCAGAAGGTCAAGGTCACAGAATCCCGAAGAGGAGAGAAAATATGGTAGGAGAAGTGTCAACAGTGCCAAATGCAGTAGATAGGTCAAGAAGGATGTGGGATGAGAAAATTCCATTAGAATTTGCAATATCGTCGTCATTGGTAACTTTGGAGAGAGCAATTTTAAGTGAGTGAAGTTAGAAACTAGATTGCAAAGGTTTGAGGAATTCATGGAGAGGAAATAAGGGCAGGTTTTCCAAAGAGTTTGTTTGAGAGGAAAGAAATAAGATGATAGTTTGAGGGAATGGTGTGTCTTTTTCAAGAATGGGGGAGACCTGAGCCTGTTTGAAGGAAGTAGGGAAGGAAACAGTAGATAGGTAGGTGGCACAATGGATAGATAAAGCGCATCAGACTTGGGAGTTAGGAAGCCTTGAGTTCAGATCTTACCCCAAATACTTACCAGCTGTGCCCTGGTCAAGACATTTAACTTCTCTCAGCTTCAGTTTTGTTACCTATAAAATGGGGATAATAATTGCAGGGATCAAGTGAGATGACATGTAAAGGGCTTTGTAAACCTTAAAATGGTAAAATGGGAGCTATTGTTAGTAGGTGGGAGGATTATTAAGGTTTCAATCTGATAAAGGAAATAAATTTAAAGTGTACATACAAAGGGGGTGACTTTAGAAAGGAGCACCACTTTTTTGTTGGAGACCAGGGGAAAAGAAGAGAGAGAAGGAAATGATGTCAAGGGGTTTTGAGATGGAAAATAAGAGGAAAAGAAGCTTATAATAAATGTCCTTACATAGTAAAGCAAGAGGCAAGGTACTACACTGAGAGAGAGAAAGGAGAAAGAGACACAAGAAGTTTCAGGAGAGAAGAGAATTTAGAATAGTCATGTGGAGAGTGAGATAGAGAATCAAATTGAGAAGGAATAAAAGGATTGTCTATTGTGGAGCCCCATAGAAGTTGGAGAACATGAATTTATAATATACCCAACTGAAATTATCACAAAACTTCCTCGAGCTCTGTTTAGCAGCCTGTGAGTCGGACAGGAGGCAGAATGATGTTGGGAGTATTGAGAGTTGGGAGATTCTCCATGAATGAGATTTGGTCAGAGGTGAGTAATAATAGGACAAGAGGATAGAGTTCTCAGAACAGAAGACAGGTTTAAGTTCAAATAGTTAACTTTTGCATTGGGATTAGGAAGGGAGTAAAGGTAAGTCGGAGCAGGGGTAAGAAAATACTAAGAGGGTGGAGTGACTAGAGTTCTTGATGAGGGTTAAAGACAGGTTTAAGAGGAAGGAGGCACAAGGAAAAGTAGAATTTAGGAAATCATGACCTGATAGAGGAATGTCAAATTTTTAATTATGGAAGCAGAGCACTTGTGGGTAATGGTGAGATTGAGTGTGTGACCATTCACATGCATGGCTGAGGTAGAGTAAAAGATTAGATCATATGTTTGAGGAGGCTGAGGAATTGGGAGATTAGGTAGTCTGAGAGAGAATCAGTGTGAATACCAGTGTCCTCTAGTACAAGGCAGGAGCTAGGAAAGGGAAGAAGACCGTAAGGTGGACTTCATGGGAAAGGCGGCAGCATAACCTTGGAGTCAGTATTCCACAGCCACAATGACTCAGATTGGGTGGAAAATTTTGAATGACAGCTTCAAAGTTGAAACCTAGAAGACCTGACCATAGCTGTTGTCAGATGTAGTGATGGAGAAAGGAGGGCAGAGTGCTTTCAGTACCCTCTACATTTTCTGACCTAGGGCAAAGCCCCAGTGACTCGCTAGTGATGTCTCTGAGTATGAATAAATTATACACAATGAATATTTTGAGGGGAGGTTGGGGATAGGTGAAAACATCCTAAATTGAAATTGCTTTTAGGGGTAAAAACAATGATCAAAATGTTTTAAAGTTAATTTACCAGCCAAGTTAGACTGCTCTATTGTTCCAAAGTCAAAAATTTTTTCTAAGGCTCTATGGCTAGTCATAGAAATGTATGGTTATATCTAATTATTTGCAATTCCTTTAAGTAGCTCAAAAAATACAAGACAATTCCCCCCAAAATAGCTTCTTTCTCTGCACAAGAGTTCCCTCTGAAACTCTTATGTAAACACAGGTGATTGCCGAATAGACTCTACAGTAATGGAGTATCACTTGGGTAAACATGTCTACTACCAGGATCTTCACATAATGACAAAATCTCAGGTCACATTCAATTTTGGGCAACTGAGCATGAGAGGTTCAACTGTGGTTTCTTGACCTTGACTTTACAAATATAAATTTGCTGTTCTAGCTGTTTCCTTCATTCTCTTCCAACAGGGAGTTTAGAGACACTTGGACCAAAGAGTTATTTTTCTCTCTGTTTAGCCTGCCTATCTTTGGAAAGGAAGTTACTTGGCTTGTTGGCTCAGGAGTGCTAATTATATTCTTGAGCCTTAAGACTTGTAAAAAAGAGAAATTAAACATTCAAGGGCTGCCTTTGATCCTGAAATACAGTTCAAGGAAAAATGTTGACTTGACTTTTTTTCCCAAGCCTAAAAAGGCCTATTTTGGTTGAAGTTCCTGTTAAAAATATTTCATGGTTATGACACTGTATATAATAATTTTTCTTGAGATGGATGGCTTCCCTTCTTCCACTCCAATGATAATCCTCCCATAACAGACTGTTTTCAAAATTCAATGCTGGAAATAACAAGGTATTTTCTTTCTTTATTTTAAAAAGAACATTACACTTGGGCAAAGGACAGAAGTTTCTCAAAATGGTTGCTGGATAAAACCAAGCCAAAATAGAGACTGTGAAGCTTTCCACCCCATAGTCAACAAATGTGTCATAAACACAGCTTTATAAGAAACTAAAATTGATTGACGGATGGAAGACACAAATTCTATATTGGTTGTTATACCCATGGCCAATTGTCCCCCAAACTATGCATTTATACTATGTGTTTAATTCTGAGGATTTATCCCCAAAAGATCATTATGTCACTTTGACTAACTATTATCACCTAGAGTTATTCCAGGAAAGTTTTCTGGTATAATTTATGTCTGGGTTTCCTCAAGGCTAGATAATAGAATTCTTGTATGGATTGGGAGCTAAGTGCTAAAGATAATGGGTCCCAATACCAGTCAGGGTCTTTTCCTTAAACTATTTTATTTTGAATCAAAAATCTCCTGTTTCCTTGTCGTATTTCCTATATCTATAATAGGAGATGATTTAACATTCTTGCACTGAAGAGATGTATGAATAGTCTGGCTGTGAGTAATGGAGCATAGATTTAGTGCTGGAATGGACCTTATGAGGCCACTAAGTCCAGTCCTGTAACTTTATAGATGAGAGAGCTGAAGCTGAGAGAGGTTAAATGATTTGCCTCTAGGGATATATTGATAGTAAGTGTATGAGGCAAGATTTGCACTCAGGTCTTCCTGACTTTAAGATCCTTGCTTTATTCCCTGAGCAAGCTCCCTAAAAAATTAAAATTTAGGATCACCCAGAGGGAAGTGGAAAGGGGCATCATGGGCCTGAGAAGACTGTAGAACCTTACAAATAAAAATAAATTCAGCTGGAAAAGAATCATAAAGGATTTCATCAAAGACTGTCTGAAAAAAGTCACGTGGGAAATGTGGCTAGTCACATAGGAAAATCAAAGTATACCTGACATACAGTGTATGTATGCTCATTGAATCATTTGCAATTTCTAAGAGCACATTGAGTGACCTACCCCCTACCCCCAAATCTCCTACCCTGGGGAGGATTTTTATAGGAGGAAGTGGAAAAGAGTCATGTACAGTGGCCAAGGAACAAATGGGTACTAATATGCATCACTGAAGCAAAGTATTCATATTGGTAAGATCACAGAATCATGGACATATGATAGAAAGACAGAGTCAAGTCAACAACCATTTATTAAGTGCCTACTGTGTGCTAGACACTGTGCCAAGTGCTGGGGATACAAAATAAGGCAAAATAAGTCTCTGCCCTAAAGAGCAGACCACATATGAACAACTATAAACCTTAAGACACATGGATAGAGAGAGAGACAAAAATAGATAGAAAGAAAGATAGAGTGACAGACAGAAAGACAGGCAGACAGACATATATGTATATATCTATTTTGAAGGAGAGACAGAGAGAAAGAAAGATGTGGTAAGAAATAGAGAGAGAGACACACACACAGAACTGGAAATAATCGTAGCCACTAGCAAGTGGGGACAGACCAGGAAAGGCCTCTTGCAGAAGGTAGATTTTGACCTCAATCTTGCAGGAAGTCAGAGAATCCAGGAGGAGATGAGGAGGGGGAGGAGAGAGAGCCAGTGGAATGAATTAATGAGTGCAAAAGCATTTACAAAGTACTTAATTATGTCTGCCAGGCACGGTGTTATTCATGGAGGATACTTTTTTTTTTTTTAAAGAAGACAGTAGCTTCTCTCAAAGAGCTTACATCATAACAGGCAAAGAGAATACCCATGGGAGTGTGCTGGAACCAGCTCACACAGGCTGGAGAGCTGATTGTTAAATTTTCAGTTTCAGCATTTACATCTCAGAAATCAACAAAGGCTACAAATCAGGAGGTAATTTATTGTTATAACTGTCTAGACTTAAGAAATTGAGGTAGTTAACAATGAAGAATAAACTTGAAAGTGTCAAAGGTGTATCCCGCCCCTAGTTGTTAAGCATTTGTCAACACACTCTTACACACAGGGGAGGGGTGATTGGGAAGAGGTGTATTGGGTAGCTGCAAAGTCACAGGGATAATGAGTGGATTATGGGACAATGGATTCACATTCACATGTCTTTTCCAGGAATGGTAATGTTGATTTAATTACTGAGAAAGGAGATATATAAAGCATGAGAGCTACTGTGCCTTGCTCAAAACCAGTGACTGACTTAGTAGATTGATAGGAATAGACCAAGGGCACAAATAGAAAAAGGAAGGGTCTTTGCTTTGTGTGAGTGCTGCAAAATGTATTCTTGGATAATGCTGATCTTAGAGCACTCTGTATGTACATGCTTTCTGGTTCAACCTTCACTGAGGTGGTTCAGCATGGCAGGCTGATGGGGATGAGAGCTTTATTTAAACAGCTAGTTTTTTAATCAACCTTTCCACCCAAACTTGTTTTTGTTCCTTTGTTGAAAAATAATCAGGAGCATGCAGTAGCGATTCATGCAGATTAATGCCAAACCAGAGAAATGTCATTTTCCTCACTGAAAACGAACGTGTGGAACGTCTGAATCAAAAGCAAACTGTTGGAGATCAATATCATTTTGTTGAACATGACCTCTGTGATTATTTAAATCAGAAAAGAAGATAACAGAATGAATCCCACACTGTTTTGTATAGGTAACAATCCTGAGGACTGCAGGACCTTGCCAATGACTGTTGTTTTAAAAAAATTCTCCCTGGAAAGATGGATTGATATCGTTGTGACATCCTGGATCTGTTTCAGATCTAGCCATGGAACAGAAATTGTGCCAGCTGGTGTGACAGGTGATTATATTAAGGTTAAGGACAAAGATTATTTGTTTAGGATAATTCACTGGCTCTCTCAGTAGCCTTCAAACACTATGGCTCATGTTGTACATCAAATTCAGTTGAAAATATTAGTTGGGATAACTGAAACAGCTCCATACACACATTAATGTGGTCTATTCTCATGCTTCTTAGATACTGGTGATGAAAAGTATCTTTTCTATTTTGAGTTTCCCTCTGACACATTCCTTGAAGTTTCTGTCCTGTTATCCTTCTGGTTGGGCTATGTGCCAAGAGAAAACATCTTGCAATATCCTCAGAAGAATAGAGACACGGGGCAGAGCCAAGATGGCGGCATAGAAGCAGCAAGGTTTGGCAGCTCCAACATAACCACTTCAAATACCCATAAAATATGACTCTAAACAAATTTTAGGGCTCCAAAACTCACAAAAAAGCACCAGAAAAACAATCTCCTGCTGAAGACAGCTTGGAAGGAAGGGGTCATTGCAGTGCACTGGGAGCCAAAACCAGCCCAGCCTGAAACTGTGGCTTGGCCCTGGGGCAGCCAGGACAAGCTGCAGCTGGAGCCTTCAGGAGAGTGGATCAGCGGCAGCTGTGGCAGTTTCCAGAATTATCAAGCCATAAGAAATAAGGACTAAGTGAAAGATCAGTGGAACTCAGCTAAATTTGGGGGAGAAAAGCAGTCAGGCTGAACTCTCTCCAGGGCAAGGAAGCAGCAGAAGTGGTGGCCCTGCAGCCGCCTCCACGTGGCTGCTTCAGAGCTCCAGGTCTGCAGACTGCTGGGGGGCCAAGCGATCATTCAGAGGCTAAGTGCTCTTGCGCTGAGCAGCCTGGATCTGGATTGCAGTCTTGGGTGGTGGTCCTGGGGCGCCTTTTTAGTGAACCAAAGCTGGTGGGGGCTGCAGCAGCCTCCTAATAGTTCTGGCAGCTGCAAAAACCCCAGCGATTTGGGACAGAGCTTTCCCCTCTGGAAGCAGAGTTCCACAGAGCTAAAAAGTCAAGTAATTGACTGGCAACAAAATGAGCAGACAAAGGAAGCAAAGTAAGAACAGCAACCAAACTTTAGATTCCTTCTTTGGGGACAAAAAGGATCAAAGCATGGAATGGGAGGAAGACAACACAGTCAGAACTCCCACACCAAAAGCTTCCAAGAAACATGAAGACTTTCTATAAGCCATAGAGCACCTTAAGAAGGATTTTGAAAACCAAATAAGAGAAGTGGAAAAAAAATTTAGAAGAGAAATGAGAATGATGCAAGAAAACCATGAAAAGAGAGTCAACAACCTGACTGAAGAAAATAACACCTTAAAAAATAGATGAACTCAAGTGGTAAAAGAGGCCCAAAAAGCCAATGAGGAGAAGAATGCCTTAAAAAGTCAAATTTACCAGATGGAAAAATAATCTCAAAAGCTTTCTGATGAGAATAATTCCTTCAGAATTAGAGTGGAACAAATGGAAGCTAATGACTTTATGAGAAATTAAGACACTATAAAACAGATCCAAACAAATGAAAAAATGGAAGGCAATGTGAAATATCTCCTTGAAAAAAACCACAGACCTGGAAAACAGAACCAGGAGAGACAATTGAAAAATTATTGGACTACCCGAAAGCCATGATCAAAAAAAGAACTTAGAAAGCATCCATCAAGACATTCTCAAGGAAAATTGGCCTGATATTTTAGAACCAGAGGGCAAAAATAGAACTTGAAAGAATTCACAGATCACCTCTTGAAAAAGATCCCCAAAAGAAAACTCCTAGGAATATTATAGCCAGGTTCCAGAGTCCCCAGATCAAGGAGAAAATATTACAAGCTGCCAAGAAGAAACAATTTGAATACTGTGGAAACACAGTTAGGATAAACCAGGATCTAGCAGCTTTTAAGGGACCAAAGGGCCTGGAATGTCATATTCTGGAGATCAAGGGAGCTAGGATTGAAACCAAGAATTACCTACCCAGAAAAATTGAATATAATGTTCCAGGGGAATTGTTGGGTAGGGGAAAGATGGGGAGAAAATTTGTAACTCAAAATCTTGTGGAAATGAATGATGTAAACAAGAAAATAAATAAATTAATTTATTTAAAAAAAAGAATAGAGATAGGGACTAGACCTGTGATTTCACTGGGCATCTGGAACAACTGCTAACACTGAGGTACCCTACCTACAATATCTTTCTTCTCTCATCCTCTCTCCTGGGGCTATCTCAGAATCTGACTGGGATAGCCAGGCGGGAGAAACCATTGAGAGTGACCTACCTTTTTGCTTTCCCCCTTGCCTGGCTTGCTTGACTGTTCCCAGGGTTTGAATGAAATGGAAGTCTACGACTCCATTTCTTCTTATGATATGGAAGACCAATAGGTCCTACCATTTGCCTTGCCTTGCAGTGCCCCAACACTATCATCTTAACTGCTCAAGTAGCCTAACGTTCTGGGCCTTGCCATCTGCTCCACTGCATCACCCTTAGGATTTCTCGACCTTTCCATTTGCCCTGAAGCTTAACATTCTCTTATGTATTTTCTCTCCCCTCACCCAATTAGAGTGTGAGCTCCTTGTGAGCAGGGACTGTTTACCTTTTATAATTTGTAATCCCAGCCTTTAGTGCCATGTTTGTCATTACAGTAAGTGCTTAATGAGTATTTTTTCTCTCATTCCTTCATTCATATAAATTCTTTACAACTTATCATCTTAGAGGGTTGCCTAGGACACTGAGTGGTTAGGTGATTTGCCCAGTGTCAGACAGACAGGATGTGTCAGAGACAGAACTTGAACCCAGGTCATTCTTGGCTTCAAAGAGCCCACTCAAGTCAAGCCAAGTCAATTTGACAAACATTTATTAAGCACTTCCCATGTGACAGGCATAATGCTGAGTTTTAGGGGAACAAAGAAAGGCAAAAATAGTTTCTACCCTTAAGGAACATGCAAACAAGTTTTTTTTTATATATCAGGTAAGTTATGTATAGGGTGAACTGCTCTACCCACTAGACTTTTGAAGGTGTGACCAACATCAAGATCCCATGACCTTTGACAGGCATTCAAGAGATTTAGGAAAGGGCTCAAGACATCAATATTAATCAATTGACATGTAACTGTTATGTGTCAGTCATTGTGCTAGGAACTAGAGATATAAAGAAAAAAAATAGAACACTTCCCTCCCTCAGGGGGCTTATACTCTATTAGGGGAAATAACATGTACATACATAAGTATATACAGCAATAACAGAGAGGAAAGGCGCTTATAGTTGGGAGTATCATGACATCTGAGCTGCATCTGTGAGGAATTCTATGAGGCAGAGGGAAGGAGAGAAAGCATTGCAAGCATGGGGCCAACCAATACAAAAGCACAGAGCTAGAAAACTGTGAAAGGGACGTCAAGAAGGTTAACTTGCCTAGACCTGTGAATGTGGTAAGAAAAGTAATATATAATTAGTATAGAAAAGTAGCTTGAGGCCTGGCTGTGCAGGGCTTTAAAAGCCAAGGAGAAGAAAGGATGGTTTATCTTAAAGATAATAAGAGGGACCCATTGGAATTTCTTTAGCAGAAGAGTAACACAATTAGATCAGTACTTTAAAAAGAAACATTTTGACAGGTATATGAAAGGTGGACTAGAGTGGTGAGAGTTAAGCCAGGAAGACTAAGAGGCTATTATTAAAATAATAAAAATAGTAATAATAGCTAGTATTCATATAATACCTACTATGTGCCAGGCAAAACAACCCTGGGAGGTCTGTGCTACCATTATTACCATTTTAGAGTTGAGGATACTGAGGTGAAGTGACTTGTCCAGGGTAACACAGCTAGTAAGCTGTGTTTGAGGCCATATTTGAACATATGTCTTCCTAACTCCAGGTTCAGCACTCTATCCACTGCACCACCTGGCTGCCTTTGCTGTCACAATAATCCAGGCAAAAAGTGATAAGGAGCTGAGTTGAGGTGGAGGCTGTGAAAGTAGTGAGAAGAGTTGGGGTAGTGGAAATTACAACATATGACACCTGATTACATTGGTGTGGAGTGAGAGAGAGGGAAGAGTTGAGGGTAATGTTGAGGTTGCCCACCTCAGAGACAGAAAAGATGGTGGTTTTCTTAGCAAAAATAAGTAAATTTAGAAAAAAGTTGGGTTTATTACAGAAAGGTATTGAATTCTGTTTTGGATTATGTCTATGGGACATCCAGATCGAAATATCCAATAGGGCACTTGATGTGAGATTGGAGCTCAGGAGAGTCCCTGGAGCTACAGACATATATATAGGGAATCCTTAATGGTTTTCAATACAATAATCTATAATAATAACTAGCATTTATGTAGTACTTTAAGGGTTGCAAAATGCTTTACAAGTAACATCTTATTTTATCCTCACAATAACAGTGGGAGGGAGGCACTATTATTTCCCCCATTTTACAGATGAGGAAACTGAGGTAGATGTGATTTTCCCAGGGTTATAGAGCTAAGTGAAGTATCTGAGGCCATATCTGGTCAGGTCAGGTCTTTCTGACTCCAGATCCAACACTCTAACCACCACACCCCTTGGCTATGAGGCCTCAGAGAGTATGTATGACTAGGAGAAATGGGTAGAAGTTACAGAAGCAGATTTCAGTCTGATGCGGGAAAGGACTTTCTAGCAAGAGGAACTATCCTAGAGGTGAAATGGACAGACTCAGGTACATACTTAGGATGCTCTTGGAGGTCTTCCAGGAAAAACTAGATGAATGCTTTTCAGGGATCTTTAGAGGAAGTCCCATTCCATTTTGGGTTGTACTAGTTGGCCTCTCAGATCCTCTTCAACTCTAAGGTTCTGTGATTCTCTTATCATCTGCATGTAGGCAATAATTAAGCTGAAGTGAACTAATTAGGTTATCAAATAAGAGAGTATAGAAAGGGAGGAGAAGAGAGCCCAGGACACAGCCTAGGAGCACATCTGTAGTGATGGGGCATGACAGAGACGATGAGCCATCAAAGGAGACTGAGAAGGGGGATAGTGAGATGGTTAGGAGGGGAACTGGGAGACAGTAGTATCACAAAATCCCAGAGAAGAAGAAACATCCAGGAGGAGAGCATTCATTCAACAGTGTCAAATGGCATAGAATGGTTCAAAAAGGATGAGGATTGAGAGAAGCTCATAAGATTTGGCAATTAAGATATCCTTGGTAACGTGAGAATGTTTTCAGTTCAATGGTAAGGTAAGAAGCTAGTACTGCAAGTACAGAGAACTAAGTAAGAGGTGAAGAGGTGGAGAAATGAGTATAGACAGTTTTTTAAAAATAGGAATTTATTTGAGAAAGAAAGGAGAGATATGGGACTATACTTTGGGGGGATTGTAGGACCTAGTGAAATTTTTTTTTTTTAAAGTATGAGAGAGACTTGGACCTACTACTGACTGTTCCATGAACGCCATTCTGTCATCTCTAAGCATTCTCTCTGGCTGACATCCATAAGTGGTACTCTTTCTCTTCTTACTGACATCCCTGATTTCCTTCCCAACTAAAATCTTACCTTCTACAGAAAGCTTTCCTCAACCCCTCTTAATTCTAATGCCTTCCCTTTGTTAATTTTTTCGTATTTTTCCTGTCTCTATCTCACTTTGTATATTTTTTTGTGTATTGTTTTCCATTAGATTGTAAGGCAGAAACTTGAAAGCAGTCTTTTGCCTCTTTTTGGATCCACACTGCTTGGCACAGTACCTGACACATAGTAGATGCTTAATAAATGTTTATTGATTGATGATTATAGGTAGCAAGGAAAAAATGAGTCCACAGGAAGAGATGGGCGGGGTAGGGAGGCTGGTTGAGGGAACAATCTGCTGAAGGAAATAGGAGAGGATGGGATCAAGGGCACATGAAAAGGGGTTAGTATTGGTGAGGAAAAGAACTTCCTTATCATCAGAGGATGACGGAGGAATGAGGAACGTGTCAAGTGGTTCTTCAATAAAAAAAAAGGAGACATAGCAAATGGACCTATTATTGTGGTAAGTATGGGGTGAGTTCTTTAGCTGAGAAGGTGGGAGAAGGGGAAACAAGAGGTTTGAACAGAGAAGAGAAAGCTTTGAACTATCTCTGTGTGTATTAGAATAAGAAATCAATTGGGTAGGAGTAAAAGGAATGTCATATTTCAGTGAAGGCCCAGCTGAAGTCAAGGATGAGCTATTTCTGATTTGGGGGAACAAAATTTTCATTATGCTATCCTTTGCTATACTCTCTGTTTAAGACTTCAGGCATCTTACAGCGCTGCCTAATGTACATTGCCTTCCCAGAAACACACACACACACACACACACACACACACACACACATGCATGCACGTACACACGCATGCACACATGCATGCACTCAAACAAACATGAATATAAAGTCCTCCAGGTAATCAGATTCAACAGAGCCTTGGTACTCATAAAGAGGTATCACTTGGGTCTCTTTTCTTTGTTCCAAACTGACCAGCTTTATAATCACAGTACAGAGGCCAGTTTAGGAATATCTATCCAGAGTCTCTGAAATTTCCTGTTTTTATGGAGTCCCTGTGGGTAATTTCTGAACACAACGAGAGGTTAGTTAATGCCCTCACTAGGGGTATTGGCAGCAGGTGTTGCCTTCCTGCTCCACTGATCAGTTGCCCTATCTTCTTAACTGTAGTGACAAATACGCAGCAAATTCACAAATTAGGGCTGTATTTATACTTCTTTTATCAAATATAAATATTTTTAACTGTAAAAGAGTCTGCCTTGGTAAAAGTCATTGGTGTCCACATAAGTAAACATGAACATGTCTGAATTTCTACAGTCTATTTAAATTTCCATTACAAAGTAAAATCACTTTAGCCAATATTTCTCCAAAAGCTAATACCATTAATAAACATATAAAGTCAGATTTAAATTGTCCCAAAATTCACATTCCCTCTCACCCCAGTACTGTCAAGGATAACATAAAAGGACAAGTTCACTAACAAGTTAAAGCAACTAACACTAGGATGTGAAAGGATAATCTACAATCAAAATCAGTTATAAGTAAAGGTTATTCTCACTAGGACATAAAGAGGACTATTCTACTAAATCTATGCAAATAGTTCAGGAGATACAATATGTAAGTGGCTTACTTTCTCTTATTTTTAGTTATCTCATCAGCAAAATGGGAATGCTAACATCTGTGGTACCAACCTCACAGAGTTGTCAGGAAACCTGAATGCATTAAGGTGTGCAAAGCAAAGCACCTTACAGATTTTACAATGTTATATAAATGTCAACTATTATTGTTATATCTTATTCCCTGAATATGCTGGGCATCATTACATTAATGTGCATTTTTAAGATAACTCTGTCCATTTTATTCCAATTGATCTGTAATGTAGAAGGTAGACACATAGAGAGATATGTTGGAATTTCTATAATAAACTCTTTTCATCACTGCTGACAACAGAGCTGTCATTATTGGACTCCAACATCTCAGGAGGCTATGTACTACATGAACAAACAGAAAAAGTACTGAAGAAGATAACACAGCTGGGTTTCAGTAGGTTTCCACGGCCAAAGAATTCATTATTAAGCAACTAGCCTATTAATGATGAACCTTATTGTACTTACTTAAACTGTATGCTCAGAAAGCATACAGACAGGCAGTCCTCAGACATACAGAGGTCTTATTAAAGTATGTACAATAATTTTTTTAAATCAATTTTTTAAACTTGGTCATCAAGGGAATTGTGGGGTGGGGGGAGAAAGAAATTGCTATTTTTTATATTTCTGGATGTGTGTTTTAATAGGTATTAAAGAGATAACCTGAGGTAGTATTGCAGACAAGATGGCATGCTATGTTCTTTTATCATAGGTTGCTTTACTTTGAGAAAAAAATGTTATGAGAAAATAAATTCATAGTGATAATTTGTAGGATTGGGGGTGAGCAGAAAGAAGAACAAAGCAAAATTTCAAAGGTAGGAATTGGATTCAGTCCTTATTCACATTAATTTTCTATACTTCCTTCATCCGTATAGTCTGTTACCATAATAATTCACAAAAGCCTGATTTTGATGTCTAATCATATTTTGGAAGGGTTCCAAGTTCCTGAAGACTATGCCAAAAGAGCATAAGCTCTTGCAAATTTTACTGATCTGGAAAGACTTTGAGTTGATCTGGTGACAGCCTGAATCTGCTATCTGAGGTTCACCACAGCCAAGTATAGAGAGGAGGTTATCCACCAGGTGATATATTGTTGAGATAAAATACTAGGAAACTGAACCATACCATTAAAGACATAAGACAATTATAGCCTAATAGAAAGATGGCTCACATATTCTCCTTTAAGAAGCAAATAAAAGAGTTGGCATGTTTGGCTTCATTTCATGAGATAACTGGCCATTTTGCTTTGTAGTGTCCTTAATGAGTATAAGAAAAAAGCAACCATTAAGATAATTGAAGCTTATGAGCCAACACCAGTTGCAAGAATGAAAAGGAAGGGAAATGCTACAGAGAAATCATCAAGATCCTTCAAAACAAGTCAACAGATGAGCTTAATTGTAAGGGAATTTAACACAAAGATGAGCATAAAAGGAAAAGAAGCCAAAGGCTTACAAACTCCTCCAAATCTTCCTATTTCTTATAAATATTTTTTAAAGAAGATCCAGAAGGTAGCAAACATTCAAACTGAACAACATCACCAAAATTAAAAGGATTTTATCTTTGTAAATAAGAAAAGACTGGCTACTGATATGGAAGTCATTTCAGAATCTGCTGTTGTGCACAATGAAAACATTGACTTGTCAGTGTAAAAGCCAAAATCAACACCAAAAAGGATGAAAGGATAAATATGTGAAGATATGATGTGCAATTACAATAGCATCACCCTAAACTATTAAAAAGCTATTGGTGATGAAAAATGGTAAAGAAATAAAGGATATTAACATGTACTATTACTGTTTCTTACATTAGTTTAACTAAAATAAAGCAACTACCATAATAAAGAAGTCAAAAGAACACAAAATTAGATTCAATTAGCATACATAAACTCCTTGTTAATAGGAAGAGACATGACAGTCAACGGTAAGGTCCATTTAGAAGATCAGCTTGTTTTAAAAACATTATTAAATGTATGTGATAGAAGACTGCAAGTAGTATTGCCTCATGAAACAGCAAAGGGTGATGAAGGAAAAATGATTCTCCCAAACTATGGTACAAGACCTGGTTATTAAACCAATAATTTAGTGAAGAATATTTCAAGATGTAACCAGGAAGACAATAAAATGGACATGAAATAGAGAGATATGTTGGAATTTCTATAATAAACTCTTTTCATCACTGCTGACAACAGAGCTGTCATTATTGGACTCCAACATCTCAGGAGGCTATGTACTACATGAACAAACAGAAAAAGTACTGAAGAAGATAAAACAGCTGGGTTTCAGTAGGTTTCCACGGCCAAAGAATTCATTATTAAGCAACTAGCCTATTAATGATGAGCCTTATTGTACTTACTTAAACTGAATGCTCAGAAAACATACAGACAGGCAGTCCTCAGACGTACAGAGGTCTTATTAAAGTATGTACAATAATTTTTTTAAATCAATTTTTTAAACTTGGTCATCAAAAAGGATCCCAACGTCCCTCTTTGAAGCTTCTTTTGCTTTCTATAGTCACCTCAGAACAAGCTACCTATAGTTCCAAGTACTTCCAGGACCGAGGGAATACCCAGCCATTCTGAGGATGCAGATCCACAGCACCAAATGCACTGATTCTTAGAACAAGTGCATTGGGACCATAAAGTACAAAGGGAATTGCATATAACAAGAAGGAGATTGTGAGAAGACAAAGAGCTACAGGAACATATCCTTATATTCACTGTCATATACTTGGTTTGATTGAACTGCGTAATTTTTTAAAAGAATCAGTGCTTTTAAATATGTCATTAAAAAAGGTTCCAATAGATTAGGAATGCTGATTTATCCTCCACAATTTCTATGTGAAGTCACCCTAGCACATAGAGGAGAGCTGCAAATATATGCCTCTATCATACCTGATTGTGTTTTATTTTCAATTTTCTTCTAAAATATTTAGAAGATATTTCTCACAGAGACTAGCTGGCTATTGTTTGTTTTGATTTTCCATCTGGTCTTCCATTAATATACTAATAGCTACTCTAATTTCTCCTGCTGTGTTATTGATCTTATTTTTCCTTATGACATGTTTTATTTTCACTCTGGGAGTGGAAAACAACATGGATAGGAAGTAGCAGTTTCTTTACAGCTGCTGTATGCCAAACTAACAGCCATTACTGTAATATACTTTGTATAATTCAGTCTGTTGTGTAACTCCTTGCTCCCTTGATTTTTCAATATTTGTTGTCTGTCCACAAAATACTAAGCCTTATTATAGAACCAAATTGAAACACAAATCCTGCTCTCTGGGAGCTTAACATTTAACCTTTCTCTCTCTCTCTCTCTCTCTCTCTCTCACTTTGTCTCTCTTTCTCCCTGCCTCTCTCTCTCTCCTCTCCTTCCTCCTCCTTCTCCTTCTTCTTCTCGTCCTCCACCTTCTTCTCTTCCTCCTCTCCTCTCTCCCTCTTCCCCCTTTTGCTTCCACCCTGTCCCATCCTTTCTCTCATTCTCAATTTAGGTTGAATCCCAGCTTTGCTTAGTAACTGGGCGATTTTGGGTAAGTTATTTCACCTTTCTGGGTCTCAGTTACCTTCTTTGTAAAAAGAAGACTTAAATATCTACACCTCTAATGTCTCTTCTAGTCCTAAACCTACTATGTTGTGATTCTATGTTCAAACGTTATAGAGAGGTGCTTAATAAATGCTTACTGATGGATTGATTGAAAATACCTAGAGTAAGATGTATTGGAAAGATCATATATAAATGATTTATGTAAGTACATGGACAACAGTCACACAAGATGAAAAGGCTCTATGCTCACATTAAGGAATCTTTACTCATATAAGGAAGTATTCACACTGATAAAATCAGGAATCCATTGATATACTGAAAGTTATTGATCACCTTATGGCACCACTGGGCCCCTAGGAATAAAGTTTTAATACCCATTATACTGTACTTAATAAGATAAGCAAGTTTGTTAGTACATTATATTTAGCCTTGAGTATGGTATTCCATAGATATCCATAATAATTATGTACAAGGGAATTTTTAACAGAAAATTATTTATGCTCTTTTGTTAGCTAGAAATTCAATTAATTAGAATACCTCATTCTCTGAGGATTCTGGTTAATTGGGGTTTTACTGTGAAATGTTTGTTCCAATATAGATGTGAAAAAATGTTGTAAATTGCCATTTATAGCACTTTTTTGAGCCATCAGTTCATGATGTGTTAATGTTCAATAAATAATTGGATGAAGTGATACTGTAATCTTAAAAAATCAGAGGACATATTAAGAACTGGACTAAGGAATAGTAATTTTGAAAAAAACTGGAAAATAAGTGTGTTTTGTTGTATGAGGGTTTGGGAGTAATTGAATATCATGGATATTCAGGATATGAGTATAAAATAATGTAACTATTTTAAACAAACATATGGCATGCAGTAGTGGATAGAGTGCTGGTCTCAGGGTCAGGAAGACTTGTCAAACCCTGCCTCTGACGCTACTTTTGTGATTATGGTAAAGTGACAACTTCTGTGTGTCTCAAACATTTTTCAAGGACCAGTCTAAGTCACACACAGTCTATATTTGAGTTGATGAAGAGAGTTCTCTCAAAGACAATTCCAAATACTGAAGAAAGCATGGATTCTTCCTTCATGTATTTTTCATTTTCAAGATATTCTATATTCAAATGAGTGTTGTTCCTTTCCTTTCATGTTTTGGGAACTCCTCTTTTGGAATTTTCTTCACATCTGTTCTTTTCACTCATTCTTTGGAACCACCTTGGTGATGGCAAATTTTTGTCCTTTGTCACTAGATATTTTTGGAACAAGCAATCATTTGGATTAGCATCTAGTGAAGAAGATAAATGATTAGGTTTGGTTATTACATTCTCTACCTTAGTTTTGGTCCCAAATATTATAGGGTAGAATTCATGTATTATTGGTAAACTGACTGTGAAGGAAATTTCAAAAGAAAAGTCTAAAAACTGTCTGGAGTAATTAGAGTAAATATATATCTCCAAGTAAGAATCTGAAGTACAAGATTCATTTTAATGTGCAGGTTTTTATTTTATAAAAAAACAATCTTACTAATTTATATTAATGACTAGTATGGCTGCTACGTACATAGAGTTAAAGAAATAAATATCATTAGTATAAAACATTGAATCATGTTTTGTTAGGGTTATGCATACAGATCTTGGATTTTAAATTTAACTATTTTATGGGTAAAATGTAATATTTCATTCCATTCTGATGAAATGAGCTTTTTCATCTTTTTTTATTGAAACAAAATTCAAAGCATGACTGTTTCTAATACATAGGCTTATCAGCACTGATTGCATTTCCATCAACTCATTTATTTGGGGGAACTGAAAAAGAATTCTCCAAATGAATAAATTTTGGTATCACTTAAGGTGAGTCACTTTGTTGATTAAAAGAACTCCAGTGAAGAAGGTTAAGTTTTATATTTAATCCAATCTCTCCTTCAGAAAATAGAATGCTTTTATGAAATAGAGTGAAATGTCAGGACAACTATTTCTAGTAATATGACAGTGCTTTGCCTTTCCCTGGCACCTTTATTATAGACCTTTTTACAAATATTAATTAGTTCTTATACCATACTAGCCCAGTGGGATTTTAAATCATCAGGCTTTGTTTTTACAGGCCGAACTAAAATAAAAGTCTGAAAGCAGCATAATCATATGATGAATGTGAGATTACGTGAGGCAGAGAGGAGACATGATCTACCCTGCTGCTGCACTCTCTGGCCATTGGTCCTTTCCAGTTATTCTACAGCTGAACCCTCCCACCCCACCACTGCATTAGAATGTGAGTTCCCTGAATAGTTTCACTTTTCTGTTTGTGGTTCCCATGCTTAGTACAGTGCTTGACAATAGGAAACATTAAATACATGTTTTTCATTCTTTCGTTAACTCATTCAATCATCAGAACCAGCAGACAGAGTCTGATGAAACTTCAGGCACAAGACCTGTCCTCAGCATCTTTCTTCTTCAGGCTTCCCTAGTGCACAGGAGCCAAAACTTGGCTGAACCAGATTAAGACATAATTGGGAAGTATTTAACAAAATTAATAAAAATATAGTTGGACACATAATGTTAGTTTGACACCACCGCCCGCAGGCACTACTTGGGAAAGATGTCCTCCATTCACCCTTCTAACTACTCTACTGCTTTCTACTTTCTCTTCTATAGCTATGGAAGACAGATGGTGGTAAGGGGAAAGACATGCAGCCACCCTTGCCTACATGTACTACCACAACCTGCTATACCTTATTTTCATGTTTGTTTACATTCTTCTTCTGTTTGAAACTGCTATTAAAGTACATGGTCATTTATAGTGATTTTTATCCAGACTTAAACATTTAGAGATTGACAGAAGGGAAAGGAGATTTTCTTCTCTCTCACACCTCAGGTTGGGATGGAGGTGAGCTTATTAGAGAGATTTCGGCAATGTTAATGATTTGCCAGGGCCTAGTCACATCCCATACTGCTTTCGAACTTGGAGAGAAATTTAATAAGGAAATGAGCCAGTGGCAGTGAAATGGATGTTGGTACATTTGGTCTGGCAAACACACATGCAGCAACTAGCCAAACTCCCACCTGGTCACAATTCTATAACCATTTATTTTTATCATCAATGACATAGGAACTACCATAGCTGTACCATAAAACCTAAGATTCTGTCATTTTATAGAAATAGCACTTAAGAAGAGAACGACTGTACAAATTCTGGCATTTTTGCGCCTTTGTTATTGTCACTTCTTAAAAACACAAAGAAATATAGGAAGACATATTAAGTGATAAGGAACAAAGTAAACAGAATACAAACATACAAACTCATTACAAGTGGATAAAAGAAATAATGATGTCATACTTAAAAACCAACAGAAAGAAAAATAATCAGAGGGGAATGTGGGAATAAATACATTTTTGCTATTATTTTGTTCAAATGAGCATTATCATGGTGAGGGGTGGGAAATGTCAGAGACAGAAATCGAGAAATTGTGTGCATTATTTGCATCCTGAGTTCTTGATCTCAGCACCGAGAAATGATGTTAACATTTCATCTATCTGGGTCCCAAATAAGCTGAGTGTTTATATATCTGTTAAAACACTGAGGGAAATTTTTAGTGTTTTAGTGTTTTACTTTTAGTTTAACAAGTCCCCAGAGGTAAAAATCTATCTGCTATGAATTGAGATTGGTGGGCAGAATAGTGGAAAAGGTGTTGATTTTAAAATCAAAGGGTTTTGTATAAGATCAAGGTTGTATGGAAGATCTGTGGAAGAAGATTGACAGGAATTACATAGGATGAGAAGTCATAGATGAGTTGCAGATATGTGCTAATGGAAGGATAGCCACATAATTGAGATGGCTGATTCTTTGTTGACTTCAAATTATTTGTGTCTTCTCTACACTCTCTAATTATCTCAGCTCCAAGTATGATACTATGTACACAGTAAGTGCTTAGGAAATATCTGTCAAATGAATTAATGACTCCAATTTAGAATAGGCTGTCTCAGGAATCATTAGGGCCTACCTTTCCTAGAGATCTTTGAGCAGAGGCTATCAGTCAGTTAATAAACATTTACTAAGCACCTACCATGTATCAGGCAGCTCAACATGGAGGCAGGTAGGTGGCTAAGTGAATAGAGCGCCTGGAGTCAGAAAGACCTGAGTTCAAATTCAGCCTCAGACATTTACTACCAGTGTGACCCTGCAAGTCACAACCTCTGTTTGCCTTGAGCCACTGAAGAAGTAAATGGCAAACCACCCCATTATCTTTTCCAAGAAAATCCCATGGACAGTATGATCTGCAAGTCATAAGAGTTAGACATGAATGAATAACAACAATGGACTAGATGCTGTGCTAAGTGCTGGACAACGATTTGTCAGTGATATTGTAGCAGAGATTCTTGGTCAGGTCCAGGTTGAACTAGATGTCCTCTGAGGTCCCTTGCAATTCTTAGATTCTGTGATCCTATGTATGAATGAATGTCTATTGCATGAATGACATTAGCATTGGGCGGGGAGAATGGCCAGGAACAGAATACAGAAAGTAGAGGATGGGACTGGCGGAAAGCAAGCTTCACCTAGGGCCTGTGCTATAGTCTGGTCCATCAATTTCATTTTCATTGGGATCAAATTAGTTTATTCTATTGTGATAACTCTGCAAAGTAGTATATTTGGAAATTTAAGTTAAATAATTTTAAATACATATGCCCCATTGCGGGGAAGTAGCACTATGTTTACAAAACTGGGGGGGAGGAAAAAGATGTGACACTGCATAGTAAATAGGGCCTTGGATTTGAAGTCAGGAAGCCTTGGGTTTGAATTCTCCTCAGCATGAGCTGAGCAACCCCAGTCCACATTCTATGCAAATGGTAATCTTGCCTCTGACACTTAGTACTGAAGTTTGGTGACCCTTGGCAAGTTGTAAGATCTCTCTGAGCCTCAGTTACCTCATCTGTAAAATGGGGATAATAATAGCACCTATAACAGGACTGTTGTTGTGGAGATCAGAAGAGAAAATACAAATTAAAAGTTTTTCAAATCTTACTGGGGCTATGCAAGTATGAGCCACTAGTATAAGCAGAAATTATTTATTTGGTGCTGATATTCTTTGTGCTTATCAAAATTCCCCTTTAATGCACAGTGAAGATTTAAAGTAGTTTTGTTTGCTCTTCTGCAGGATTTTCTGGCTCCCCTTTCCTTTTGCAAAAGCTACATCAAAATGCCTGGCAGCAGCTACCCAGACTACCCACTGAATCAAATTGCAGTAGCTTCACAAAACCTTTTAGCTTGTGATGTGTTAGAGGAGAACCGGGATGTTGAAGGGGAATGTTGAATATATAAATAGAATGCACTGAACTATTACTAGGGAGAGGTGCTGCCCATCACTGCAGGGAATACTGAAACCATTAGAACCTAAGGGACCAGGTACCATAATGATGATGTTTCCCCCAACATTCTTCTGCTGCTAATTAAAATATTTTTGCCTCTTCATTCTCTATGAGCTTGAAACCTCATACAATTTGACAAGGTCCTTCCTCTGAAGATGTGTCAAAAATAATATATTTACTTTAATAGTTCAAAGATTCTAGGTTTCAGCCATGTGAATATTCCCTCTACTGCCTCAGATCATGACTCTTGCATACCTTAGTGGCTAGTCTTTGTGACATAATATAACAAAAAAAGTCATCTGGGCTAATCCATTTAATGGGATAATGAGACTCATTGAGTGCCACTAGATTGCTTCTCAGCTGATAGACATAAAGTCAGTTTATCTCTATGACTCTACTCAAAGCTTTTCCAGCTTTGAGTATGGCCTTCAAGAGCCCAAGGTCACCTTCACACCATGATGAAGCATTGGAGTAGGATTTTTGTAAGGAGCTTTCAGATCTTTGAATAGGAGAAGAGTTCTTGATTTAAGTGACTGAGAACATTACACAAAATAAAAAAAAGTTTTTGTACTAACAAATCTAATGTAGTGAAAATTAGAAGGGAAAAGCCTTTTCAGCAAATTTTCTCTGATAAAGGCCTTATGTCAGTGACATAGAAAGAACTAATTGAAATTCATATGACTAAGAATAATTTCCTGATAGTAAATGGTCAAGGATATAATAGCCAGTTTTCAAAGTAATAAATTCAAGCTGTCAATAAACATATGACAAAAGTATCTGAATAACTAGTAGAGATATGTAAACCAAATTAAGTCTGAGGTTCCACCTCACACCCACCAGACTGACAAAGATGAGAAAAGAGAAATAAGACAAATGTTGGAGAAGTTCCAGGAAAAGGGTCCATTAGTGAACTATTGGGGATGCCATTCTTGAGAACAGTTTTAAGAATAAGCTAACTGTGCTTTGATTCAGCTATACCACTACTGGGCTTATTCCCCAAAGAACTCAAAGAAAGAGGAAAAAAGGAACAATATGTACAAAAATATTTATAGCCCCTCTTTTAGGAATAGTCAAAATTTGGAAACTAAGGGGGTATCCTCCTTTTGAGGAATAGCTAAACAAAATGTAGCATATGAATATAATGGAATAATATTATTCCATAAGACTTGATGAAATGGGCACTTTCAGAGAAAACTTGAAGACTTCTAAGAACTGATGCAAGGAGCTGCACTACAACAATCTATACATTAATAACATTAAAAAGAAAAATGACCTTGAAAGATTTTAGAACTCTGACCAATACAAGAAAAAACAAGTCCAAAAGAATGAGAATAAAATATGTCCCCACCTGCTGCTGAAGAAAATTCAGAGAAATACATTCATTTTCAGACATGGGCAATGTGAAAATTTATTTTGCCAGACTATACATGTATGTAATGAGGGCTTCATTTATTCATTTTGCATTTGCTTAATTGGGGTGAGAGTTAGTGGTAGGGACAGATTAATAAAAGAAAAAAAGACAGGTAAGTGAAAAAGAATTAAGAGTAGCAATGATGAGAAGCAATGTCATCAAAGATAATATGTTTTAAAAAAATTTGCATCAATAAACAAGCCCATCCAACACATTAATATTTTTATTATAGTTACTTTGAAAGTTATAAGTATCTATGTAAGCTTACATTATTTTTATTTTATGTTTGATTTGTATGTTAATAAAATTTCAGGGAATTCTGAAAGAGAGAGGGAGAAAGAGAGAGAGAGAGAGAGAGAGAGAGAGAGAGAGAGAGAGAGAGAATGAACAGTAAGGACAAGCCTAATGTACTTCTATAAATCTTTAGTAGCCTTTAATTTAATTTGGAAGGCAGTGTAATATAGTCTAATATGTTTATTTGTCTAGGTCTGGAACTGCTTCATCAGAATTCTGCTTTTTCCCAGACCAAGCCAAATACTCCACAAAACAGTTGATTCTTAATAAAAGTGTGTTGATGTCGTGGGTCATGTCCTTGAATTAGTTCTTCACTGGTCCTGGGGCACTTGCATGCTTCTCTTTTGCATCTTCTGCCTGGAAGATCTTTTCATCCTTGTAGCCTTTATGTCAGATGGGTCAATTCCTCTCAAGACCTCTATTTTAAGGGAAAGACCCAAGCCAGCCATATTCACTCCATTTTTCTCCAGTCTCTGCTCCTAACTCTCCCAGCTTCTTTTTCTACCATGCATCAAAACAGATACCTTCTCTCCCCAACTCCTTTTTATGTGTTACTTTTTCCCCTTAAAATGTAAGCTCTTTGAGGCAGGGACGGTCTTTCTTTCTTTTTTTTCAATTTGCATATGCGGGCATAGCAGTGTGCTTAGCACTTAAATGCTTGCTGGCATGACTTGGTTTGACACAACGGTAGTGGCAGGTTTGGAGGAAGCACCTAACTTGGTATGAAAAGCACTCCAAAAGGTAGAAACTTTGCCTCTTTTTATTTGGGGTGGGAGGAAGTATGCTGGAGGGGATCTTAAGAGCAGAGGGCCTGACTCAGATTGGCATTCTATTGGTTTATGTTTGATATTGGGATGAAATCAGGCACTCATAGATCATTGAATAATTAACATAAGTAGATTTACTTTACCCTATCAAAGAAAGAACATTAAGGAAGGATATACTAGCTCTTAGTCTCTATAGCAGCAGTAGCAGCAGTTCTCAACCTGTGGGTTATATTCAATTTGTAACAATGAAAATACATCCTGCATATCAGATAGATTCAAAACAGTAGCAAAATTACAGTTATGAAGTAGCAACGAAAATAATTTTATGGTTGGGGGTCACCACAACATGAGGAACTGTATTAAAGAGTTGCAGCATTAGGAAGGTTGAGAACCACTGCTCTATAGTTACAGAAACTCATAGATCAGCAGGGCAGCATGTTTTGACTCAGAGTCTGGGAATATCCATCAAGTCTGAAGGGCTACTCACCCCATTGTAGGTAAGCCTTTTTTATGCCCTGAGGTGACCTGAAAGCCAGATCAATATCAATGAAGGCTATCAGGAGACGGAGTCAAGAGAGGTATAACTTGAACCTTGCCTCATCCTTGGGCAAATTAAGTCCTAGATTTGTCATCTTTTAGGCAAAACCCTAGACTAATATATGTGGAAGGGAGATGATGGTAGATACTGGTCTCATCATAGTGGTGATGCTAAAGACAAAATATGCTAAGGAAATTCTCTGTATCATATATTCAGAGCACTAGTTGGGAATTTTTTTTATCTGGCAAATATGCCAATGGTAGATGGGGAAGGGGAAAGCAAAGAGAGCTTTAGGATGAAGATGCCGGGTGACAGTCTTAACCATGTAAGCAGTTAAACCAGGAGATACATTTGTCCACCTACTAGAGAATCTGGTCCTTGTATCTTTTGGGGTTGAAGAAAAGACGGTGGCCAGAAGAGAGGCAGTAGAATTAAGAAGGTTTGGTGAAGGCTTCTAGTAAAAATGGAAGGGATCTCAATTGGGACTTAAAGGAAGTCAGGGAGGTTTCTGAGGTCCCTTGAACTTTTACAATTCAGTGATGTTATGACTCCTCCCTTTCAGAAGTCTAGTGTTCCACAATTCATGGTGCTGGTGTGAGGTTCACACTCTATCTGGGCCTTTAGTTTGGGCCCCAGATAAGGCTGTCAACAGTTATTTTCCTGTCTGTACTTTCAAAGCAGAAAAGCCAATTAATTGGATGTCTCATTGGTGGTGCCAAGTACCACTTTGTGAAGCTTGTCCTTACAAGCTTTAGTCTGACACACCAGTATACTAGAATTCCACTTTATTTACAAGTATGGGGAGTAAAAGGGAGTTAACAAGTACTCTGAGGCACCTGGATCCTAACTGTTTCCTTTCCCATTTGGAATAAGAAACTCTACAGTACAGCTCTGTTCATTTTAACAGCACATCCTTCATCTCACAATGAGTATATAGATCTAATTGAGAAGAAATACAAAATTAGATGAGTGTGCAACTCAGCTCTTTACACTAGATCTGTGAAGGGTCTGTAGCAGAGTTGTGTTGGGTAAGCACTGCTGTCATTGATCTTTTTGAAAATCAATGAATTTTGTGCTTTGAATAAGAGAGCACTAAATTAATGTTACAGATTCATGCAGCTAGGAAGTAGGTCAGCTCTGGGCTGTTCCATTTGTTCTACAGTCTATTCAGTGACATAGTTTCAGAGCACACCAATAGGACAAAAGCAAGAGGACACTAACATCAGAGCAGGGTTGAATATGGGAACTTTGCATTAGTGGAGGTCCAGAAATGTATTAGGGGTACACACACACACACACACACACACACACACACACACACACGTCACTAGAGAGGATTAGATTGGAGTTGGTATTCCCAAATAGGGCAATGCCCTAACTGTGCAGAAAGGCAAACAGGCAGAAGTGAAAAGTAACAGGACTTGGAGTTAGGAACAAGTCATTTGAGTCTTCAACTCCTCTCAAACTATTTCCTCATTTGTAAAATTCCATTTGTAAAATTCCATACTACAATGGCTGTAGTACTGACTTCACAGGGCTGACTTGAGGTTTAAATGAGGTAGTGTATGTAAGGTTCTCTGCAAACAGTAAATAAGGCAGTAAATAAATATCAGTGATTATTATTATCAGTGATTATTGTTATTATTATGGCCCCTACTTTAGAAAATGAATTTAAATTACAAAGCTCAGGATCAAGGCATCCAATCAATACTCAGTCTCCTGTTCCAACCCCCTTTTAAGGCTTTATATTAAGGTCCTAACATTAGTACTCTAATTCTTGGTTGACCTTCATTTTATATTTAATATTCCAGAGAAAATTCTGTGCTGAAATTATTGTTTAGGTTTAAATGATACCATTTTATCTCTCCTGAGAGATTCTACTGTTTACTTTCTGTAATTCTGCCTTTAAAAAAAAACTTGAAGGATGAAATCCTGGCAGAAAAATAGGGAGTTAATTAAGCAAGAATGGGTCAGGTTCTAATTTATTCTACATCATTATAATTGGCATCTTAAAATTTTTTTTAAGCTAAAGGCCAATGCTACGCTCTAATTATGATGAGGTTCATTCACTAATCCATATGCCAGAGGACAGGCTTGCATTAGGCTCATTAATAAGAAAAGAAGTCATCTGGGAAGCAAGGAGGGTGGGCAGAACTATGACAAGTTGCTTCCTTCTCAGGAAGAGTAGTAATATAACAGAAAGCACAGTGAAAGATTTCCACTCAAGTCCTAGCTCTTTGATTTATCAAATGGATGACCTTGGGCAAATCAGTTAACTGGGTCTCAGTTTCTTCATCTGTAAAACTAAGGGTGGGGAGGAGTGAATTACAGGCCCTCTGAGGTCCTTTCTAGCTCTGTAGCTATAATTTTTTTTTATTTCCTGTTTCTAACAGAGTTCTTGGCATGAAATTTCTTAAATTCTCATTGATTGATTGATATGGAAATGTTAGGGTCTCTTGGAAGTGGGGTAGGAAAGGGGAGTCAAGAACAGGATTAAATAATACCTTGCATTATTTCCCAAACATATCTCATACATTTTGTTCTCATATGAACACTACAGGACAAAGATTTCTTTATGTGTGTGTTTTTGTCTGTTTGTTTTTACCAAACCTGTGATTTCATTGGTTTCAGCATTTCAAGGAAGGCGTGGTGAGCAACCAAGTTAGAGTTTGAAAGTTGTCTAATACACTGAGTTCAGTGAGTTGCCCAGGGTCACACAGCCAGTAGGCATCAGAGGCAAAGCTTGAATTCAGGTTTTCCTGAATGGAGCTGACTTATTTTCTATAATGTCATACTGGTTTTCTAGGCATTATTGAGCTCTCATTATTGACAGGAAACTGAGACACAAAAACACTAAGATGCTTTCTTAAGTTCCCATATAGAATTAATTGACGAGCAGGGAACAGAATCCAAGTCATCTGATTTATAGAACAGTAGTCTTTCTATTACGTACACTTCGTTGGGTCATTTTTCAGTTGTGTCTGACTCTTTGTGATTGCATTTGGAGTTTTTTTTGGCAAAGATACTGGAGTGGTTTGCTATTTCCTTCTCCAGCTCATTTTACAGATGAGAAACTGAGGCAAACAAGGTTAAGTGACTTGCTACTAAGTATCTAAGGCCACATTTGAACTCAGGGGAGAAGTCTTCCTTCCTGACTCCAGGCCCTGGGTTTTGTCCACCCAGCTTCCCTCGATTCCACTGCCTCCCCCTAAACCTCTATGTTAACCTCCACTCTGGAGTTCCCATGAGTTCCTGGGTTCAATGTCCAAGTAATATAAGGTTCACATCCTTGTCCTGTGCCTACTTGCTCTACTAATCGGCCAGGAAAGAAGTATAAACCAAATTGCAAAGTCCATAATAAGGAAAAAGTAAAAAAAAGAGAATAATTCTCAGAGCTCAGTACACAAATGAATACCATCCCTCAGACTCACAAGCTACTGAGGAATGGTGTATGACTTTCTTCCTGAGCAAACCTAGGTGAGGGTGGGTTTAGGCTTCAGTGCCATGCAAGATTAGAAGATTTCTCCTACATGAATCCTGATAGTTCTCTCCCAAAAGCTGATTGTACCTCTGTTTCCCAGCAGACAATTATTTCTTCCTTACCCTCTATTGCCTCTGCCTCCTACAGCTCTTCGATTTGGTCTTGTTCTTGCCCTTGGTAAACACCCTTGTAAAGGTCTGGTAACTAACTGCTGGTCTCTTTACCTTCCCTCTGTTGAAGGCCCATCCTCATAGCCGCTATCTGTTGCTTCTCACTGTTGCCAGGGACCTTGTTACTGCTTCAGGAAAGTGCATCATTCTTTTAAGATGAGACCATCCAGGTCAATATACCTTGGGCCTGGTCATCCCATGTTGAGATGTTATTAGTCAGTGTCACCATCCCAACCATATAGCATATAAAAAGACAGCTCAGGCATCTGTATGATTTATATTCTAATCCTTTTCAACAGAAGGTCCCTGGCCCTTACTCCTAACTGAGTTGAATACTAAATTCCATTCACTTCCTTCTTTTATTTTTAGCCTCAAGGTGTAGGTGCCATATCTCTCAAATGGTTATCACCTTCTGATGAGCATTTTGAGGCAAAGGATAAATATACACCCAGTTTTCCACATAATTTTCTAACCCCTATTATGCTTATTATACATCCCTGGCACTAGCTTTTGCATCATGTAAATCAACTTGAAGAACCAACAGGTCTCAAGGAGACACTAGAAAAAGAAGTTTCTATATTTACAAAAATTTCTAACAGCTCTTTTTGTAGTGGCAAAGAACTGGAAACTAAGGGGGTCTATATCAACTAGGGAATGGCTGAACAAATTTTGGTATAGGAATACTATTGTGTTCTAAGAAGTGATGAAAGAGATAGTTTCAGACAAAGCTGTGAAGATTTGTATGAAATGGCACAGAGTGAAGTGAGTAGAACTAGGAGAATCTGCTACAATATATTACGATAACGTTAAAAGTTTAAAGCCTTACCTCTCATTAAATCAATAATCAACTATCCTTCTAGAGGCCTGATGAGGAAACATGCTACCTACCTCCTGACAGAAAGGTGATGGACTAAATACATACAATGAGACATATTTTTGGACATGGCCAACATGTGAATTTATGTTAATTGACTGTAATATTTTTTACAAGAATTTTGTTCTCCTTTTTATCAAAGTGAGGGAAGTAAGGAGGGAGAAAACAGAAATGCTTGATAACTGAAAAAAATTAACTTAAAAAATGAAGGCACCAGAAACACTGGAAAGGGAGTGGTAAAAACTTCCACCAGCGTGGGAAAAGCCTGTTTTCTCCTTACCTTGTAAAGTTACATTTTAAACAATCCTATTTGGTGCTACAACAAACACAGATTAGAAGGAAAGACAGATGGATAAATAGACAAACGTATTGCCTTCAATAAGGCAGAAAATAGTCACTGGTTAATTAGATACTCCTATACGTTAATTAGGAATAAAGGTCTTAATTCTTCCCGACCAGAATATATGAAGAGAGAGGCAGGTAGAGAGATAAGGAGGAAAAAAACTAAAGCAAACACATGTTGGAATGAAAAGAATGTGTTTACATGGGAAAGAGTTGGGACATTGTCTTCCTGAAGTTATTCTTAAACAGCGTAGCTATCTGATCATTTTCCTTTTCTTTGTAATGATGGGGAAAATTTGGCAGGTGCCTGGGAAAAGGCTTTCCGTAAAACAGTGAGGTTTCAAACCAAGCTCAAAAAGTGGTTATTTCCAGCTAGGAGTATGGAAGAAGACTTTTTTTTGGAGGAGTAAGCATGTCACCCAGGTGCCAGAGAGCACACCTTGGGTTTTAACATGCAGAGAGATACTCTGGAGGCAACTCTGTGCAGAGAGAACAGTGAGTAGAGGCATCCAAGAAGGAAAGCCCAGGACAAGTTTGGGAAGGGAGAATAATCGCCTTTGGCTAAAGCACAGATGTTCCACTTCCACGATCGTGAGTTCTAAACATCCTTTATCTGATCACAATATTTCATCACTTCATCTTTTCCTTTGCTTTATGACCACTAACCCTGTCCTTCGGTCTCTCATTGACCTCCAATTCTATTAACTCTCAGCTCTTTCCCAGGCCATCATCACCTCTGCATTGGCTACACTCTCCTATCAATCTATTTTTGAGAACAATTCTTTACTCTCTCTCTTTTTCTTATTGTTGTTCAGTTGTTTCAGTCACGTATAACTCTTTGTGACCCCATTTGAGGTTTGCTTGGCAGAGATACTGGAAAGGTTTGCCATTTCTTTCTCCAGCTCATTTTATAGATGAGGAAACTGAGGCAAACACAGTTAAGTGACTTGCACAATCAGTAAGTTTCTGAGTCTGGATTTGAACTCAGTCTTCCTGACTCCAGGCCTAGCATTCTATCTATTGCATCACCTAGCTATCCATATTCCTTTACCCCTTGTCTTATCATTAATCATGCTTTACCAAACCTCCCCTTGGAGTACTTCCACCATCCATTTCCTTGACTCCTATTCACAGACTGTTCAACAGAGTTGGATAAAAGTATTGTCAACTGGAGCCATTACAGATTTATTTTATCTATTCTCAATTGAGTCTTCTCTGTTGTAAGGCAATTCTTTTGCTCTTCCTTAATTATCTCTCCCACTCACCTCACTGGTTATTCCAAATTTTTTCATCTTTCCTGAAGTCTCCCATATCAACCTTTTCACTTGTTTGTTTCAGACTTCACCAAAAAAAAAAAATTGAGACCATTTGCTTAGATCTGGTTTCTTGACTCACAGTCCCAGTCCAATTAGTCCATGGACTAATCCATTGCCTGAGATACTCATTTCAATTTATATTTTAACTAGGCCATTGGATTGTATTCCTTTGGATCCAACTATCAATTAAAAGAACAAACAGAATGTTTGCTGACTTAAGTGTCTGGGGCTGGATCTATGACTTAATTGGTATAGGGTTCTTTCCTGTAATAGAATTTATTCTCTTAATATAGTTCAGCATCTTCTCTGCAACTTAAAGTCTTAGACAGTTGCCTAAAGCACTGAAAGATTTTTTTTTTTAATTCTGGAAAACTTTTTTATTGTAGGTGGAATGGGACACAGCTGGACACAGTAAGTTAGATGATTCCAATTTTGTTGGCAACATTTAATGCATCGCAGCCTTGAGCAAGATAGACATAGGCCTTCTTCTCTCCATCAGGCTGGATCAGTGTGTTGACTTTGGCCACATCAATGTCATACAGCTTTTTTATGGCCTGCTTGATCTGATGCTTGTTGGCTTTGATGTCCACAGTGAAGACTAGGGTGTTGTTGTCCTCAATCTTCTTCATAGAAGACTCAGTGATCAAGGGAAACTTAATGATGGCATAGTGATCAAGCTTGTTTCTCCGAGGGGCACTTTTCCAAGGGTATTTGGGCTGCCTTCGAAGTCTTAGTGTCTTGGGTCGCTGGAAGGTGGGGGATGTTCTGATCTTCTTTTTGTGGCTATGGACACCCTTCAGCACCGCCTTCTTGTCCTTCAAGGCCTTGGACTTGGCTTCTGTCTTTGGAGGGATAACAGCTTCCTTCTATCACCTTTGGCGCCATCTTGGGGGAAAGGGCACTGAAAGATTAAGTGACTTACCCAGAAGCACACCACCAGGATGTGTCAGAAGCTGGACATTATCTGGGATTTGAGATCAGCTACACCATGCTGACTCTAATTTATAAAGTTCACTGGGGGAAAAAAATAGACCAAAAGAACAATGTTGCCATCACAAACTTTGGTGGCTAAAAACCAGCAGATAAGATCTCAAATTCAGAAATCTGAAAGCAGAATACTAACACCATTCGCTAGTCATATTCAGCAATAACTTTTTCGTACTTGCTCAAGGTTAAACTTTATCATTGCTGTCACTGATTTTGTTAGGTTAGTTGGTCAAATTACAGAAATAGGTTTCACAGGGGGAAAAAATAGAATGTGAGCTGTAACCTAGTTTCAAACAACTTTGATAGTTCTTCCTTTTTTTTTTTTCATTTTAGAAATAGGAGGCCTGAATTGGTTTTATTCAGAGACAGGCAACCAGCAAGACAAGGAAAATATGCAGCTGATATGACCTTCTGTTCTTGGGTACAATCCAATGTGGCTTGTAACACACTGTCAAATAACTAAGGGTCATTTCTCCCTGTTAACAAGCTGCTTGGCATGAGCTTTTACTCTGGAAAACCATAACCTCTGTTCTAAAGAATGTCAGGTTTGAAGAGGGTTCACATTACAAGGTGGTTAAAATTTATCCAGGTAAAGCCTGGAATCTGTCACAGACACATTGCTAAAACTTTCATGAGTGAAGAGGTTTTGTTCTTCAACTCTTTTTTCCCCATAGAGTTTTTGAGAGCTTTTACCCTTTAGTGGTGTCATCCTCAACAAACATTTATTCAACACCTACTACCTGCAAAGGACTCTTTTAGGTAATAGAGAATCATTCAAAGATTAAATAAGGCAGTTCCCTGCCCTACTCAAGCCTAAAATCTATTTTTTTTTCACTTTGAACATTAGTCATGTTGGAAAGGATTATAACCAATGGGGTGAACAAAGAGAAAGAAGGGACAAAACAAAACAAAACAAATGAGAGAGAGCAAATAGTTTGCAGAGCCTAAAATCTAGTAAGAGATTATGACCAAACCAATATAATTCAAAATAATACTGGATAAGTGCATAAGATAAGAGTTCTTAACCTGGGGTTTATGAACTTATAAATTTTTTATTTTAATATTTTGATAACTAAATATAGTTAATTTCTTTTGCCAAATTATTAATTTTATTTTATGCATGTAAATACAATATTTTGAGAAGGGGTTCATAGGCTTTTGTCAGATTGTCAAAGGGGCCCATGGCACAAAAAAAGGCTAAAAAGCCCTAGCATAAAAGAGATAAACCAAGTGCATAATGAAATTCAAGTGCAAAAAGAATCATTACACATAGGGAGAGTGAAGCTTTCCCAGATTCCTCTAAGCTACTCTTTCTCTCCTCAATTTTCCTTGAACTATCCTTATTTATGTACATATTGTATCCCACCCCCACTTCCACACCTAGCCAGAACCCCTCAAAGGACAGGTTCTATTTTCATTTCGTCTTTATATTTTGATACTTAGCCCAGTGCTTCAACACATGGGTTGAATTGAGCTAAAATGAATTGAGATGTTATTTGTTCTGGGTCTTAAAGAATGAACAGGATTTCAACATTCTAGGAAGCTTTAGTTAAAGTGGGTCTTGCTGATTGATTTACCTCCTTTTGTGAACTAGAATTGTTCACATACAATTCCCTTCTGGTCCCCAGGCAAAAGTTTAATGAGGACAGGGTCTGGACTCTGATCCAAGGGTCAGGAAAAGACTGGAGTAGAAGCAATGGGACTATCTAGGTTCTTCCCCCACCCATTCCTCCTAATGTGTTGACTGAGTATTACACATAGGCAGCATGGTGACTGCCGACGTGTGTGAGTTTTTGTACTTTTATTTTTCAATTAGTGAGCATTTTATTTACTCTCCCTCCCACATTCCCTCTTAATTTAAAAGAAAAAAATCCTTGTCACAAATATGTATATATATATATATATATATATATATATATATATAGTAGTCAAGTTAAACAGATTCCTACATTGTCTATGTCTAAAAAAATGCATTCCCCCTTCTGTGTTTTGAATCTATCACCTGTCAGAAGATGGGAACATCATTAGTCCTCTGGAATCATGTGTGGCCATCATCTACATAGTATGATTTTAAAGGGTATCTAGAAGATCCCTACAAACCAAAATCATTTCTTTACTTCTCTAGCTATATATTTAATTTTTATTTTAATTATTAAATTCATACTAGTTTAGGCAAGTGTCTTTTCTTTCAAGCATAAGAAAGTACTCTCTGTATCCAAGGGAGAACAATGGCGTAGGGTCTGTGGGTTTCCCTTTGCACCATCTTTCCTTCAGGGCTATGTCTAGAACAAATCTCCCCCTCTTCACTGAACACCCTCTCCATCACAGCTTCTCCTTATGTTCTCTTTAAGGAAAGAAGAGGATGCTCCAACACTACAGATGCAGTGACATGCCACAGTGATCAAATGAGATGATATCTGTAAAGCACTTAGCACAATGCCCAGCATATAGTAGGCACTTAATAAACACTTGTTCCCCCTCTACTCCCCATAGTAAGGATGTAAAGCCAGAAAAGTGACCATCACTGGGGTAAGGGAAGATAGAGCTTTCAGAAAAAAGCTGTAATGATCCCAGGACTATTCATTAAATGGCTCTGCATGAATGAAAATCTATATTGGCACTAAATCTTTCCCCTGTTACAGCATCCCATGGGAAAGCAGAGACTGTTTTTACCTCTCTTAGTCTCTACTTGCATTAAGGGAGAGGAACATGGGGAGCAATATATTTTCCTTATCCAAACCCATGAGGTAACAGGGCTAGAAATTCTCAAACATCAAGGGGAGAATAGGACTGATCCTAGAATAATCCTAAATTGCATACTTACTGTTGTATCATTCAGCATTAATACTCTTTTTATTCTAAAGAATTAAAAAAGGCTCTGAACAAGGAAAACACCAAACAGTACTCCCTCATACCCCCAGGGAAAAAAAGAAAATTACTAATTTAATAGACATGAATGACTGGCTAGGTGCTGAAGTATTAGAATATTGATTTTTGAAGTTTTATCAGACTAAATTCAGAATAAACTCTCTGTGTACAGTCAGACCATTAACTGAAAAGGTGAAAGATGAAAACTAACAATGTAACAACAATTTATAAAGGATGATAAAAACAAGAAGACACTATGTGCAATTACTACTGCTTCAACCTGACCTATTTAAGCAAATTGCAAAAGTTGAGAAATGGATAAAAGCAAAGATAATGACAAAAAGATTCCTGAACTACATCAGTCATAAAACATTTGATCTTACAGCATGGAGAAATGTGGCAGAGAAGTATAACAGTGGTTTAGAATACCAGCTTATTTGCAAAACATTATAGGGGAGGATGATGGAAGATAATAAGTCTCACAAATTACTGTCTCACAAAATAGCAAATAAACAGTAGAAAGCACACTGATAACTGCTGTTCTGATACCAATGTAAACTAGATCATCACAACAGCATTTGTAGCCCCTTTTGCAAGCTGCCAGGAACTAATTGCATGGTCCTTCATAGGGTGTTCTGATTTCAGCACTGTAGAACTGGAAATAGACAGTGGGAGATCTTGCAGCCACTAGAAATTTTAAGTGAAAGAATTACAGGTGGAGAAGAAAGCAAAGGCTTCGGAGATGAGTGGAGCAGAGAGAAAGGTTCTTCAATATTGGTCTATGTTGACCAAGGGCAAATGGGAAACCAGTAATTAGGGTGAGAGGGAGCTAGAGTAGATTTCACCCTCATTTGAGAAGACAAGAAGCTGTTAAATATTTGCAGATAAAACTGGAAGGCAGACAACATACAGAAGTGGTCAAGTGAGGTGATCTATGTAAAGCACTCTGCAAGGCTCAAGGCACTGTATAAATGCTGGCTATTATTATTTTTCTGTGAAATAGATCTTCAAGTACCTCTAGCCATTTATTTTCATCACAGATTACAGTGGCTGTACTACTGCACTCAAAACACTTCCATAAGTAACATTATGGAATAGAAATGGCATTAAAAAATAAAGTGAAGGACTTCTAGGCTTGTATCCCAAAGAGATCATAAAAATGGGAAAAGGACCCACATGAACAGAAATATAGCAGCTCTTTTTGTGGTCGCCAAGAACTAGAAATTGAGGGGGATGAGAACATAAGGAGGAATGGCTGAACAAGTTGTGATATATGAATGTAATATAGTACTATTGTGCTATAAGAAATGATGAGCAGTCAGATTTCAAAAGAACCTGGAAAGACTTGCACGAAGGGATACTAAGTGAAACAAGCAGAACCAGGAGAACAATATATACAGTAACAGCCACAGTCTGTGATGATTGACTTTGATAGACTTAGCCCTTCTCAGAAATGCAAGGACCTAAAACAATTCCAAAGGACTCATGATGTAAAATGCCCATCTCCAGAGAAAGAACTATGGAGTCTGAATGCAGAGCAAATCATACTACTTTCTTTTTTGTTTTGTTTTGTGTCTCATGGTTCCTCCCATTTGTTTTAATTCTTCTATACAACATGACTAATGTGAAAATATATTTAACAGGAATGTGTATGTAGAATCTATATCAGATTGCATGCCATCTTGGGGAGGGAGAAAGGTAGGGAGGTAGAGAAAATTTAAAACTTAATGTAAGCAATATTGAAAACTGAAAATAAATTAACTTAAAAAAAATAAAGTGAAGGAGATGAGACAGTCCCAATAAAACAAATACAGAGAAAACCTGTGCTGGGGATGACATGATTTTGAAGGTACCATGTTCCTGGAACAATAGAATAGAATGGAAAAGATTGCTAATTACAACAACAATAACAAAAAAGGACATTAGCAACTACTGACACATATACCAACTTTCTCACCTCCATATATTTTATGAAAATGTACATACTGAGGCTATACTTTATTAAAGCTATGAAAGAAGATCAAGCAGTATTTCTTTTACATTATTTTGAACCTGATGATAGAGCACTGGACCTAGAGCTAGGAAGATCTAAGTTCAAATCAAGACTTAGACATTACTAGCTATGTGATCTTACACAACTCATTTAACCTCTCTCTGCCATAGTTTCCTCACAGGTAAAATGGGGATAATAATCGTTTCTGTTGTGAGGATAAAATAGGATAATAGTTGTAAAGCGCTTTGCACACTTAAAACACTACGTAAATAGCAGCTGATACAGAAGATTCTTGTCATTTGTGGTAGTTATGTTCTATAAAGTTGCTGCAAACACTAAATTAGAAAATACTGAGCCATTCCTCCGAGGAGAAATACAAGATTAGGTTCCTGCGAGTCTCTGTTTGGAATATTTACGTGAGCGCTTTCCCAATCCTTCTCATGTACAGATTGGCAAACTTCCTCTTCCCTTTTCTGGACATACAGTATTGTTCATTCATCAACACTGAACTGATAGCCAACAATAAATGCCGTAACTAATGCCTGAACAAAGCTTATCTACTACATGCATTTTCTCCATATGGCACAACACAGCTTCCTTATCCTTAGGAACACTAGACGGCATTTCAGCACTACAGTTGGGGGCCATTTAAACAGCAAAATCACTAACAAAAAGCACAAAAATGAGAAAAACATGCCACTAAATAGACCATGAAAAGGACCCTTGTTTTGTAGTAGGAGAGCTGAAACAAGAAGGCAGAATGTCACCTTGTTCAACCTCAGCTGGGAATGTGCATTGGATGACTCAAATTTTTCACCACATTGCCCATATCTGCAAATGACCATGAAAATGCTGGGAGTATTATTTTGGAGTTACAAATAAATGATAGTGAATAGGCAAATTTGCAAATACAGAATCTGTGAATATTGAGGATTGACTATATAGCTATTTTTGGAAATATTTCCATATATAAATAAACAGAAGAGTTGGATATAAAATATTGATCTTTATCACATATAGCTTTTTAAAAGTATACAATAAATCCAATACATTGTTTCCAAAGATATCTTGTTTGTCTGTGTCTCCCTCTGAACTTCCTCCTGTCCTTTTCTGTGCATTTTTACGTTTCACTGATGCTGTTTACTTTCTTTTCTCATCATTATCTTTGACTTCCCTCCTACTCCTTCCAAATCATTCCCTTAAAACAAATAGGTATAATCAAACAAAACAAGGGCACAAATTGTCCATGTCTGAAAAAGCATGTCTCCAAGGATTCTTTTGAAGATTATTCATTCCAAATGATATCTTCAGTTACCTAATGGAGCAGTAAAAGAAATGACAAGATTCCACTATCTTTACTGCTTATTGGTTAAAAAAAGCACTTGACTTAGTAGAGCAAAAGAAAATTTGAGGTCTCTTAACCACTAAGATTTCTTCCATTCAGTTGATTAACTTCTCTGACTCTTAAGAGTATTGAATTGTAAAAGAAGGATAATAACACAGACTAACTACAAGAAAGTCATTCATTATCTGTTTGTGATCTAGCTATCTTATCTATCTATCTATCTATCATCTATCATCTGCCTATCTATCTATCTATCCATTCATTGGTGTCTTTTGTTTTTGTGTCACACTAGTGATATCTGGATATCCTGCCAAATACTCCCACTTACTCTCCCCTTCCCCACCTTGCCCTCATGGAATTGAACCCTCCATTATAATATATACACTTATTCTCCATGACCAAAATTGTTTTTTAGTAACTCTGAGTTCAACTTCCTTTTAGTATCTACTGTCTACCTTACCAGGCCAGGCTGCAGTGAGGATGAAATGAGTTAGTGTATGAAATGTTTTGTGACCCCAAACCCTATAAAAGTATACCCCTATCATGCACTTCCCAAGGCAGAATCCATGTACATACATTATTAAGAAGAATCCTCAGGCAGATTAAAGGATAATCTTCATGGCAATGTTACCAGGGAGGCACAGAGGAGGTTAACTGGAGAAGGGACAAGAGCAGACACACTCTGAAAGCCAAGCTGAAATCTAATGACACCAATGTCCAAAGGTATAGATCAACATGGTCATTCAGTTGCTGGTTACAGGTTTTAAAAGCTAAGGGAAGTCACAGAATGAAAGACTGAGGTCTTTTAGTCCAACCCCATCATTTTATAGATGTCAAAAATGAAGCCCCGAGAGGTTAAAGTCACTTGCCCAAGGTCACACAGGCAACGGATAGTAGAGCCAGGATTTAAACTCAGGTTCTCTGACTCCAAATACAGCACTCTTTTCACTATTACCATGGTACCACTCAGAAATCAAAATCCAGAGGACATGGTGTGGTAATAATTTTTTTTTTCCTAGCTGCTTCATGGAACTTCACAATCTTTTTATTCTGGAATTATCACAATACTAAGTGAGCTCCTTTGCATCCAGCTGACTCAGTCATGCCCACTGAGTTAGAGGGCCCCATCAGATGCTATCATCATTATTGTTGGGGGAGGAAGTTCTAGCCTTTGGGTAGGGCAAGGATTCTTAACTCATTTTGTGTGTCAGGGACCCCTTGGGCAATCTGGTAAAGTCTATGGACCCCTTCTTATCTTTAATGCATAAAACAGAGGAACAAAGAAAGGAGTGAATGATAAGATAAAATAATAATGCATAAAATTAAATACATAGAATTACAAAGGAAACTAATGGTTAGTGACTAAGGGTGTCTCCCAACTGAGTCCATAAACCCCTTGAAATCTACTATTGACCCCAAATTAATAACTGGCTGACTAGGACCATTTTTTCCCCAAGATCCTGGGAACACACCAGGCAGAGAAAACTGGGCTTCTGCTTGTTACAACTACAGTCATTATAGAGGCCATAATCTATCTTAGGAGATAATGTATTCTTTTTCTTTTTTACTATTCCCTCCCTTTTCCTATCCAAATTCCAGTGCTAACCCAGGACATTTTTTTTTAGCACATCTGAAATGCTCAATAAATGCTGCAGACTGCAATAAAACAACACCAGTAGTGTAGGAGGGCAGCCCTTAGAAGTAAAACAGGACGCAGGAATGGTCAGTTTCATTTGTGGTCAAGAATGAAAGGCTTTGCTTTGAGGTTTTGATGGAGACTCTCTTCCTACATTCAAAATATACTAAATCATTATAGATTTGCCCTGGAGATTTTCATGTAACATTCATGTAAAAATAATTCATTTTTTTTCAACTGGGGAATTCCATGCAGCATTATTACTGTTATTTCAATTTATGTAAATATTTCTCTGTAGGGAAGCTTGGGGATGCATGATCAAGGGAATCATTTTATTCTAAATTGGCACATAGAATTAAGGGCCTGACTTAAAAGCAAAGCTTTTTATGCCCATTCAAAATTAGAAGACAAGTCATTTAATAGGATATATTTAGAACTTAACAACAATATCACTGCACACAAACTTGCAAAGCCATGAGTTAAATGGAGACTTACACTGATGAGAGGGTATTAAAATTATGTGTTTAAATCAGATGTCCATCTTTTTTGCTACAAGGAATACAAGGTACTACTAAGCTTAAAGTTTCCATTCAATAATCTTTTTGCTTATATCACACATCCTTAACATATGAACTAATTGTAAGTAGGATAATTGGTTAGTTTTCAATTAGGGCAACGAAATGACTGCTCATGCATGAACTGCAGGTTAATGCAGAGCAGTATGTAAATCAGTTGCCCCAACTCCCAGCAGACTGCATTATATTCCTAAAGCAAGTATGCTAGCCAAGCTAGTAATATAAACTAGATGAAACTAGTAGATCATCAAAGTGTGTCTGTAATTAATAAGGACACACCAAAAGGATTCTGAATTAAATCAGTAATATGCTGAACTGCTAGGAGATAAAATGCTGATAACTAGGTAAAAGTAGATCTCTGAAAAATACAGAATAAATGGAAAAAAATTAACATTTAATTAATACACCGGTTAGGATGAAAACTGAAGGATAAAAGCTTTTCTATTATTGCTTCTAACTTGAGGATAGTTAGGTGGTTCAGTGGATAGAACACTGGCCCTCCAGTCAGGGGGACCTGTGTTGGAATCCAACCTCAGAATCTTACTACCTGTGTGATACTGGGTAAAGTCATTTAACCCTGTTTGCTCAGTGTCCTCATCTGTAAAATGGCAAACTACTCCAGTATCTTTGGGGATCACAAAGAGTCAGACACAAATAATTGACAAAAAAAAATCTAACTTTATAATGGATTTTTTCATTAACTTTCTCATACTACAAGATTGAATACACTCTATTACTCCATCCTACCCCCTTCTCTTATTCACTGAGTATAGTGAGACTATCACCTGAACATTATGTGTCCTTTAAAGCAATCTAATGTTGCCTTTTTTTGACTGCTATTGACTGCTATTGAGCTGATAGTGACTAAATCCCCTAGTTTTTTCCCCCAGACAAAGAGTTATCTATTTAGGTTTCCCATAGTTTATATTTACAAAAATAATTTAACTATATAAAAAAACTTTACATTTATCTCTATTAAATTCTACCATATTAAATTCATTCTGAAATCTTTCTAGGTACAGGTCAGCAATCCTTCACAGCCTAGGTGTGTCATCTGCAAATTAAAAGTCAACCCCAATTTACTCAAAGGAGAAGCTAAATTATGTTTTACCTATAAATGCAAAAGTAGCCAAAATCACTATAGGAAGAAACATTTACCATCAAGAGACCTTGCTTGTGAAATTTTCCAGAGCAAAAGTCACTTCTAAGACAATTTTCACTACTTACAAAAACCCAAACTTTTCAATTCCAAATTCTCTCCCTCCCCCTCCCATTGAGAAGGCAAAAGATATGATACAGATTATATTTATGAAGTCATGCAAAACACTTTCATGTTAAACTTGTTGCAAAAAAGCAAGAAAAATAAAATGAAAAAATATGCCTCAATCTATGCTCAGAATTCATTAGTTATCTCTCTGGGAGTAGCATTTATCATGAATCCTTTGGAATTGTCATGGATAATCATATTAATGAAAGTAGCAAATCTTTCACAGTTGACATTCATTACAATATTGCTGTTACTTAATATGTTCTCCTAGATCTTCTAACTTCACTTTGCATCAGCTGCTATGTCTTCCCAAGTTTTTTTTTCTGAAGTCATTCCCTTTATTATTTCTTATAGCACAATAGTATTCTATCACAATCACATACCATGACTTGTTCAGACACTCCCCAATTGATGGGCAAAATTTCCAAAATTCTTTGCTGTGACAAAAAGAGCTGCTTTAAGAATCTTTGTATATATGGATCCTTTTCCTTTTTCTTTTTTTTCCAAAGCAAGTTTCATTTATTGTGCTAATCAATATTATTTTGAATAAACTACTTTTCTCCCACTTAATAGTATTTTATCATTTCCAATTACATGTAAAGATAGTTTTCAATATTCACTTTTATAAGATTTTGACTTCCAATTTTTTTTTCTCTCTCCCTCCTTCCCCAAGATGGCAAGCAATTTGATATAGGTTGTACATGTATAATCATATTAAACATGTTTCCACATTAGTCATGTGAAAAAAGAATCAGAACAAAAGGGAAAAACCAGAAGAAAGAAAGAGAGAAAACAGCATGTTTCAATCTGCATTCAGACTCCATACTTCTTTCTCTGGATGTTGATAGCATTTCTACCATGAGTCTTTTGGAATTGTCTTAGATCATTGTATTGCTGAGAAGAGCCAAGTCTATCAAAGTTGGTCATTGTGCAATGCTGTGTTACTGTGTACAATGTTCTTCTGGTTCTGCTCATTTCATTTAGCATTCATTCACACCAGTCTTTCCAGGTTTTTCTGAAATCTGCCTGCTCATCATTTCTTATAGCACAATACTATATTACATTCATATACCACAACCTGTTCAACCATTCTCCAACTGATAGCATCCCCTCAATTTCCAGTTCTCTACTACCGCAAAAAGATCAGTTTTAAATATTTTTGTACATATAGGCCCTTTTTCTTCTTCTTTGACTTCCTTGGGATATAAACCTAGTAGCTGTACTGGTGAATTGAAGGGTATGCACAGTTTTATAGACCTTTGGGCATAGTTCCAAATTGCTCTTCAGAAAGTTTTTTCTTTCATTTATTAATTTATTTTTAGTTTTCAACATTCACTTCCACAAGATTTTGAGTTCCAAATTTTCTCCCTGTCTCTCTTCTCCCTCCACCCCAAAATTGTATGCATTCTCATTACCCCTTTCCCCAATCTGTCCTCCCTTCTATCACCACCCCCTTCTCTTATCCCTTCCCTTCAATTTTCCTGTAGGGAAAGATAAATTTTCTTTTTTGGTTTTGTTTTTTAAATAGCATCAAAGTTTAACATTGAAAAATCAGGAGATGATGTCCAACCCTTTTGCTTGGCAATGTCTTTGTGGATGTTTTCACATCTATGGTAGTTTTTTGTGTTTTGTTTGTTTGTGAAAGATAAATTTCTATACCCCCTTGCCTGTATATCTTATTTCCCAGTTGCATGTAAAAATAATTATTAACATTTCTTTTTTTAAAACTTTGAGTTACAAATTCTCTCCCTTCCTTCCTCCTCACACACTCTCATTGAGAAGGCAAGCAATTTGATACACATTATACATGTGTAGTCATGCAAAACATTTCCATAATAGTCATGTTGTGAAAGACTAACCATATTTCCCTCCATCCTATCCCACCCACCATTTATTCTGTCCTCTCCTTTGACCCTGTCCCTCTTCAAAAGTGTTTGCTTCTGATATTCCCCTCCCCCAATCTGCCCTCACTTCTATCATTCTCCTCTTTTGTTATCCCCTTCCCTCCTACTTTCATGAAGGGAAGATAGATTTCCACATCCAATTGAGTGTGTTCCCTCCTTAAGGCAAATCCAATGAGAGTAAGGTTCATTCATTTCTTCTCGCCTCCCCCCTCTTCCCCTCCACAGTAAAAGTTTTTTCTTGTCTCTTTTATGTGAGATAATTTACCCCATTCTACCTTTCCCTTTATCCTTCTCCCAGTACATTCCTCTCTCTCACCCCTTAATTTTATTTTTTAGATATCATTTCTTCATATTCAACTCACCCTGTACCCTCTATGTATGTGCGTGTGTATATGTGTATGTATGTATGTATATATATTCCCTCCAACTACTCTAATAATGAAAAAGGTCTCATGAGTTACAAATATCATCTTTCCATATAGGAATGTAAACAGTTCAGCTTTAATAAGTCCCTTATGATTTCTCTTTCCTGTTTACCTTTTCATGCTTCTCTTGAGTCTTGCATTTGAAAGTCAAATTTTCTATTCAGCTCTGGTCTTTTCATCAAGAACATATGAAAGTCTTCTGTTTCATTGAACGACCATTTTTCCCCTTAAAGATTATACTCAGTTTTGCTGGGTAGGTTATTCTTGGGTTTAATCCTAGCTCCTTTGCCCCCCGCAATATCATATTCCAAGGCCTCCAATCCCTTAATGTAGGAGATGCAAAATTTTGTGTCATCCTGACTGTTTCCACAATACTTGAATTGTTTCTTTATGGTTGCTTGCTGTACTTTCTCCTTGACCTGGGAACTCTGGAATTTGGCTACAATATTCCTAGGAGTTTTCCTTTGGGGACCTCTTTCAGGAGGTGATTAGTGAATTTTTTCCATTTCTATTTTACCCTCTGGTTCTAGATTACCAGGGCATTTTTTCTCAATAATTTCTTGAAAAATCATGTTTAGGTTCTTTTTTGATCATGGCTTTCAGATAGTCCAATAATTTTTTTAAATTCTCTCTCCTGTATCTATTTTCCAGGTCACTTGTTTTTCCAGTGAGATATTTCACATTTTCTTCAAGTTTTTCATTCTTTTTGTTTTGTTTTATAATTTCTTGATTTCTCATAGAGTCATTAGCTTCCACTTGCTCCATTCTAATTTTTAAGGAATTATTTTCTTCAGTGAGCTTTTGGATTGCCTTTTCCATTTGGCCAATTCTGCTTTTGGGGGGGGGGAATGATGGCTCAATTCTGTTTTTTAAGGCATTCTTCTCACTGGCTTTTTGGATCTCTTTTGCCATTTGGGTTAATCTCTTTTTAAGGTGTTATTTTCTTCAGCATTTTGGGGCTCTGATTCATTTTTCATGATTTTCTTACATCTCTCTCATTTCTCTTTCCAATTTTTCCTCTACTTCTCTCACTTGATTTTCAAAATCCTTTTTGAGCTCTTCCATGGCCTGAGACCAAGTCATATTTTTCTTGGAGGCTTTGGATGTAGGAACTTTGACTTTGTTGTCTTCTTCTGGTCATATGTTTTGATCTTTGTCACCAAAGTAAGATTCTATAGTCTGAGTCTTTTCCCCCACTGTTGGTTCATTTCCCCAGCCAATTACTTGACTTTATTTTTAAGTCTTTGTTAAGGGGTGCCTCTGTTTATGGTGTGGAGGGTGTATTGTCCCAAGCTTCAGGGGTTTAATGCAGCTATTTTCAGAGACACTTCTAGGGACTTGTAAATTTTCAGTTCTTCCAAGGTGATATGATCAAAGGAGAGGTGTTCACTCCTCTCCTGGCCTATGCTCTCATCTCAAGCATTCTTTTCTGCCTTAGAACTATGAGGAGGGTTCCCTTTCCACCACAGCCATAAGCTCTGCCACATAGGCACTCCTCTTTGCCCCAGGACTACCACCCAGGACTGTGACCCAGATCCAAGCATGGGCAAAGCAAGATAATCCTGCCTCAGTACCAGCAAAGAGAATCCTGCAAACCCCATCTGATCCCTCCACTGTTTGTGGGCTGAGACCTTCTCTGTCACCATCCCAGGACAGGGACTAGACCACACTCCTCTCTTATCCAGGTCCAACTGCTCTTTCGTACTGACTTTCTAAGTTGTCTTTTGTGTTTGTGGGGTTAGAAGTCTGGAAACTGCCACAGATGCCAGTGATTCAATCCCATAAGGCCTTCTATGGGTTCACCAGGGTTGGTCTGTGCTCCTCTCCCAGCCCAGTGCAACAGGCCTTTCCTGTAGACCTTTCAGGTTGTGTTGGGCTGGAAATTTGTTTCATTCTGTCATTTTGTGGGTTCTGCTGCTCTAGAACTGGTTGAGAGTCATTTTTACAGGTATTTGAAGGGGTTTGGGGGAGAGCTCAAGCAAGTCCCTGCTTTTACTCCATCATTTTGGCTCTGCTCCCTCTCCAGAATGTTTGAACCACTTCACAGCTCTACCAACAACATATTAGTGGACCTATTTTTCTTACATGGCCTATAGCATTTGCTGTTTTCCTTTTCTGTCATGTTAGCCAAAGTGATAGGTATGAGGTGGTATCTCAGAGCTGTTTTAATTTGTATTTCTCTATTGAATAGATTTTTAAAATTTTCAATAGCATTTTTTTCATGTGACTATTGATAGCTTTGGTTTCCTCTTCTGAAAACTCTTTGTTCATATCCTTTGATCATTTATCAACTGGGAAAATGGCTCCTAGTTTTATAAATTTTATAAATTTTATAAATTTGGCTCAGTTCTCTGAGGCCTTTATCAGAGAAACCTGTAAGATTTTTTCCCAGTTTCCTGTTTTCCTTCTAATTTTTGCTGCATTTGGTTTTGTTTGTGCAAAAACTTTAAAATCTCATGTAATTAAAATTATCATTTTATCTCTTGTGATCTTCTCTATCTCTTGTTTGGTCACAAACTCTTCCCTTATCCATAGATCTGACAGTTAATTTTTCCAAGCTTCCTTAATTTGTTTATAATATCATCCTTTATGTCTAAATCATGTACCCATTTGGAGGTTATCTTGTCATACGGTGTGAGATGTTAAACTATACCTGGTTGTTGTCAAACTGTTTTGTACTTTTCCCAGAAGTTTTTGTTGAAAGATGAGCTCTTACCCCATTAGCTTGGTCCTTCAGTTTATTAAACACTAGGTTACTGTGGTCATTTCCTTCTGTATATTGTATGCCTAATCCATTCTATTGATTAGTCACTCAATTCCTTATCCAGTAACAGATTTTGATGATTACCACTTTGTAATATAGTTTGAGATCTGATATTGTTACCCTACCTTTCTTCAGGTTTAAAAAAATTGTTTCTTTCAATATTCTTGACCTCCAGATGAATTTTGTTATTTTTGTTATTTTTTTTCTTACTCTATAAAATAATTCTACAGTAGCTGATTGACATGGCATTGACCCTGTAAATTAATTTGGGGAGTATTATAATATCAGTTCAGCCTACCGTGAACAATTAATATTTCTCTAATTGTTTAGATGTATCTTTATTTGTATGAAAAGTGTTTTGAAATTGTGCTTTGATAGTTCCTGTGTGTATCTTGGCAGATAGACTCCCTAGTATTTTATCCTGCCTGCAGTTATTTTAAATGGAATTTTTCTTTCTATCTCTTCCTGCTGTTTTTATTGATAATATATAAAAATGCTCATGATTTATGTGGAATTATTTTATATACTACAACTTTGTTAAAGTTGTTAATTGTTTCAACTAGTTTTTTAATTGATTCTCTCTGGTTCTCTAAATTGATATCTCTTAAGTGTTTTTATAGTCCATCCTAATGAGCACGCCCTGCCTTTTACTTTAAAAATGATATTGGAATTTTGGTGTTATACCACACTGTCATTATTCTTGTTACTCTCTTTGGACCCAAATCACTATATTTTCACATTTTCCTCTAATTCTCTCTTCTCTGGGGGTTGGGGACAGATAGAGTATCTCCTATCTTTTTTTTTTTTTTTTTTTTTTTGCTTTTTGGAGGGCAACTGACTTCAAGTCACACGGCTAGTAAGTGTGTCAAGTGTCTGAGGCCAGATTTAAACTCCGGTCCTCTTGACTTCAGGGCCAGTGCTCTATTCACTGTGCCACCTAGCTGCCCCGAGTATCTCCTATCTTAAAAAGGAGAAATGAGAAGAGAGGTTTCTCTTAGCTTGGAAATTCTATGGCTCCTTCCTCTGATTGGTGATTTCTTCTGGGAACCTTTATTTTAAGGAAGGGCCCCCAAGCAAGCTGAATTCATTCTTTTACTCCTCTTAGGCCCTGCTCCTGACTTTCCAGACTTCATGTTTACATACCCTTCTCCACTTTTGTTTCCTTTTATGTACTTATTGTCATCATTAGAATGGGGACTATCTTTTTCTTCTCTTTGTATCTTCAGCCCTTAGAAAAGTACCCATGCCTGGCATGTAGCAAGTGCTCAATAAATGTATATTGTTGATTTGTTCAGAATATAGGGGTAAGTTACCAAAATAGCAAGCATAAGAAACTAAGCAAAGAGGAAGCAGATTCAAGGGAATGAAAGGGTAGGTCAGCAATGAGGCAGTGATGAGATCCCAAAGCAGAAAAATATTTTCTGAAGTTATGTAAAAGTTCACAGAAAGTCTGTATTCAGACAGTTGCACTCGACCTTTGAGCTCATGCAGGATTTGTCACACTAACTATGGTAGCCATATTGTTATCCTTTTTGAAGTCCTGTTATATGCCTATATGAGAGTCAACTTAGGACAGCTCCTGGCTGTTGCCAGCATTTCTCACATAGGGAAAAGCAATATTTGAGACACAGCAGGTACCTGGATTCTAGTCCCAACTCTGCTACTAAATGGCTACATTCTCAGTTTCCTCATCACAAAAATGAATGAGTTGGATTAGACATTTCTAAGTTCTTTCCAAATGCTAGCATTATGATTCTATAAGTGGCAAAAGTATACATGAAAGCAGAAATTCAGTGTATCTGTAATGTCCAGCTCAAGGACACCTTCTCTGAATTTCTCATTCCCATCTTCTCACTCATCAGCAATTTTTTTTTCTCTTTTGAACTCTCATAGCACTTTTCTCACACCAATTTAATTTCTTCTGTGTTGTAATTTTTTAAAATCATTCCAAATTCAACTGTAAACTTCTTAATGGCAGGACCATATCTAATATATTCTTGTATATCTCTTTTTCCCCACTAAATAGTATTTTATTTTTCCTAGTTACATGTAAAGACAGTTTTCAATATTCATTTTTGTAATATTTTGAGTTCCAATTTTTTCTTCCTTCCTCCCCTCTCCCTTCTCTTCCCTTGCCCCCTCTATAAGACAGTAAGCAATCTAATATAGGTTATACATGTACAATCATATTCAACATATTTCCACATTAGTCATGCTGTGAAAGAAGAATCAGAACAAAAGGGAAAAATGAGAAAGAAAAATCAAAAAACAAAAAATGCACATCTCTTAATCCCCTGAATAGTGTCTGAACATAACAGACATTTGATAAGCATTTATTAAATATTGAAGGGATAAACAGAAGGAAAAGGAGAAAGAAAGAGGATGAGATGGAGAACATTCCAGGTGTCACATCATATAATATTCTGGCTGGAATTCTGTGATTCAGTGAAATAATCAAATAGTTAAAACAGGAAAAATTGTTTATACACAGCTTCTTTTCCAATGTATAATACATTATTATGTGATTGATCATATTCACTTTTAATTGCACACTCATCTAATTGTCTACATGTCTAACATGATACTGTACTTTTCCTTCAATACTTCAATTCCCATGTAGGAAATATTTGAGGGGAGAAATATGTGTAGAGTGAAGGCCCACCTTCCTTACCACTAGGAGCAACAACTGCTGACCAATTGCCACCAAAAGGCAAGGAGTCACAGGAGTACTGTGAGTGGCAGTAACCCCTCCCTGCAACCATCATTCCAGCTCCCAGTCCCGTCCTCCCAGCCATCATCCAGGGACACATCTATGATGGAAAAGAGGTCAATCATCCCAACTAACTGCCAAACACCCACAGGGCAGGCAAACCAGATTAGCTCTAGCAACAAGGTTCCCTGAGGGACAAACAAGAGGCACTATGTGCCAGGCTAGTCATACTACTATCAGCGTCTTAACTACTATTTCTTAGACTCTGATAGTGTAGGACCCTGAACCCAAGAACTCTGGGAATGGTAACATTAAACAATTATATAAGTAAGAACCATTCACATCTACTTGGCTGTTGTATCCTAAGGACTATGGGACTTTTTCATCTAACTTCCCAATTAGAATAGGAGCTCTTTGGGATTGGGGTCTGTTTTATTTTAGTTTTTGCATAGGTTTAGCACAGTGCTTTGCATATAGAAAGTGTTTAATTAATGTTTTATTCATTCATATATTCATAAGAATAGATGACCCAACAGATTACATGTGAGTAGCACCACTAGGCTTTTAACTGGGTAACAATCATAGTTAACATTTGTAACCCGATTTTTCCTAGAATTTGGTCCAGCTAGAATTTGTCACCCAAGTCAGTCATTCCATTTATCACCGTGGCGCCAAGATATCTGCATCAAGAAATCAGAAGACATTGATCAAGATATCATTAAAGTATAGTTTGAAATGAATTTTCCTTGAAATTATTAAACTAAATTAAACTGACACAGATGCCAAAGATATATATGTTCACCATTAGCAAAATCAATAGATTCAGTGAGATCTCAAGACTTTTAAGTTAAATTCTGGGCCTGAGCCAAGGTGAAGAAGTAGTCTGCTACTATACTTACAAATAAACATTCTCTTTCTTCCCTTGACCTCCAGAAAGGTTGGTATCAGTGCTAAAATTAAATAGAGTTATATTGCTGTTTTGTCTTTTCTGTTCAAAGACAGCATAGGGTTACATCTTGACTCCTGCATGAATTGGATTGAAGTGAGGCAGAGTTGCACAAAGCTGTTAGTCTCACTGTCTCTTCCAGAGTCATTGAAGTCTAATGGCAAGACAAGACACAAGATAACTAGCAATGGCCCACAATGCAGTGGATCACTTTGGCATCTTTGATGTCTGACCAAGCACTAAGGCTATAAACTTGTAAAGTGTGGAAGACCATCCAGTAAGAATCCTTTGACAAGGTTAATTTCTTGTTAACAAAGTTGATATGAATGAAGTAATTATTCTAGCACTGATCACGTCTTTTTAATAAAGGATGAACTCCCCTTGTCCAGAGTATTTATTGGTCCTTCAGCACTACGCTTAAGAATGATTGCCTGAATCATCAAGTCATCCAACTGAACTATACTCTTAGACATGGCCCTTAAAAAGAGAGTCAAGAGAAGAAGAGAGGGAGAGATCTGAAGAGAACTAAGGCAGTCAGAGAAGGTGGTTGGCACATGTAGTCTCTGTTCCCTGGAAGTAAGCCCACAAAACTGACATCAGTGAAGTGGCCCATCACAGAGCAATAGAGAAATTTTTAGTCCCTGCCTCCGGCCAGCAGAGGAATTCCCAGATGACAAAGAATTCCTGGAACAAGTAGGAGCTTGAGTGAGGAATAGCAAGGGATAGAGTCATGAAATAAAGAGGGGAAAAAACCTTAATACTATATGGACTTTGCAGGTCTCAAGGAAGGGAGATTAATGCTCTAGTCACACCTTGTTTTTTACTCTAAATGGGAGGGAGTGGGGCTCAACCCTAGGTTAGAATCCAAAAACTTAATGCTCAAATGATTCTTTGGCTTTGCACAGCAGTCCTTTCTTGCACATATGATTGATTTTCTCTCATACTCCTCACAGTGGTTATTGCATATCTTCCATTTTATTCTTAACCTGTCAACTCAACTTTGCCTCTTTCATGATGCTGCATTCTCTACAGAGAAGATTGAAGACATCCATCATGCTTTACGCTATTTCACTTCCATTCCTCAAAATCACTGTTTTTAGTGTTTCTCTGAACACAGGCTTCACCCTCTATAAAGTAATATAGAACATAGTGAGCAAAATAGGAGAACAATCTATATGATGATATATGAGTACAAAGGAATGAAGAGGAAACATAGCACTTGCCTCCTGAGAGAGGTGATGCATTGAGAAACAGAAAGATGCGTATTTTGGGACATGGCCAATGTAGGAATTTGTTTTGTCAGACTATGCAGCTATATTCTGAGAACTTTACTTTTTGAGCGTTTTCCCCCTAATGTTCTCAATGGGAGGGGGTAAAGGGAGGGATGAACAAATTTTAAAAATGGTTGTTAAATGACAAAATAAAAATAGATACTGATTTGAATCTCAGAGGATGAAGGAGATCTTTTACTTGCTGAGGTTGGCCCCTCCTCTTGTTTTTTTGCTCCAATTCCTTCTCATCTTCCCCATACCCTTAATCCAGTGATCATTCTCTCTCTCTCTCTCTCTCTCTCTCTCCCCCCTCCTTCTCTTCCCCTCTCTCCTTTTTTTCTCTCCCTCACACACACATACACATAGAGTCAATACTCAACTTTCACAGGAGTTACACATGACATGAAAATAAAAAACATGAATATTGTTACATGGAACTTATGGGAAACAGGGGAGTAAGTTCCCCCAATCATCAAAACTGTAATCTTTTACTAGAGATTGCTGAAAATATCCTTTTCTGCATACAAATCTTTATAACAAAACATTAATCATGATAATATGCACTTTTCCTAACACAGTGACCATGAAATTACTCGTAAAATGAAGTAGACAAAATAAAATTGGCAACATGAAAAACATTTTTTCTCACTAGTAATTCCCTAGAATTCTTCTGTCCCAATATCTCGATGTTAAAAAAAATACACTGATTTCAGACAATATTTACTTTTTGTAACATGTGAAATCTACAGTATTATAAATACTATATAGCAAATAAAATTCTAGGGTATCTAGGTGGTGCAGTGGAAAGAGTGCTGAGCCTAGAGTATGGAAGATTAATCTTCCTGAGTTCAAATCCAGCCTTAGACACTTAATAACTGTGTGACCCTGGGCAAGTCACTTAACCCTATTTGCCTCAGTTTCCTCATCTGTAAAATAAGCTGAAGAAGGAAATAGCAAACTACTCCAGTATCTCTGCCAAGAAAACCCCAAATTGGGTCACAAAGAGATGAACATGACTGGAAAAATGACTGAACTGAAATAAAAATCTTAAAATGGAACCATTTTTTAAACCTGAATATTATCTTCCACTGTGTCACATGGCAGTATGAGGATGTTATACTATATGCTACACTTTTGCAAACTTCTCTAGCTTGGCTGCCCTCTGAAAACCAAAGGAGAAATTGTGGGGACTTTTTACTATTGGAAAACTCCAAGACTGGTGCAATCTCAACATAACTTCCAAACACTTTGTCCTTCATAGCTGGAAGATGACATTGGAGATTATGAAAGATGCACCAACTTGAAATGACCCATCAGCAATGTCTGCTTTGCGTGCCATTTGAGATCCTTATGGGTCTCTTGGTTGGTCAATAGTGGCTGCAAACATTCTGGCAACAAGTTTATTAATTACTTTTATTTTCTCACCAAGCTGTACCCCTGACTGTTCACACTTGTATTTAGAGCCCCAAGGATGTACATTATGCTTTGGGGGCATGGATATAACACAAAACTTGAGTTTCAAAGGCAAATAGTGAAAATATACAACAAATGCATGGGGAGCTCTCGAATCTGCAACAGCAAGGTGAATAAGAACAGTGGAAGTGATACTAGGATACCGGTCACTCGACAAACTTGTCCACATTGAGCCTCTCATTATTTTCTCTGCATCATTGCCAACGTGAAAGTGAAAATGAAGTCACTAATAAAATAATACGAATGCTTAAAGCTGGGAAAGTTAAACTTGAGGATCTTGAGGACTGACTTACTCATTTGTTTGCTCTCTCTCTTTTGCTCTTTGTATTTTTTTTTTGCTTTTTTTGGAGGGGGGAAGGCAGGGCAATTGGGGTTAAGTGACTTGCCCAAGGTCACATAGCTAGTAAATGTTAAGTGCCTGAGGCTAAATTGAACTCAGGTCCTCCTGACTCCAGGACCCATGCTCTGTTCACTGAGCCACCTAGCTGCCCCTCTTTGTATCTTTCTATCAAGTACTTTATTTTTATTTTTCTTTTTCTTTCTTTCTTTCTTTATTATTAAATTGATTTGTTTATTTACTTTTAGTTTACACGATTCAGTTCCACAATCCCTTGAGTTTCAAATTTTCTCCCCTCCCTCTTCCCCCTCCCATGACAGCATGAAATCAAGTATAGGATCTGCAAATACTTTCACATTGGACATCAGTCTGGTTGTATAGAAGGGTTGTAACCAATGGAGTGAACAATGGGAAAAAAGAAAGAGAATCAAACGTGAAAGAGAACAACAGCATGTAGATTGCTTCAGTCTCCATTTAAACTCTGGTCTTTCTAGATCTTTCTCTGAATGTAGATATCTCTTCCATCCTGAGACTTGTAGAAGTTGTCTTATAACTGTGTGTGGCTGAGAAGAGTGCAGTTTATCAAAGTTGGTCGTCACGCATACGATGTGTCTGTGATTGTGTACAAATTTTTCCTGGTTCTGCTCTTCTCACTTAGCATCAGTCCGTATAAGCCTCTCCAGGTAAATATGAAGTCCATCTCCTCATTTCTTATAGCACAATAGTATTCCATTACATTCATATACCACAAATTGTTTAGCCATTCCCCAATTGATGGGCATCCCTTAAATTTCCAGTCTTTTGCCACCACAAAGAGAGCGGTAATAAATATTTTTGTACATATGGGTCTTCCTCCCACTTCTATGATCTCTTTGGGATACAACCCCAGAAGTGGTATTACTGAGTCAAAGGGTATACAATTATTTGTAGCCCTTTGGACATAGTTCCAGATTGCTCTCCAGAATGGTTGAATCAGTTCACAACTCCACCAACAATGTATTAGTATTCCAATTTTTCCACATCCTCTCCAGCATTTGTCATTTTCCTGTTTTGTCACTTTAGCCAATCT
>CM053581.1:480344654-480367381 GCA_028627135.1 Pseudochirops cupreus
AGATAAAAATCTGGTACAGCTAGGCCACCTTCCCTAGCATTTCTTTTCATTAATTGCCTTGATATTCTGGACCTTTTGTTCTTCCAAATGAATTTTGTCACTATTTTTTCTATCTCTATAAAGTAATTTTTTGGTAGATTAATTGGTTTGGCACTAACTATGTAATTTAATTTAGCTAAAATTGTCATTTTTATTATATTAGCTTGACCTAGTCATGAGCAATTGATGTTTTTCCAATTAGTTAGATCTGATTATATTTGTGTGAAAAGTGTTTTATAGTTGTTTTCATATAGGTACTGGGTATCAAGTACTACATTCCTCTCTATCTAGCTGTTATCATAAACATGTTCAGGCCCCTTCTGTCCTGGGAAAACCTCCCCTCTACATCTTCCCTTGATGCAACTACTCCCTCAAGCTATATCTTTCCTCACTTTAGCTTTTATACTCTACAAAATGGTCATATTTACTTCCTGCCTCCACTCCCTCACTCCTCAATCCCTTGGCTTTCATCTCAACCATGCTACTGCATCTGCTCTCTCCCAGGCACCAGTAACTACTTAAGTGCCAGATCTTCATTCTCATCCTCTTGGGTCTTTTCTACAGCATCTGACATTGATGCTCTCTCCTCCTTTGCTTCTATGACAATGTTTTCTCTCTCCTAGTTTTACTCCTACCTCTCTGACTATCCTTTCTTCATTTCCTTCACTGATTCATCTTTCCCCTTCTGTTCTTGGCTCTAATTTTGACCCTCATTTCTTCCTCAGCAATCTGATTCACTCCAATGACTCCACTGATCATTTCTATGATAATTACTTTAGTATCTATATATTCTGAACATACCTTTCCCCTAAGTTCTAGTCCTGCACTTCCAACTTTCTGCAGCACTTTTATATGTAGATCTCCCTATGGTACCTCACTCACCCCTGTCATCCAATCAGTCGTCAAGTCTTAGAGCTTCCATCTTCACAATATCTTCCATGTCTTGTTCTTTCCACTAATTGCACTATCATTTTCTTGTAAGTTCTAATGAACTCTCACTTGGACTAATGTAATAGTCCTAAATGTGTTCCCTCTGACTCTAGTTTCTTCCATTAGTTCACAGAGTTGCAAAATTAACCACCTAAATACCTTGAAAGAACTGGTGGATGAGATGTGATTCATAAGTCACTGTCACTCTATTGCTCATAATCCTTCAGTGACTCTCTTTTGCCTGTAGGAGAAAAAATAATTATGTTATCCTGGAACTTATGATCTTTAAAGGTAGTTCCTACCTACCTTTTAATGCTTCTTTTTGTGGATTCTTTTTTTTGGATTTCTTTCTTTTTTTGTGGATTCAGCTAAACTGGGCAACTGGTTGTTCCTCAAACCTAACATTCCTCAGTTTCCCCAACTGTAAAGTGAGTTAATTGTAAAAGATGCTCTCCTGTCCTTCATGCCTGAAGTATAATGCTATCACATCCCTACCTATTGAAATTCATCTCTTTTTTCAGTGATCAAATGGGGGTACCACCTCCTCCATGAAACCTTCCTTGATTTATTTCCCCTTCAACCCTCCAGCTTAAGTGAACATTCCCTTAGCAAATTTTCTTTAGTATTTTGTTTAGATCTCTCTTTTGCTTCTGTCACAGTTTAATCTGTATCATATAGGATGTCCCAAAAGTCTTAGTGCAAATGTTAAGCTTTGACAGTTTTGGTTGTATAAATGTTAGAAATTTGAAAAAAATACTTGACATGCTAATTATTTAAAACTTTAAAATATTAACATGTTTCTTATTAAAATTCAATGTAGCTATCATTACATCAAAGTAATATCATCAGTGCTCTATATTGCTTTAGTTGATTCTTGATTTTGTAAAAAATTGTCATCAGCTGCTGCTTAGTGACTGAAAGGATTGCATTTGTAATCCAAACCTTAAGATCATCCAAAGAATGAAATTTTACTAAATACATGATGGTTTTGGCAATGACCCCACAAGAAAAAGTCCAATGGAGATAGATTAGATGACTGAGGTGGTCAGTTGATCGGACTGAAAAAGTATAATGCAGAAAGTATCATTCGCACAGTACATAATGTAATGATAAGGAACTGTCTTTTATAAATTAAATTTTTTAAAGCATAGAAAATTCACAGACTTATATAAATATCAAACAAATGTAAAATAATTAAACTTAAATGATTTTGTAAGTTTGTAACATCCATACTCTGAAAGTTATTAAAGCTTAAAATTCTACTTTTGGAACAGCATGTATTTTATATCCATGTTCTAATCCCCCCTCCACTAGACTGTAAGTTTCTTGAAGGCAGGTTCTGTGTTGTTTTCCACCTTTGTATCCTCATGACCTTGTGCACTGTAAGGAATGTAATAAATGTATGTTTAACTGAATTGCAGGTTTCAGTGGAGATTCTGATCTGTGGTATGTTTTATGGGGTGAGGGAGAAAATAACATATGGTCTGGAAAACAAACTATATAGCCGTGTGAAATTCAGAAAGCATTTATAAACTAGAGGAGAAAGACAAAAACAACACAGCAAAGTAATCAAGGGGCTTGGAGACTGCCTCTAAAATGCAGAGCAATCATATAGAGGTTTTCTTATATTGCTTTTCTCATTTGCACCTGGTTTGTTATTTGGGGAGGCAAAGAGAAGTATGTCTCACCCAGCATCTCAATTTGGAGCATATGCTATCCTTTTCAGAATCAATTTGTATTCAATGTAGCCCCATAAGATAATTCCTGCACAAGATAGAAACCACAGCTTAATTTTAAAGCCATAAAACCCTTTTTTTGCACACAAATATGTGCAAGAACACAAACCAGTTCAAATTCAGTCAAGTCACCAGCTATTGTGAAAACAGCAGGAGACTAATAGATTTAGAAACTCATCAATTACTTGATGGTTCTTTAAATTTGACCATCTATTTATAAAAGTACTGGTTGTTGGACTGAGTTCAAAATTTGAAAACAGAAGCAGCTCTGCCACTTGGCTGGCTGTGTAATCTTAAGTCACTGACTTTCTTTGGGCCTGTTTCCCCATCTGTAAAATGAAGTAGTTAGACTAGATTTCTCCTGTAATCCCTTACTAGGGCAGCTAGGTAGCATAGGCTGTGATCCTTGAAGACTCATCTTCAGGAGTTCAAATTTGGTGCCAGCTACTTACTAGCTGTGTGACTCTTGGTCAAATCACTTAACCCTGTTTGCCTCAGTTTCTCATTTGTAAAATGAGCTGGAGAAGGAAATGGCAGCCATTCTAGTATTTTTGCCAAGAAAACCCCAAAATGGAATCACAAAGATTCAATAACAAATAGTCTCTTACTGTCCCAAGTCCTGATTTGCATCCTGATGCAAATATATACTGTATACTGCCCCAAATACTTGATTCAAGCCTGCAGACATAGCCTTAGAGAACACAGATCATACGAGCATACATCTAGAGTTGGAAGGGATCTTGAAGACCACCTCTCCCCCTTCACTGTATAGATGGGTAAATAGAAGATCATATAGGCTAAGTAATTTGCCCAAGGTCATACAGGTAGTAAATATCAGAGGCAGGAATTGAGTTCAGGTCCATTGGTAAAAAGTTAGAAAATCAGGTAGAATAGATGTAACCATCAATGATGGGAACTGAAGCAGAGTCTAATCATGCCAGGGCATACCTCATTGAATTTTTCTGAAGTTGTAAGAAAACACTAATAATATCAAAGCTCTTTGGCTTTGGAATGTCTCCAAAATAACAAGGGCACAGAAAGGCTCTGGGGGAGAATCATACCACGGCTCAACTGCATTCCAAAAGTCACAAAAATGAAGACAAAGTCTCAACAACATTTCTTTCGCTATTGAATTTTGCTAGGTTGGTCTCAAGACAGTCATTTGATTCCATGAGCCTTTAGGGCAGAATGAATGTTTTTCTCTTATGATTTAGAATTATTTGTGTCTCAGGCTCCTTCCTCTCTCCCCCACCCATATTTCCATTGTCCTCTAAACATCTCCATGATGGTCATCATCACTTATATTTATATAGGGCTTTAAGGCTTGTTAATTTCCATTCCAAGATCTCTCTGTGAGCTAGATCATGTGAGTATTATTACCTGCATTTTGTAATTGACAAATGTTTGTACACTGCAACCATGTTTCATAGATGTTTTGCCAGCAGGACACAATGAATACGTTAAGGAGAAAATTAGGTTAAACCTTCCTTCTAAAACTTTTCAAGGCATCGAAACTATCTGGATATGCTCAGCCAAGCAAAAGTAAAATAGGACTTCAAAATTAGGAGGAAAAGTCACAGATGAAAAAGATAAAATTGTGGGAAATAATTGCTTCATTTATCTGGGCCTCCATGTATTCCTCTGTAAAATGAGGGGGTTGAACTAGTTGATCTCCAAGAACCTTTCTAGGTCAAAATTTTATTCCATTTTAAGCACCTACTATGTATAAAGTGAGAAACAGTGACCAGTTGTGGAGTCAGGAAAAGCTTGCTTTAAGTCAGTGGTTCTCAACCTTCCTAATGGCACGACCCTTTAATACTCATATGTGGGCGTATCTGCATGTGGGCAGACCCGCCTGGAGACCGATAGAGGAATGGTGTCTCGGTTCCTAAGACCACAGGAAATATGCGTTTTCCGATGGTCTTAGGTGACCTCTGTGAAAAGGTCGTTCGACCACCAAAGGGGTTGTGACCCACAGGTTGAGAACTGCTGCTTTAAGTCTTGCCTTGGACATATACCTGGCTCTCCGTAGCCCAGGAAATTCTCTAAGGTACTAAGTTTCAAAGAGTTGCTATTTTGCGTTGGTGAGGGGAGTTCTACCCAAAGAACCTCTATCAAGGAAATCACAGCTATATCTCTCTGCCCTTTCCCTCCCCCTGAAATGGGCCAGGGACCATATAAGGTGATGAAAAATCAAAGACAAAAATGAATTAGCCTACCAATTCTCAAGAAACTTGCATTTTACTTGGGAGATAAAACATGTATACAGATAAATAAAAGGTAAGTACAAAGTTCAAGCAACAGAAAGCACTAATATTGAGGAAGGATCAGGAAACACCATATGTAGGAGGTTATACCTGAGCTGTGTTTTAAAAGAAATCTTTATTATAATAAGCGGAAGTGAAGAAGTTGCACATTTTAGACGTGGCATACAATGAAACTGACTGGAGATAGAATTTTGTCTATAGGAAACAGCCAATATGTTTGTATATATGGAGTTGAGGGAAGGATTATTTTAATCAGAAAGGACATGAAAGAGATTAATATGAAAAATAAAGACTGGAAAGGCAGGTAGTAGTCAACATGTGGTAAACTTTAAATGCTGGACTGAGAATTTTATATTAATTCTAAATTAGTCAATTAAACACTTATATTGACTATTTTAAAGGCAGTAGTGAATCACAGAAGAATTTTGAGTAAGGGAGCAACATCAACATACACATTTTAGGAATATCATTTTGGTGACTGTTGTAGAAGATATACTTGAGAAGAGAAAGACTGAAAGTGGAATGACCAATTAAACTTTTCCATTACTCTTCATAAGAGGTGATGAGGGGTTTAACTAGGGTAAAGGCTAAAGAAGAGGGCAAGTATACAGCTGGAGAGAGATAGTGTTGAAGTAGACTCCATAAGACTTGGAAACTTCCAGGATATGAAGAGCAAGGGTAATGAATACAGAAGAATCCAGAATGACTCTGACTACTTGCTTTCTTTCTTACCTAGGATTTTTTTCTTGGCCATGTTGGCATTCTTCTGAAGCATCCCTATTTGTTTTCCCTATGAGAACCCTCCTTTTCCTAGCCTATTAGAATGAGTGGTGAACGAGAACCTGAGCAGATTCAAAGAAATTATATTATGGTTATTCTGGAAAGATCATCAACCTGGATTACTCTTTCCATAATGTTTTTTTCAGGGGTTGAAAGAATAGGAAAAGAAAGAAAAAAGAAGGAGGTGAGGAAGAATAATCCAGTACTTCCTTTTGGCATTAGATACTTTATTCTAATTTGGATCACATCATTCTTTTCTTTGTTTTGCTTTGTTTTTAAAATTTTCACATCCCTTAGGATCACAAAATTACATCTGTAGGATCTTCAAATCATTTATTCCTTTCCTGGACCAGCTTGATAGCCAAATAGTTCACTGTGTTCCTTAGACCTGTCACAAATGAAATCTGAAGCTGTCATTTGGGTACCCAGCACAGAAGTGAGTAATGATAAATGCAGATGGTGAGCAACACTGCTTTTTAGAATTGGTTCCAAAGCAGTATCTAGTTGGGGTGGGAAGAATTCATTAAAATGCATGTTTTTTTTTTAAAGGCAACAATGAAGTCCAGTGTGCCAGAAGTGACAGCAGTTTACTGGGGCATATTATCAACCCCACAGAACTGAAGTTCTGCCTTTACAAGCACAGAGTTTCCAAGAAGATGGAAAGTCTGGCTGAATTTTTAGGAGCAGTGGGGAAGCTACTACTGAGCCTTCGTATTTTAGTGCCAATTTAAAAATTACTTCAGCATTACTTGTATACCTTATGGAAATGTAGCCAGTCAGATAGGTAGCATCTAGGCCTAATTTAACAGGGCTTCTTAAACTTTTTTCCACTTTCGACCCCTCCTGGAGTTTTGGCAGCCTTTGTTGGCATTTCATGGCCTGAGGTCATGCAAAGTGCAAAGTGCTTGAGCTTTGTGTTGAGAACCAAGGTTACAGTGAAGTGTCCAATGCAACATGGGCAAGCACTGCTAGAAAAGTTTAGGTTTCATTATACATTTGATTTTGAATTAATTTTTGGCTGTTGCATGTTCAAAAAGTTTTTACTGTTGCCAAATTTTTTGAGACCCCATTGAAACCCACAGTTTAAGAATCACTGAGCATCTTACCAGACACGATGCCCTCTTCCTGCTGAATGCTATAGCCCTTTGTTTGTGTAAGTGGATTACTTAAGGATGCATCAAGAAGTACCCCTCCATCAGTTTAATAAAATTACTGGATAATAAGCCTTTGTTTGGGATTTTTGAAAGGATCTTCTTATAGAGAAGATTAGGAGGGCAAGTAGCACCAAAGGGGAATTTTTTTTGAGCAGAATACCTCTTTATTAGAAAAGAGAATTGTGGTCCTCAATGCTAAGAGAAGCAGCAGCAAGGTACTAAAGACATGATCTAGAAGAACAAATGTCCTGGTCCTTGTCCTTAACTAATACAATGATAATAGTTTTTCAGATAATGTAGATACAAGGAAAAGGAAGATTGTCTAGCCAACAGCCCCACATGAGGTTCCCTTCCAGTGGAGTCCAAGTCGTGATGTCATTGGTCCTCTTTGAGAAGGAAGGATGAACCACAAGTTCTCTGAGAAGTGCTATGGGGGTGAATATCTGTATGGGTCTCTGTGGGCTGAAAGACTAGTTGGAAATCAGCTTGTTGAGTAGGCAGCAGTTTCCAAATGTGTTTCTCTTGGGAAGGGGGAGGAGGCAAACCAAAGGAGGTTGTTCTATGAGTGTGTATATGAGACTGTTATATCCAGAAGTGTCAAACTCCCAGCTGTGGTGACATGTAGCCCTTAATACTCCAGTGGGGTGCCTCAACTAGATTAAAATGTAACTGAAAAATGTTTAACAAAATAATAAAACTATAACATAGATAATGTTAATAATTTTTGTGTTTCTAAGTCAATATGCCATCTGCAGGGAGTCTGATACCACTGCTATATGCATCCCTATTAAAAATGGAATTCAGCAGAAGGTCAGGGAGTGACCCTTCTGGCAACTCCGAGTGTAGTTCTTTTAGTAACCCAAGGGTATATATCAAATTACTTACCTGTACAATGAGGGGAAGGACCACCCTGGAGGGAAGGGAGGAAGAGGATTTAGAACTCAAAAAAGAATGTTAACATTGTTTTTACATGTAATTGGGGAAATAAATGAAATATTAAAAAGTTACCCAAGGATAATCCAAACCATGGCATGGGTCCTGAATCTAGAAAACATCTGAAACACATGGAAAGGGGGGAAACCTCAAGAGGGAAGATAATTTTTAAAATTATTTATGAGTGATTATGAATCATCTACACATTTGTTTGCACTAGTTAGTGGGCTCTTGCCCTGCAGTTATGTAGTTCTACCTTGGTTGCATGTACAAGATCTTGTGGTAAGGATATCCTTTTACTCACAACTGTGTAGTCCTACCCACAACTGCTATTAATATGAACTCTAGAGTAAATTTTGGGTTAGAACAAAGAAAAGAATAACATTTTTACGTTAGCCCACAATATTGGACAATGTAAGCCAAGAACATGGGTGTACAAGGCCATTAGTAATACTTTAATACATTGTAGATTCAGAGTCAAGAGAAACCTCAATTCTAATCCCATCTCTAACTTTCTGCAAGTAATTCACTCACCTTTTCCTAACCTTGGTTTTTTCATCTATAAAAAGGGAAAAATAGCACCCTATAGAACTTCATCAAGTGATGAAGATCAAGTGAAATAATAAGTAGAAGGTGCATTGCACACCTTAAAATGCCATAACAATTATTATTTTTATTCTTTTCATTGTTTATATGGCACTAACCATGTACTACCTTGCACTGCAATGTTTGAATGCCTAATCTCCTTCACCAAATTACTTCTTGAGGTCACATTTTGATAGCCCCCAAAGAGTCGAGCAGGGTCAAGCCTTGACCACAGAAACCTGACTTTGCACTTGGTATTGCTGATGAATTTCTTCATGGTTAACTGTCCTCAGACAATACTCAAACATTCCCTCACTGGGACTGTCATTGAAGATTTTCCAGTTTATAGGACCAATTTAAAAACAGATAGACTAATAATAGAATATTATTTTCATCCTTTGCTGCTCTAGGTTATCCATTTCCAATTCATTAGCTTTTCCTAGCTGAACTTTTCTTATCCTCTTTGCTATTCTCTTCTGAAACCTTTTTCAAGTTTTGAATTCCAGTAGAACAAACTTTTCTCTCATTAAAATCACGAGTCTCCTGGAATCAATATCTTTTCTCAGTATTCTTATACATTCATCTGCTCAGCATCAATCTTCAGTCATGATGCTCATTGTACTTCCTGGTAGGATTAAAGTGGGGGAGTGGTTCAAATTAAGATATAATTCAGCATTCCACTGTCAAGTTGGAAAAGCAAAAACAAAAGGGGCGTGTGTGTGTGTGTGTGTGTGTGTGTGTGTGTGTATTAAAGTAATGAGTAATATAGGATATGGCAGGCTACATTTTTGGAATTCAAAACACTTCATGAATATAATCTCATCCTTTTTTGGAGAGTTAGCTTGAAAAGCAGAGATCTAAGGTTACATGGCAGTAGAGACAAGTCTACAACTTTCAGGTTCCTAAATAAATGTAATCCAGCTTTTTTCTATCCTTCTTCCCCTGATCATCTGCTTAAATCTATATGTTGTGAGTACAAACACTTAATACCCACATACAAACTAAAATAACACACACACACACACACACACACACACACACACACACCCCCTAAAGTGCTGATGTATAGAAAAGGGTGGCAGGAGCAGAAGAAAATATTAGAAGAGATTTAGAGGATTTAGAACCAAAAGAAAATTTAGAGATCACAGACTCCAACGTTCTCAATTTTTATAGATGAGGAAACTGAGGCTAGAGAGGGGAAGGGGCTTTCTCAAGATGTGAGTCCTAAATAGGAAAGCTCTCATTTATCAGATCATTTGCCGCTGAAACTGCTCTCTCCAGAGTTACCAATGATCTCTTAATTGTGGAATCCAATGGCTTTTTCTCAGTCTTCATCCTTCTTGACCTCTCTGTAGCCTATGACACTGTTGATCACCTTCTTCTGGATAATCTCTTTTCTCTTTAGGACCACTGCTGTCTTGTGGTTCTCCTCCCACCTCTCGGATCACTTTTTTTCAGCCTCCTTTTCTGGATTCTCATCCAGACTAATCCCTGTGGGACAGGGTTCTATCCTGGGGCCTCTCTCTGAACTTTACTTGCTGATTCCATCAGCTCCCACAGATCTAACTGCCATCTCTATGCTGATGATTCTCGTACCTAATTAGTTCCTCCTAAACTCCCTGCTGACCTCTGATTTCTCTATCTCTAACTATTTTTCTGGTTTCTTGAATTAGATTCCAGAAGACATCTTAAACTCCACATGTCCAAAATGGAACTCACTCTTTTTTTCCCTTCCTCCTCTGTAAAAGATAACACCGTGCTCCTAGTCCCTCACAGTCACAACCTAGAAGTCATCCTGGATTCCCCATTATCTCTCAACCCCACCCCCTCAAATCCAATATGTTTTCTACCAAGGCTCAATTTCACCCTTTCAACATCTCTTGAATACACCTCCTTCTCTCCTCTGGTACTGTCACCACCCTAGTGTAGGCCTTCATCACCTCATCCTTGAACTCTTACAATAGGCTGATGGTGTCAGCCTACTTCATCTTTCTCCAATGTTCCATTCAACCTCCACAGTGATTTTCTTAAAGCACAGGTCCAGTCATATTACTTCTTTACTCAGTAAACTCCAGTGGTTCCCTATGGCTCCCATGATTAAATATAACATTGTCTGTTTGGTATTCAAAACTCTTCACAACCTAGTCCAACCCCCACTGCTACCTTTCCAGTCTTCTTATGTCTTACTTATTGCCACATGCTCCAGCTGTTTTCTCTTGCTGTTTCCCATGCTCAGAATATTCTCCCTCTTCATCTCTGCCACAAGACTTCCCAGGCTTCCTTCAAGTCCTAACTAAAATTCTACCTTTCATTACCCTTACTAATTCTAGTGTTTTTTTTTCTTTTTAAAAGAATTAATTTCCTATTCTCTATGTGTATTATATATATATGTATATATAATAGGAAATTATTATATATATATAATAGGAAATTATTATATATATATAATACACATATATACAGAGAGAGAGAGAAAGAAAAAGGGAGGGAGGGAGAGAGAGAAAGAGAGAGAAAGAGAGAGAGAGAAGAGAGAGAGGGAGGGAGAGAGAGAAGGAAAGAGAGAGAGAAGGAGGGAGAGAGAGAGTGCTTGTTTGTACATATTTGTTTGCCTGTTTGTTTGTCTTCCCCATTAGGTTGTGAGATTTTTGAAGGCAGGGACTGAATTTGGCTTCTTTTTGTATCCCCAGTCTTTAGCAGGATGCCTGGCATATAACAGATACTTAATAAACACTTTTTGCCTGACTGACAGGTCCTTTGACACAAACTTTAGTGCTCTCACGTCTATTCCAAGCACCTTGGGCCTTACAGAATGGACAGTCACCAAAAGGTAACAATGTCAGGGTTATACAGGGGTATAGACTGGAGGAAAATGGTCCTGAGCATCCTGGGAAGCAGTAAGAAAGTAATGGATGGGGCAAGAGCACTAAGAGTGAGGAGAAAAGGTCTGACAGGGAGCTGGGGTCTACCATTCAGTCACCTTCACATTCTGCCTCAGGCTGTCTATACTGCACACAATCACAAACACTAACTGGTATAGAACACACTTTCCTATGGAGGCCAGGGATGGCAGCAGGGAGGGGTTCTACAGTAGGCATAGCTATGGGCAGTATGACTCTGTTACCACAGAGTTCTAAGTGACTTTAAAAGCTGCTTGAGAACCCGCATTAGCAGCGGGGTGCTTAGACCACCGGCTTCTTTAAGTGATTCTCTTATCCAATTACACAGCACAAGTGGAACATTAAGGAGGTGGGCATGGGGAAAGTGTTGAACTTTCTATTTTAACTGGTAGTATAATGTGCTCTTATGGACAGAGAAAGAGATTTTTTAATCTTAAATTTTTTTAAATTTTTCTTTTGTTCCTGGGAGAGAAGTTTGATCATAACTCATATATATGTATGTATACTTTTGGGAGTGGGAACTTATGAATAATATGACTATTATTTGATTATTATCTTTTAAATAGAATATTCTTTTCCATAGATATTCTGGGAAGATATTATAGTAGCATCATGTCACCTGGGAAGAAGACTGTCTTCCTTCACAATACAATGTGGGTGGGCATTTGTGGTGAGTATTTAGGTTTTGGATTTGTTTTTCTCTTTTTTGGTCCTTTATAAACCTAGTGACTTTTTAGTAATAATGAAGAAGCATAACTTTTTCTAGCAGTGGGAAGGAGTAGGAGGTTAAAGAAGGAAGAGGAGGACTCCGTCACATTATTTGTTTCATACATGCATGTACCAAAACTGTTGATGCTGCATGTCTAAGATCTAATAATTTGCGTTTTGAAAGGAATCAATTTAATCTTCAACCATGTTTATCTAGCCTCCCTTCAGACTGACACACATCACTGCTCTTCTCAGTCTCTGTGTGTCATATTGCAACAAAAGAGACAACTTTAATATCAAGGAAGAAAATTTATGAAGCCCTGAGAGCTACTACCAACAGTTGCAAGGATTACCTTTTATTTTGAAAGCTAACAATCACTATAATCTATGGTGGAAACTTCATCGATTTCTAATATGTACCTTTAACATCAAGTAGTTGTGTTTGTAGAAGTCAACAAGTGAGAAAGGAAAGGGTCACCAACCAATTTTTGTCTTGCCTCTGATAGCAGGATTGCTCTGACTGGTACAGCCTTTGTGGAGACAGAGAACTCCCAATTAATATTCCCAAAGTTCTACTGATGGAATAGTAGATTTCACAAAACTGGTATAGTGGAAAACTAGTACAGAATTAATTGGGATTCAGAGACCTGGGGTTAAATTTGGGCTCTGCCACCATGTATGTGCTGAATGATCCTGGACAAGTCACTTTACCCCTAAGCTAAACTTCAGTTTCCTCATCTGTAAAATGAGGGAGGCGAGACTACATGATCCCCAAGCTGTCTTCCAGTTTGAAATCTATATTCATACATAAATTAGGTTTTCAGGTAAGTTGCATAAGTAAATGTCCTTTAAAGTTTCATTCAATGTCATGAAAGTAAAAAAAAAATTAAAGATATTTCCCCCTCCTATTTGAAGAATACTAAGAGCAAAAACTGAAAGTCATGAGATGCTGCATTTATTAAATGCTTAAAAGAAAGGTAAGCTCTTCATAATAGATTGATTTTCGTATACAATCCTCCCTTTTTGTTCTACTGTGTATATGGAAATGCTCATCTTTTTTTGTGCTTCTTAAGAATTAAAAAGTCATGAGGAAACTTTAGATCTTTAAAAATATTTCCAATAAACATTTCTAGAGAGATGTGTTATTATAATCACTATGGGAGATTTTTGAGAGAGGTCTACTAAACTCACATGAGTAGCACGTGTTCTAGGCCACTTAGTAACTCATTTAGGGAAGGCAACAGAATAATACACACTAGACTTATGAAAAAACAACTGTGTTTTTCTTAAAACTTTCTTCAAGAAAAGCTGTTTTGAGAACTAACTAGCTATTTTGAAATACTTTAAGGTAAATTCAGTACCTTGATTCATATTTCAATAGAAATAAGAATTTGTTAGCACTAAAAGAACAGCTTATTTTTTGTTTGCTTTTAAAAAAATGCTTTTAACCAGCACTTCTTTTTTTTTTCTACCTCCCCTCTCATCCCACAAATGAAAAAATAAGAACAATACCCTTGTAATATATAAGCAGAGTCAACCTGATATTGGCCATGCCCAAAACTGAAAATAGCATTTTGAAAATGGGAGATCAGAAAGTCCTTCAGCAGATCACTTCTCTTGATCTACATAAACCAAACTAAGTTCATAAATTATGATCAAGGCAGTTTTATTTTACATCTACAAATACTAGAAATATAGGTTTTATGTTGGGTAAATCTGGTGTTCCTTCTTTAGATTAAAAAATAATAATTTAAAACACTGGGGTCAAACTCAAAGAGAAAAAGAAACCACTAAAACATACATCGGGATCCCTGCAGGTGGCTTATTAACTTAGACAACAGAAAAATTAACATTATCTATATTTTACTGTATTTTTATTTATTTAAATATTTCTCAATTACATTTTAATCTGGATGGGTCACACTGGGGAATGTTGTGGGTCCCAATATAGCTTGCATTTGCATCCTCAGTCCAATTGAATTCAGAAAACATTTAAGTGTTTACTATGTAGGTACACAAGTATACAGATAAATCAGTGTTTTTTAAGGGATTAAATTCAATGACATTTAATTAGAGAAGTGATTAGTAATTAACCTCATTAATTACTAATTACTGACATTAAAAATATTGTTTTCAAAATAACTAGTTATTGCCTGATCTCAATCACTGGTTAAAACAACAACAACAACAACAACAATAAAGCTAGTTTAGAATAGACAGAATTGCTTTTCTCCTGACTCTTTTGCTAAAACTATTTTCTTACATTGTCCCTTGTATCTTCCCTTAGCAGTGTCTATTCTTATTAAGAATCACAGAATTTGAGAGTACTGAATTTGTATGGCTGGTACTGCTGCCAAAAACATATTTACCACAATGCAGAAATAACTGAGGTAAAAAACCTAGGTTGTTTGTTTTTTTATAAAATTATACTAATGTATAGGTTCAGACCTCAGAGAAAAACTGAACCACCATTCAGAGTCTAGCATACCCTCTTATAGGCAAATTACATCAGAGTGACAGAGAAATAATTCTTATATATAATGCAATCTTGTATATTCTTCTTAGCCCACAAAAGTTAAAGAAAAGAGAAATCCATAATTCTAATACTTCTTTCAATTTTATAAAAGTTGGCCAGTTATCCTCACATATATCCCCTATAGAAACAAGTTTTATCAAACCAATTCTATAGGAAAACTGTCAGGTTATAGATTAAATTACATTTGAGGAATTCACAAATAGGTAAATTGAGGGGGATGATTTACATGTAGCCAAGGAGTAGCAGATAGTTGAGATTCTTCCTCTGGCTTCGTGTCTAGAGAACATTTAAGGCTTTAGGTAAATTTCCACACATCATGGGACAGCTTTTGGTCAACTCAACAACCTCTCAACTAGGAGAAATGGTTTTTCCTTAATATTATTATTCCATTAGTCAGGTTTTGGTCATGTGACATTAACATCACTACAAATCAAACTTTTAGTTACAAAATTTTCAGGAGGAATCACCCTGAGTCCTGAATAATCAAAGCAAAGAAAAAATTCCCAGACCAGAAAATACCAATTCAATACTGAAGAGGTACTCCTACTGTAATATTCCCAAGAAGGAGAAGGGTCAAACCCATAACTGAAAAAGAATTCAAATCCTGATACAATATTTCCAATAAATGGTCCAGCTTCTACTGGAAGAGTTTCAAGGAAAAGGAACCCCCCAACTTCACAAGGTAGCCCATTCCACTTTTATTTAGCTCTGATCATTAGGATGCTTTTCCTAATATCAAACCTAAATTTGTCCCTTTGTAACTTCTACCCACCATTCATCTTTCTGTCCTCTAGGACCAAACAGAACAAGTCTCATCCCTCTTCCATATGACAGCCTAAGAAATACTTGTAATAAATACTTGTCTAAAAATACAATTTACCACTGGGTACTACTATGTTCCTCCTAATTCTAGGTTTCTCCTGGCAAAAGATCACCAGTTCCTTTAACTACTCTTCAAAATCATAGACTAAATCGTCCTGGCTGCCCCATTCTGCAAGATATTTAACTTATCAAAGTTCTTCCCAAACTTTCATGCCCAGAAATGAATATAGTACTTTAAATGTGGTCTAACCAGGGCAGAGTAGAGTGACACTATCACCTGAAAGCCATGCCTTCACTATCACTCTTTTCCCACCCATTTTCTATTGCTTCAAGTACCGTGGGACAATTTTTGGTCCACATATTCTAAAAATTCACCCTACTACAACAGGTAATAACCAGGAAAATGTCAGCTAGTCTGAAGATAAGTGCAAAGGGCAGACATTTGTCCTTCAATATAATGGGTTGTCTAGGATGAAAGAGACTAACGATTGAAGAAAGATCTAGTTGAATCCTTTATAGTAGTCATACCCCTGCTGAAAAGCAATTAATTGGGCTCCCTGACAAAACTCAGTGTTAGGTGAATTGATATTGCAAGAGACAAAGAGGACCTTGAGTTCAGAGCACAACAAACCAAGACCTTTGCGCTGCTAGGTGGAGCAGTGGATAGAGCACTGGCCCTAGAGTCAGGAGGACCTGAGTTCAACTCCAGTTTTAGACACTTGACACTTATTAGCTGTGTGACCCTGCACAAGTCATTGAACCCCAAGTGCCTCACCAAAAAAAAAAAAAACAAAACCAAAACAAAACCAAACCAAACAAAAAACCTCAAAAAAACAAAAACAAAAACAAAATACTACAAGGATTACTGAGTTACTAGATCCCAGTGATTGGGAACAGATGCCAGAATCACCCTATGTTTAGGATGTTCCAGTATTTTTTACTATCCATGCCACTTGAGGCTTGTCAGCGATTAATGGGTGAAACAGGCTTTAAAAGAAAACAGCTCCCAGCAGTCTGAGAGCAAATGAAGACTAACTTCTACTAACACTAACTGTGCCCCTACTGCTTTTCCCCAATTTTACTAATTAATTGGCTTGCCCACTCTGTGGCCCTTCCTTGGAACTTCTCATAGTAATGATGATAATTTGCATTTACATAACCCTTTTAGGTTTATAAAATACTTTCTTTACAACAATTTTGAGAAGAGGCATTTTTCCATTAGGAATACATGGTCCCTAGCTGTAAATTACTGCCTCTCCCTCATTCCACTTACTCTTTTATTGTTCTATAACTATTTGCAAAGTCTCATAAAATTGGCAAATATGGCCTGTCCAAGGCATTCACAACAGTTTAAAAAAAAAGTGATTTGGGGCAACTTTTCCAGAGCTTTGAGTCTAGCGTTCCTTTGTGACTTTCATAATTTTTTGTTGTTGATAATCTTTATAAAGGATTTACCACTGGATGCCAGATTTAATTCAATTTAATATTCATCTTTGTTCTTTTTATTCCTTTGGGTTACAGACCAAATGATATATTTAGTTAATTGGGTTGACACATTAAATTAAGAACAAGTTCGAAGGCACCTTCCCCTTGTGAAGTAGGCATGTGGTTATTCATTAGTCACTCAATTCTCTAGAAGAAAATCTTGATACAAATAAAAAAGTGTTATTATTGTAAACTTTGAAAGAGAGCAAGACTACAACTATAAGACTCCAATAACCATAATTTTCAGTACTTACATAGGACTTGCCACACAAAAATCTCAAAGGTCTTCACAAACGTCTCATGCCACATGTCATTCTCTATTTAATGGTTATATCCATACAAGCCTGAATTAACCATTTCCTGTTGACTTTAGTTTTTAGCAATAGTGGCAATAACAAGGAAATAGATGATATGGTTAAAGGGTTGATCAGTTTTGTTTGCCAATCAACTGAAATATCCAGACCATATTAAGTGATTTCCATGAGGCAGAAATTAGTTGTTGCTGATTGCAATGGAACTCAAACGTATTCCACAAATAATTTGAAGCAACAATAACAAAATCACTTAGGAAGTTAGGTGGCACAGTGCATAAAGTCAGGAGTTGGGGTCAGAATGATCTGAGTTTGAATTCTGTCTCAGATCCTCGTTAGCTATGTGGACCTGAGGAAGTCGTTTAAGCTGTCTGCCTGTACTTCCTCAACTGTGGAGCGAGATGATAATAATACCTGGTTCCCAGGGTGTTGTGAAGATCAAATGAGACATATTTAAAGCATCTGGCAAATCTTCAAGTGCTTCACCACAGCAATGCCCGATATTCAGCACAGATTTGAGGAGAGATCCCCTATGGACTGAGACATCCTCCAGATGCCACTCTTTGCAGAGGGCATTGTATTTACCGCAGCAAGGCCCAAGACATTGCTAATCACCCTGGAACAGATCTGCAATCACTCAAAAGGAGTCTGGCTTGCCTATCCACACAGGAAAAACTAAATGGAAGAAAGATGCTTATTGCAGAGATTCTGACATGCATCTCAATGAACAACTTTTAGAGTTTTCCCCAAAGTATATGTGTTTAGGGCAGATGATGCCAACAATGAGCTGAGCCCAGAGATGACAAAGAGAAGGAAAACAGAGCTGAGTTGCTTTGCTGAAACTGCAAAGTATTTTAACTGATTCCAAGCTTCATATGGTAATAAAAGCCAATCTTTTCAAACTAAATATTTTATCAGTGTGGCTATATGGTTGCGAGATCTAGAACACCACTGCCTATGTAGAACTAAAGATGGCTGTCACATAAAAAGAAATGAAAAGTACATTGTGAGTATGAAGCAGGCTCTGGTATATAACTAACAAGGAATTCCAAAGAAGAACAGGAGTAAATGTCATCAAAATCTTGTATGAGAAACAGATGATAAGCTGGTCACATGGCAAGAATAAGCAATGACAGGTAGATGTTTGGAGTGCCCAATTTATAATGAATTTTGTGTCATTAGAGGAGAAATCAAGAAGAGATTCTGGCATGTTGGGTAAATCCTCTGTGGTGCATTTTTAGGAAGACATTGATAAGAATTGCATAGGAGGGTCAGGACTAGATGAGCTGCAATTCACATTATTGGAGACACTCCATAACTGATGAGTTCACCAACTCATTTGAGCATACCGATAGAAAAGAATGCTTTTTTGATGATTTAGGGGAAGAAGAGAAGCAGGAATATCAAAGGTGACTAAAAGTCATCATAGTGTTCATCTGGAATGTAGTAATTTTCAGAACACAGGCTATTGGTCAGTGCTAAAGTTCATCTGAGCCAAGTTTGATATGAAAGCCCCAGCAACCTGGCTGCACTAGGAAGATAAATGGGATACACAGGAGCAAAGCTGGGATGGACGTATGTATTGCCTTCATTAAAGTTCCAACTCCATTCATACTACTAGACCCTCCCTATTGGTACTAGGAGTTTATTTATGAATGAATAGTATTTTGAGATTTTGAGAAAAGAAGAGGAAAATCACTCTGTTACTTTACTATCTGCATTTCAAAGGCAAGTACCATTTCTATCTCTGTAAAAAACACGTGCTTTATGTTCATATGTTTCTTGGTAGCCTTTACTGCTTTCAGATGAACCGAATCTCCCAGTAATAAGCCAAAGAGATACTTAGAGGGAGTTGAGGGGGGAAAGGGGAAGTGCAGGAAGGAAGAAATGACCTAGGACATATAGATGTTATTAAAAGAAGGTCCTCGAGAACTTTGACTCCAAAAAGGAGAGGCTTTTATTAGCTCCCTCCCCAATATACTGATTACACTATAGATGGATGACTTGTCCTAGTTCACCTAGCAAATTAATGATTCCTTCCAAAATAGAACCCAGGCATCTTCATCCCTGGTCTGCAAGTTGCATCCAGACCTGAAAACTTCTGTATACGCAAGGTATGAATAAGGTTAGGAATCTATTAACAGTCATAGTTACATCGTATATTGTACTATAATCGTATCTCTCTTCCATATTTTCTACAGACAAAAAGATTATCAGACAAATATTAATGCTAACATCAGAGATGAGCCAAAAAGGCAGAGTTCTGGGAAGAAATGTAACTGGAACAAAGTTTTTGATGAACATCAGCCCAAGGAGTCATCAGAAAACGTATGGAGAAACCAGTGAGGCGTTTTTCCAGTCCCGTATCACAAATTCAACCCATTGGCAAGTGACCAGGGCAGGAATCATGAAGCATGGACAGAATGATCACAGACTTGGACTTAGGGCCCATATCATGGACTTAGCCCCTTAGTGGTGGGACCAGAGTCCTCTGAACAGTGCTAGGACAGCAGCACAAGGCAACTCAGAGCATGTTGTGTGTTTAACTTGGGTCCCAGGCCAGCAGCAGGAGGTCTTCTCTGCTGAATGGGATCGGATCCAGACCTTAGCCCCCAGGCCTTCAAACAGCAGTTGAGCCAGCAACCCAGGATCTCCCATAACCAATCACTGACTCAGCCCAGGGCTTAAAACAGGGTTAGAACAGCAACAATTCCAGAATAAACTGGGGACTCAAGTCAGGCCCAGAATAGAGAGAAAAAGCCAGCAGCACAGTTGCTCTGAATCTGCTGAGTCTTTTAGCTTGTCAATAAGATATGGGGACTGCAACTGTCTACCAAAGTGGCACTCAGGGGCAATTCTGGAGCTATGTTGCCTTGAGACAAACCAGGATCTGGAGCCTAGAAAGCTCAGGATGGCAGTGATCAGACCATGTCCTTGAAATGACCACAAAGGCTGTAGCTTCCTGGTTCAAACTGCCTCCGTAATCCTTGAAGAACCCAGCACTAATTACTAAAAAGCATACAACCTCCCCACTCCCCAAAAAAGCCATGGTTCAGATAACCAGAATAAGACAGGCCAGGATCATACAAGGCCACAAAAGTCCTGCCAGAAGTATGCAGAGACTGTTCTTAACATAAAGTCATAATCCAGGAAGTAAGACTAGAACAATGAATAAGCAGAAAAAAGAATTTTTTTTAAGTATGATGCCAAGTTTGACAAAGGCACAAACTCAGAAGAAGAAAGTTGTAAAAATACCTGTGAACAAAGTCTAAAAGAAAACAGTTGGGCACAAGACCAATTAGAATTCCTAATAAATGAAGCAAGAGTCATATTTTAAAAGTGTTTTAAAATGCTATTATAAATAAAATGAGAGAAAATGAGGAAAGAATGAGAAAATAATGAGAGTTTTGGAGGAAAGATTTGGAAACACTCAGCATAAGAGGTACAAAATCTTATCCAAAGCAACAGATTCCTCGAAAATTAGAATGGATCAAAGAGGAGTTAATAAGTCAATGGGACACCTTGAGATATTAAACAACATCAAAATATTGACAAAAGAGAAAAAATGGTAAGAAATCTCATATCAAAAACAACTGACCCAGAAAGAGGAGATCCAGGGGAGACAATTCAAGAATTATTGGACATTCCAACATCCATGACCAAAGAAAAAAAGCTTGGATACCATATTCCAAGAAATCATGAAGAAAAAAAAAACTTCCCAAATATACTTTTTTTAAAAAGAAGGAAAAGTTAAAATAGAAAGAATCCATTTGTTACTTCCTGCACAACCTCCCCCCCCCCATGAAAACTCTCAGGAATATTATAATCAAAATTCAGACATTTCAAGTCAAAGAAAAACACTGTAAGTGACTCCAAAGAAAGAATACATGTACTAAGAAACTTGGTCAGGACCACACAATATTAAAGCTATCACCATAAAAGAATGTGAAATATTATATTCCTAAAAGTTGAAGCTTACAACCAAGGATAATCTACCTAGCTGCCTTTGCTCCTACACATGCTGCTGAATTAAGCTGGAGAAAATCATGACACTGGACTAGGTACACTATAAAATTATGTTACATAGTCTCAAATGAGTCTTGTCTCAAAGACAATAATAATAATGAGATCTAATAATCTAATTAATCTAATAATCTAACCTAATAACCTAATAATGAGATCTGAAATCCTCTCTCCACTTAAACAATATAGGGAGAAATCAGCTGACTGGGACATCAAGCAATAGCAGTAGGACATTACCAATGGTGGATACTAAGGAACTTTCTGCTTCAAGATTTACCAGTTTACTAGAAGGTTTTTTTTTTCCTCCTAGAGCTTTTCCTGAATTCAGAAGTTTTAATTTTTGCTATCTGTGTTGCTTTGTTTTTTTTTATCACAGTGAAAGGTCTAGAAGCTACTAGCTTCTTCTGCTAACTTTAAATCTCTATGGTCAAAAGCCAGGAAATATAGGGACTCAAGAAAATTTAAACCAAATTGAGTTCACACCCTTCAGGTAGGAGAATCAATCAATAATCAAAACATTTGTTATTCCTACTATATGGCAGATGTTGTTCTAGGAGCTGGGGAAAGAAAGACAAAAACAAAACATTCTTGCTACCAACAAGCTTACATTTTACTGGGGGAGACAAATATACTTACATAAATATACAGAGTAAGTATAATATAAGTTAAGTTCATTTTAGATATGGGAATGGACCAGTACAAAAGCAAGGAGATGGAATGTCTTGGGTAAAGAAGAACATGACAACTCCTCAGGCTAGAATGCAAGAATTCAGGGATAAACAGAGGAATGAAAAAAGGATTTATGATGTTCTTATAGTGTGATTGGTACTGGGCACTGAGGATACAAAGACAAAAGACAGGCTCTGGACTCAAAGGTCAGGTTACAAAGTAGGTCAGGGTGAGGATGTAAAGGGCTTTAAAAGACTAGTAGAATAATCTATATTTGATCCTAGGGGCAACAGGGAGTCGCTGAAGTTTATTAAGGAAAGACACAGTCATACCTGGGCTTTAAAGGAAAATCACTGGGAGCTGAGTGGATAATAGATTGCAGCAAGAAAAGACGTGAGTCTGGGAGACAAATCTGGAAGTCACAGCAATAGTCCAGGTAAGAGGTAATGAAGGTCTAAATGCCCTAAACTACGGTGGTTGTTGTGTGAATAGTGAGAAGGGAATGACTATGAGGGCAGCCAGGTGGTGCCCTAGTGCATAAAAAGCAGGGCATGGAATTCATATCTGGCCTGAGACACTTGCTAGCTTGTAACAGTAATTAATTTAGCAGGTCCTTAGCCCTTAGTTACTAAGGGCTAAGTACAGAAGGTGTAAACTCTGTCTCCTGTGTGAAAGAAACAGAAGGTATGAACTCAATCTCCTGTTGCTGACATGGCAGGAGGGGGTTGGCTGAAACAGGAGGCCAGTGTGTGTATATAAGAAGAGTTCTAGAGACAGAGGACAGAATCCGGAATTTTCTTCCTGGCTGGAGACTGAAGCCAGCTGAGACAGAGAAAGAGAAAGAGAGAGAGA
>CM053581.1:480367881-480385724 GCA_028627135.1 Pseudochirops cupreus
GTGCCGCTAATCCGCTCACCTGAAGCTCTTCAGCGACTCCACTCCTCCCGTCCAGCCGCCCCCGGGGCACAGCCGCGGCTTCAGGCCAGGCTGGTTTTGGTTCGCAGTGCTGATATGGTTCCTTGTAGCCGAGCTGACTTTAGTGGGAAGTATCTTTGTGTGCGTTTTGGAGTTCTAGGATTGGTTTAGAGTCCTATTTTATGGGTATTTTGGGGTGGCTATGTGAGAGCTGCGATATGTTGCTGCTTCTACGCCGCCATCTTCTGGGATGTGGGAAAATTAAAATACTGATGCACTGTTTGTGATGGTGTATAAACTGATTCAGTCATTTTGGCTAGCAATTTGGAACTTTGCCCAAAGAGTTATAAAACTATGCATACCCTTTGACCAAGTAATGCTACTACTAGATGATAAATTGCCTTATTTTTAATCACCATTAACCATCTTATTTCTAAAATCCAAGAGACTTTTTTTTGAGGACTTATTTTGCTTGATGTTTGTACCTTTGTATACTATTAACTATTCTTTCCTTTGAGATTTTCTTTAATGCCTGGGCTTCAGAAACACTGCAATCTCTGGGTTTGAGTTTTGGGTAGAGATAACAAACAAAAAAGAAAAAGAGCGTATGTGTACAAAAATATTTATAGCAGCTCTTTTAGTTGTGGCAAAGAATTAGAAATTGAGGGGATGTCCATCACTTGGGAAATGGCTAAACAAGTGGCTGTATATGATTGTGATGGAATGCTATTGTGCTATTAGAAGTGATGAGTAACTTCTCAGTAACGCAAGGATTTAAGACAACTCCAAAGACTCATGATGGAAAATGCTAACCGCATCCAGAAGAACTATGGAGTCTGAATACAAATTGAAGCCCATTTGCTTTCTTTTTTGTTTAGTTGTTTCTTCTTTCTTGTGATTTCTCCCATTGGTTCTAATTGTTCTTTATAATATGGCTAATGTGAAAATATGTTTAATATGAATGTATATGTATAGCCTGTATCAGATTACATATTATCTTGAAGAGGGGAGAAGGGAGGTAAGGGGAGAAAATTTAGAACTCAAAATTTTATAGATGTGAATGTTGAAAACTAAAAATAAATAAATACATTATTAAACAAGCAAACAAAAAGAAATGATAAGCAAGATACTCTCAGAAAAACCTGGAAAGATTTACATCAGCGGTTCTCAACCTGTGGGTCGCGACCCCTTTGGGGTCAAACGACCCTTTCACAGGGATCACAGGGGTCACCTAAGACCCTTGGAAAACACATATTTCCAAGGGTCTTAGGAACCAAGATACTGATCCTCTATCCGTCTCCAGGCAGGTCTGCCCAAGTGCAGATACACCCACATACGAGTATTAAAGGGTCGCTGCATTAGGAAGGTTGAGTACCACTGACTTACGTGAACTGATGCAAAGTGAAGTGAGCAGAACTAGGAGAACATTGTACACAACAATATCATACAATCATTTGATGTGAATAACTTAGCTGTTCTCAGCAATACAATGGGTTAAGACATTTTTAAAGGACATATGATGAAAAGTAGTGTCCATCTCCAGAGAAAGAACTGGTAGAGTCTGAATGCAGATTGAAGATACTTTTGCTTTTCTTTTCTTTTTATTTCTTTTCTTTTCTTTACTTTTCTTCATATATAAACTATATCAAATTGCTTGCCTTCTCAATGAGAGGGGCAGAGGAGGGATGGAGGGAAAGAATGTGGAACTCAAAATTTGAAAAAATAGTGTTAAAATTGCTTTTACATGTACTTGGGGGAAATATTAAATAAATAGAAACAATGCAAACAAATAAATAAACCACAAACCCAGAGATTGCAGTGTTTCTGAAGCCCAGGGATTAGAGAAAATCTTAAAGGAAAGAATGACTAATAATATAAAAAGCTACAAAATAAGTCCTAAAAAAAAAGTCTCTTGGCTTTTAGAATTAAGATAGTTAATGGTGATTAGGGGGCAATTTCACTGAGGGGGTGGGGCCAGAAGCTCTTCCTACTCATCTTTTGTACTTTGTTTAGAGACTTCATCTACCTTAGTCACATTAGTCTGCTAAAATACTTGAGTACATGTCTTTTCTACTCTTTTAGATTATAGATCCCTTCAAGGCAAAGCCTGAGTTGAATTCATCTTCGAATGGATCCTCAGCGTCTCACACAGCACTTTCCCCTTACTACTAATCTGAATCTCCTTTCTCTGAGGTTACTGACTCCAAGATGACAGTAGCTTTTTTTAATCCTCATCATCCTTTACTTCTTTGTAGCTTATAATGTTGTTGACCACTCCATCCTCTTGGATATCCTTTCCTTCTACAATTTCCATGACATTATTTTCTCCTGGTTTTCCTCTTGTTATTACCTTTTCTCAGTCTTCTTTGCCAAATCATCATCTCTATCCCACTGATGATATGTGTCCTCAAAAGCTCTCCTGGTCCTTCACTCTGTCCATCTGTCTCTCCCTTCCCTCCCTTTCCCTTCCTTCTTGCCCTCCCTCCTTTCCCTTGATAGTTTAATTAGCTCCCATGGAATCAATTAGCATATGTACACATTATATGTCTAACACTGATCTCCCTTCTGAACTCAGTTCTAGAATCACCATTTCCTTAATAACACTACATATGGATGTCTTTTTAAACATCTTGAATTAAATGGATCTAAAATAGAACTCATTGTCTTCCTTCCCCAAACCTGCCCCTCCTCCAAACTTCCCTATTTCTGTTGAAGGTTCAACTTTCTTTCCATTTAATCAAATTTGAAATCTTGGAGTCAATCCTCTCTTTCACTCCTTACAGGAAAACAACCACCAAATTTTGTCAATTCTCCTTCCAAGATATCCCTTACATATTTCCTCTTCTCTCCATTCACATAACCACACTTTTATTTCAGGAGCTTGTTACCTTCCCTCTGAACTATTGTAATAGTCTCCTAATTAGTCTCCCTGAATCAAGTCTCTTTCTTCTCCAATTTGTCATCCACAAACTGTTGAAATAATCTCCCTCAAGTAAGGTTCTGCCTATGTCATTCTCCTGCTCCATAAGTTTCAGTGGCTCACTCTTGCGTATTGGATAAAATGTCTTTGAAGTTCATCCTGACCTGGCTACAGCTGATCTTTCCAAACTTATTTCTCATTGTTCCCTTTACATACTCAGTGTTCTAGCTGGACTGGCCTACATGCCGTTTCCAGAATTTGGCATTCCATCTCCCATCCTTGCACCTCTCTACATGCTCTTTGGGCATGCCCAAAATATAGTTATAAGCCATTGAAGCTGAGTCCATGTTGTTTTGTCCAATAGACTGCAATGTCTTTGAAGGCAAGGGCTGTTTCCTTTTTTTTGTCTTAATATCCCCAGGCCTAATACAATGCTTGGCACATAATTGTTGTTGTTCAGTCATATCTGACTCTTCATGACCCCTTAGACCATGCTATTCATGAGGTTTACTTGGCAGAGGTTCTAGAGTGACTTTTTCGTTTCATTCTCCAGTGGATTAAGGCAAACAGAGGTTAAGTCACCTGTCCAGGGTCACACAGTTTGTAAGTACCTGAGGTCAGATTTGAACTAAACTCCAGGCCCAGCACCTACCTACTAAGCTACATAGCTTACTCCAATAGCTGACACATAACAGGTATTTATCAAATGCTTGTTGAATGAATAAATCAATGAACATTAGTGAATGAATGAATTTTTCTTCAAAGGAGGTAGAATATTTTTTTCTCTCTTTCTTTGAGGCCTGAGAAATTCCAGTAAAAGAGGAGTCCCAGTGATGATATAGGACTGAAGCCTCGGTTTCTCTTTGATATGGGTGAGAGGCAAAAGAAAAAGTTCTCAATTATAGACTGTGCCACCAACTTGACTAAAATTATGTACTCTGATTATTGATAACACTGGCATTTTAATGTTAGAGGCGGGGGGTGCTGTGAATGGAATTCTGGGCCTGGATTAAGGAAGACTTGAGTTAAAAATCCAACTTCAGATATGTACTTTCTGTATGACCCTTGGCAAATCTCTTAACCTGTTTGCCTCAGTTTCCTAAGCTGTAAAATAGCATGTACCACATTGGATTGTTGTAAGGTTCGAGTGAGATAATATTTATAAAGTGCTTAGCACAGTGCCTATTACATAGCAAGTGCTATGTAAATGTGGATTTCCTTCCCTCACCCCTTTATTTCTCTTCATGTTTCTGGTCAAAATGCTGCCCTTCCAATCTCTTGGATTTATCTTTATCCGCGGTTTATGCTCCAAAGTTCTCAACTAGAAAGACATCCATGACAGTATTGATCCAGAAAATGTGCCTGGCATTTAGGTGAAGAGGAAAATGTACTACTATAGCCAGTGAGATGTAGCTATATAATGTACAGTCTTAAAGAATTTCCACTGGTACTGAAGGATTAATTGACTTGACAAGGGTCATATAGCCAGTGTATTTTCGAGTCAGGACTTGAAATGAATGTCTCTCTTCTTTTTTAAGGATCTGTTTGTGTGCCATTTCATGAATGATGCCTTCCTTTATCCCCCTCCTCCTACCTTCCCAGATGAAAGAGATCTCTCTCTCTCTCTCTTCAAATTTTTCAGAGTACTTCGCTTCTAACTTTTCCTTCTGCTTGATCACATATTACCTTGTAACAGTTATTTTTGTGTGTGTCATTTTCCCCACTTGGGGAGCCATGTCTTCTCCTTTAGAGAAGGGTCTGCATCACGTCTATCTTTGTACATCTCCAATACTTGAAACAACATCTCATCCACTAGAAAGCAGGCCATATTAGGATATCATGCTAGTTACGTTGCGGCTGCCCTGCTTATCTCTACTTGGACTCTTTGAACTAGACTTGTGACCATGGCCTCCTCTTCAATGGGAGGACTAGTCAACTCAGGCTTGGAATTTCATCCAAAGTCTGAGCTCTCTTGATTGGTGGGTGAATGTGTATGTTCAGAAACATACACACACGTATGTATACACACATATAAATTAATATGCTATGGGATATAATATAATACAATACAATGTAATATAATGTAACATAAAATAACATAATGTAACGTAACATAACAATATAATGTAACGTAATGTAACATAACATAACATAACAAACATAACATAACATATGTCTACCTATATGATATTTCACATTTCATCCAGACATCTGTCAGGAAACTAGGAAACTGGGTCCTAGTCATGCGTCTTGCCACTTGCCCTGATGGAGTCTTGTGTACTTTCCCTTTCCCCCTTTTGCTCTAGCAATAATAATCAAACCAATACTACCTTTGTTACTGGAAAAGGCATAATTGACCAGCCATGGCTCTTCTCATCATCCCTGTGACTCCTCAAACAAAAACTCCCTGCTATGGCCACTACTCTTCTACGTGTATTTTCTCCTTAAATTAGGATGGGATCATAGATTTAGAGATGGAATGGATGTTAAGAGGCTGAATACAATTTTTTTTTGAACAAATGAGAATACTGAGATTGAATGAGGTTTAAGTAACTTGCCTAGTCACTCAGCTAGTAAGTGTCTGAAGAAAGATTTGAATTTGATTTTTTCTGATTCCAAGTCCAGTGCTCTAGCCATTGTGCCTTTGACAACTGTCTCACTTTCACACTAATGTCTTTAGGTCCTAATGCCTTGTCTTACATATAGTAGGCACTTAATAAATGCTTTTTTATTCCAGTAGCTTCTATACAAGAAGGATTTAATAAATGCTTGTTGAATTGAATTGAATCTATTATAGTTTCTCCAGGTGGGAAGCATCTGATGTTGTCAAATGAAATCTTCATCGAAAGAAACACATGCATGTCTGGACATGGAAATTAGGAACTATAGCCATATGCTTCTCTAACACACTTTTAATGCTCCACTTTTCTCAGAAGTCACCAAACTGGGGATTGGGGCAGCTGGGTGGGCAGAACAGCCCAAAGAATTTCAGGGTAAATGAATTTTAGCCTTTACTCCCAGGCCAAAAAACAGGCAGAGTCTTCATTCTTACTAACAACATATATAGAGCTCTCAGTTTTGTTCCAGAAGGTTCTTTCCCCCCATGTTTGAACATGCATCTGCTAGTTGGCAACTTGTGAATTTGAGCACTTACTTCTCTTTCCTGCCAATAATCATCCCCTCCTGTTATAGTCAGGACTAATTAATTGCCAGGCTAACCAATTAGTCTTGTCTCTTTTCTAAAGAGGCATCAGCTACATTTTCACTTGAAAGGGAGCCTTCCCCGTAACAGAACCTATGGGAATATAAGGAGAAATGGAGTTGGGGGAAGGGGGAACAGAATACGAATGCAACATAAAAGATTGGATGAGTTATGCCAAGAATCTAAGGCAAATGCCTCATACCCACAAGTCACCTCAGGTGCTGAAAGCCTTTGGCAGAGAGATTCAAGTAGTGTCTAGTACATGCTGTGGGATGTAATTTTTCCCTGACAGACTTTTTAAAAATCATATGTCTCTATTGACCCAGTGAAGGTAATCCTCATTTGCTCATCTCTATGGCCATATTAACCTACTTGTATCTATTCACTGACTGGCCAGTTATACGCTGGATCAAGTTGACCACATATTTGTTCTTTTCTCTTCAAATTTTGTATCATTTCCCACATGTTCATGTCTCGAGTCTTCCCATCATACTCATCACTTTCTTTTCTCTAATGTGTTGATGTTAAACAACATTGTCTTGGATGTAATATGACAAGTAATACAGGCTCAGAATTTTGTCACCAGGTCACTGCAGGAGACTAAAATTTCCCTCTAGGTAACTTCTCAGTAAGACAAGTACTCCTCTGCCCCGCGTCTGAAGGAGTAAAAGCAAATACAGACATGCACTAGTGGGGAACTGGTACTCGGCCCTCCTGTCCCTACATTGTCAAGTTCTGGGGAGACTCTTTGCCTTTAAGAAGTGATAGCTTAGGTTCAGGGCTATATACCTGACCTCTATAAAGTTGAATGGAAAAGTGTGGCAAGCTGACTAAATACAATGAAGAGCCACTTTCCAGCCTCAGTGGATGTGTGACATAAACCCAAATCAAGTATTCCTGGAATGATGTTGTTTGATCCTGTGGATAGCCTGTTAAGATTGTAAAGCATGAATCAACAACACCTATATGTCCCCATTATATTGATGATCAATTGATAGATATGTATTCATTACATTAATTCCCCCAAACATATCCTGTACTTTTGTTCCTAATGATTTGTATGAAAACCACATGCAACCTACAATTGGTGTTATTTTTCAGTGTATACCTATACTTTTTTCCTTTCAAATATATCTCATTTTATGGCTACAGTTGATGTTCAGGGATGACCTGTATTTTTATATATGTATACATATATATATACATATATACATACATATATACATACACACAATCTATATCTATATCTGTATCTGTATCTCTATCTATCTATCTATCTATCTATCTATCTATCTATCTATCTATCTGATATCATATTTGTGCCTGACCTGGGGTAGAACTTTCTGAGCTCTCATTGGCCTAATCAGCCACAGTCAGATTTGTTATGCCTTGACTCCGATGTGGTGAAATGATTTTGGTCCTCTTCAAGAGTGAAGGACAACAACCAACCATATTGACATGTATGCAAATCTATGCATGTGTATGTGTATATGTGTGTACAGTGCATGTGTATGTATGTATACATAAACACATATGTTTACATGTATACATCTATAGGTGCAATATCTATCATCTGTCATCTATCTATCCATATAATACACGTTTAAGTAGTTTGTTGTTAATTCAGTCTTTACTCACATATACTCATATATATGTGTGTTAGAGATTAGATTGAGCACATGCAAGTAAAACCCCAATTAACAGGAAAACTGCCTAACTAGAAGATTCAGTTAACTGACTGCTTTTTTTTTCTTCTCTGCATTTAAGAAAGAGCCAAATGACATAAATTAAGCTATCACAAACTTAGTAAAAAGAAAAAAGCTTCTCTGAATTCTGTAGTCAGTACACAATCAGCCCAGTCTCCAGCATATCTACAGCTATCGTATTGTAAAATGAAAATTAGTGTTTGGAATGATGACTCTAAGGCATTTCAAGATTTCTAATCATGAAAGCAATTGTTCTGACTCTATATTTTAAAATTTATGGCAAATATTTTTGCCATTTAAAGTGTTCACCAGTGTCATGGAAGACATCTTGTTCAGAGTCCAAACAAAAGAAATACCTATTGGTGATAAAACTCTACAAATGCTCCTATTATATAGATGACACTATACAAATTGTTTTTTTCAGCCACAGAACTAAAAAAATCTCCATGAAATTCACAGCAGTACAAAAAAAAGACTGGTCTAACTATCCACACTAGAGGAATATTATGTCAGTGTGCAGACTCTTCCCACTAGAGCAGTTGCAATCTCTTTATAAATTATAGTCTCAGAGAGTTGCTTAAAGCTCAGAGAGGTTATATGATGACCATGATTGCTCAGCTAATAATTGTCAGAGTGGGATTTGAACCCAGGTCTTTCTAATTCCAGCTTTAACACTTTGTATTTTCTGTAGCACTGCCTTAGAAAAAAAATAGCAGATGAAAAAAATCCATCTTGTATTGCATGAAAATGGAGAGGCACTTCATTTAATTATTCCACTGATGTGTATGGATGGCTTGTATAGGTATTGCAGATGGACATGCTGGACCCAGAATTGAAAGTAAGGAAGAAATTAGACTGATTTTCACAGCTATCAATGAACTGCTTGCTATTACAAAACAAAACAATACTGTTTAACGCCAATCTTCTTCCAGTTTTGCTGTGTGTGTGTGTGTGTGTGTGTATACACAATATATTATATATGTACACATATAATTTGCTACTATGTATGATAAAACCTATTTGTGGGGAGCCGATTTTGGGGAGGCCTGCCATCCCACAGCAGGGCTGAGAAAGAGTGGGACCCTGTTGTTCCCAGACAGAGCTGAGAAAGAATCATTGTCCCAGATGTACTAGTGGGTGTATAAAAAGAGATGGGACTTTCTAATGGTGAAAGTAAAGAGCCAATGTTAATTGTTCCAGGCACAGCTTTATAGAGGCATAATCCTTTTCCCTTAATTGTCTTCCCCTGCGGACATTGCACACTTCTATGTTCCCAGGCCATAGGTGTAAAATGCCATGCTTATCTCAAGGACCTAATCCTCACACCTGTATGTTTGCGCATGGGGGAAGGGGATGGGGAACCAATCCAGGCCATCAGCAGGCTGAAGACCTGAGAGGGCTTGTTCAGCCATCAGGGTCCAAGTCCCACTTTCCTGTGGTCCTCAACACCTATTCATATACATAAGTATACAAACACACACATATGTATATGTACACATACATATATACAAATGTGTATTTTGGATGCCAACGGACAGTGGAAAAAATGCTTAGTATCTCTGAGATATCTTCAATGGAAGATTTACAGAAAGACATCGACAGTAGCATCACATAGGAGGAGAGGAGTTTGAGGTCTGTAGCAGGAAAAGAAACTCCTGTGCTGATGACATCATGGAAGTCATCCAAGCGTTGAGACAAATTTTGCTGTTGTACAGCTACAATCTCATCTCCTTTCTGTTATTCAGTGCATGTAAAAAGAATTAAAATCTGTATAGTTATAGCTAGTATTACAGAGATAATATAGAATTTTTAATCTCCTTTTATTCTACTTCTAAATCTTTTTCTCTTTTTTAAATTTCATGATTCCTTTAGTTTTTAGCTAGGGTCAAGGGGGTAGCTACTTAACTATGTTGATGGGTCTGTGCTCAAAACATTGTGGATACATCCAATGATAGAAAGTTTGCAGAGCACTTCATAAATGTTATCTCATTTAATGCTCACAACAACCCTGAGAGGTAGGTGCTATTATTATGACCATTTTACAGAAGAGGAAGCTAAGGTATACGGAGGTTAATTGACTTGCCCAGGTCATGCAGCTAGTAAGTGTCAGACAAGATTGAACTCAGGTCTTCTTAATTCCAGATCTAACATCTTGCCAACTAGCTGCCTCTGCAGATCAACCAGTACAGACCACAGCCCATGCTGTATAATTCTTGTCCATGTTCTCCCATGATTCCCCATTGAGGTTCACTCAACATCCTGGGGATTTTTCCTCTACATCTTTTGCCATTACATAGGTAGAAATAGAACTCAGTGTATGCCTATCTATTATTTCTCACTCCCATTATATTCAGCCTACATCTTTTTCCTGTCATATGTATCCTTGATAATTTCTTTTACTCTTCTTTTGCTGCACAATTTTTCATTGATAGTATGCTATAGCCTATCTATTCCCATCATAGGTCTCTCCAATGCCTTGCTCTTTAATTCTTCATGCTCTCTAACTCATATCCATGTAGCTTCACCAGAAAAACATCATTCAAAAGATAGACATTTGCTTCAGGGAGAAGGATAGAGTCATAAAAAACATTGTACAATTGCCCAAATACAATCTCATCCACTCTCTTCATATTTTATTTTCTATCTAGTTTATTGTCTAGCTATTATTTCAATGTAAGTTCTGTATACTGGTGGACAAGCTCTATGGGCTGTTCATCCAACTGCATGTCATAGTCTGGATGGTGTTCATGGATACATATTTTGGTTTTCCAAAACGTGTGGTTAGGCCTAACTCTCCCTTGGGAATCTTTGCAATATTTTAGAGCTTACAATGAGCAGTCCACAAACATGAGCATCTGGAAGATTTCACAATTTGTACAGAGAATTCTTTCATTTGGATTCTGCTCTTCATAGTCTACCTGAGAGTGGCAAACACTTTTGGCAAGCAAATATCTCTCTCAAGTGATATTAATAACCAGAGAGGTCATTAAACACAGTTCTTTCTTTTGTTGTACCTTTCAAGAAATCTTACATGATTTGAATGTATTCATGGGAAAAAATCTCTTGTTGGAGGATTGTTTTTAAGGTGTTATCTAACTCTAATGAATCAAATGTTTTTTTTTTCTTGTCATAAATACGTAATCATAAACACAGTGAGATCTTGTATTCTCCCCCACTTTTCAATAAATTAAGTGACTTTAAATATGGGGTCTGCTGCAGAATATTATTTGTGAAAGCCTTGAATTTCCTTCTATCCTCATCAAGAATGCCCTTGAAGTATCAATAGGTTATTTTCATAAAGACTTTATAGAAATGAAAAAGTATGCATATAAATTGGTAAGTATTAATATTTCATTGATCATTTAATATGTTTCAGAAGTAATATTGTCCATAATTATTTTCAAATCAGCTGGTAACTTCTCCACTTCAAGAAATCTTAAGAATATATCCATGAACACTCTCAAAAATTGTATCACTCCAACACAGACCACTTTTGTCAAGGTATGCTTGACCTGGTTCAGCTGCATTTCCCATTCTTTTTTCTTTAGTATCATTTCTAATTGCTCAAAAGGCTCACTGGGGAACATGATGGTAAAGCCCAAGTGTGGTACCTTCACTGCCATCACTGGAGAAAATAGTTTATTATAGAAATCTTGACAGATTTTTTCCTTCTTTTGTCTGTTGTCTTCTTTCCAGTTTTACCTTTTAATGTTCTCAGGATTTAAACCTTAATAAAAGGTTTCTTTCCAAATATTCTATAAACTATTCTTCCCTCTGCTTTCCACCATTTTATGAGGTAATGTTGCTCATATTCTTTCACCATTTTCCTCTTTGAAGGTTTTGCAAATGAATTTTTTTCCCTAAGCCAGTCTTGCTTTTGGTCATCATAAACTTAGAATTAGAAGGTACTCTCAAGGTAATATATTTGAAAGCCTTATTTTAGAGGTGAAAAAAACTGAAGCCTTGAGAAGTAAAGTGGATTTCCCAAGGTTACAGGGATAATATCCTATGAGACTTGAATGTGGGTCCTCTGACTTTACATCCAGTGATCTTTTCCACAGTACCAGAGATACTGTGACCAAATAATTCTAGACTCAATCCCATCAAGAAATACTAGGCATTTAGCTCAGCTGGTTCTTAGACAACAGATATACTGTTCTTTAATATCTTCCCGTTTTTATTCTTCATTGTGGTATTGATTTCAATCTTTATTCTAACAATGAGTGTAAATATTTGACAAGATCCTAACAAGTATCTTCCTGTGATCACGTAGTCTATTCTCCATAGTTGAATCCTATATTCTTTCAATTATGACCTACATTCTCAAAAAGTTAATAAATATTTTGTTCCTGGACTGTTACATGGTATAGAATGGGAAGCTTATCACGTTATTCTACCATTTTTCATGCTTGTCTTGGATAGGTGCTACACACAAGAAAGTTTATCAAATTTAGTGGAGGTTTAGTACAAGATGAGGACAAGAGAGAGTAGCCCAAATCAAATGCTGAAGTGTATAAAATGAGTGGATTAAGTTCTGTAATCAAGTAATACAAAAATTCATTTGGTATTGTCAGTGATTACAATCACAGTTAGAATGCTAAGGCCTAAATCATTTAAAAGCTGTCTGTTGTCAATAACTTTCCTATAGTTTCATAATACTATTGAACATGATATCCAAAAGGTGGAGGATGTATTTCCTAAAGATTCTGTAAGTGTACCTAATCTGTTTAGTTCTGATGATCTAACAAAAATCAAACACAATTTCCATTATGTAGCAACAGGTATTCTCTTTAATCTTGATAAGACTGCTAGCTAGTAATCTCCAGAAGGAAAGAATTCCTCATGAATCATCATTTCATTTGATCTTGCTGTCTACATTGTCTTGCCCAGTTAAACTAGTAAAAAATAAAAACCAAAACCTAGTCCATTAGAGCGGGTAGACACAATTTCTGTTGTCAGTGCTTTTTTTTTTAATTTTCAAAATAATTTCCATTAAATTGCTCTTGAAACATGTAGGTATGGCAACATGACTACTTATGGATAGCTGGCAATGTTCCACCCAAAACTGAATGTTGGTCTCCCTCTGAGGAGACATTGTCTGAGTACAGAAGTTGATATGGTACTTAAATATTTTGTATAAGTGATGAAATAGACATCCCTTAAGTTGCTATTAGTAATATTCCCAAAATATTTTGATGGGAACAGACTTAGTAGTATCTCCTAACTACATTTCTAATGATACTTAGCACTTTGGTGAAATTTAAAACTCCTATATCTTTTCTCCTCATCCAATATCCTACGCGAAATGCATCATTTTAAAGTGGAGTCGACAGTGGGTTCTCACAGGCTATATCAGCAGAATGCAAGTTCTGGCTGATTCTACTAGCTTGGAGAAATCTCAAGTGCTGGCCCATTGATGACCAGTATGCTTCTTCTCCAATAACTGCCCTATCCAAGTCTCGTTGATAATTTCATTGAAAAAGACTGGAGATATTGGCCTCCAGGTGATTTGATTTTTTAAAAATTTCTCCCAAAACAACTTAAGAAAATCTGTTAAGACATAATGATGTTATAGTGTACATTGATGGAAGGAGAACCCACACCAAAGAAATCAGAAATCCTGAAAGAAAGTATGCCTTTTATTTATAGTTTTCAAGGCCATTTATGAGCTAATCAGAAAATTCCAGGAAACCTGCACATATTATTCTCTCCATTTTGAAAAGAGGAAAGAAATTGAGATACTGGTGCAGGTTCTACATAATTCAGAAAAGATGAGTTGGCATTTATCCAGTAAATTTGATCAGTATAGGCAACCAAACTAGATTATTCAAGTCACTGAATAACATCCCCCTACAAATACGTGACCATGTAAGGCTGACTTAGGGATAATTTAAATCTATTTAAGATGAACAGCAAATAATATGTGGGATGTCCACGTAGTATAAGGGCAACTGATTGAAAAATGAAACATTCAAACAGGAAATGGAATGTTTTGTATAAATAAATATATATATATGTATGTATGTATGTATATGTATATGTATATGTATATGTATATGTATATGTGTGTGTATATATATGATCCCAAATAACTAGATTGACTGATCTCTTCTCATGTACACCTGTCGAATTAATCAATGGTTTTTTGAGGAGTGTGTGTGTGGGTGTGTGGGTGTGTGGGTGTGTGTCTGTATCTTTCATTATGGTAGCCCAGAGTGGTTAAAAGAGCACTAGATGTCTGGGGAAAGATTCACAGAATTTGAGAGTTGGAAGTGAATTCAGTGTCCTTCAACCCATTCCCAAAAGGAATTTCCATCATAACCTACCTACCAGATTTGTCTTGAAGGACTCTGAGAAAGGGAAATCCACTGTCTCTTAAGGCAGTACTCTTGGATTTCACTTTTGGATAATTTGCTAAGAAATTGTTAGGAAATTTTCCCTGACTTCAAACCAAAAATTTCCATCTTTGCAACTTCAGAATAAAAGTCCTAAATGTACTGCCCTCTGTACTCCAACAGGATAAGTGTCATCCCTTTACACATAATGGCCCTTCAAATAATTATTATTTTAGATTTATATTATTTACATATATAATTTATATATATGTAACATATATATGTAACATATATAATTTACAATTTAGATTTATAACATATATAATTTACAATTCTATATACTAATTTAATTATACCTTTCATGTGTCCCATGAGTCTTCTCTTCTCCAGGCTAACCATGCTCAGTTTTTTTCAACTAATCTTCATATGAAATGAGCTCAAGATCCTTTACCATCCTAGTTTGCCTCCTTTGAACACTCTACTGTGTTGCCCAGGATTGAACAAAGTACTCTAGGACTTGGATTTGAGTCCCATTTCTGCCATATCAGCTATGTGCAATTTATTATATATTGAGCAATTTACTTAATCTCTCTATATCTATTTACGGAAATAAAATAAAAGAAATAACTAATTGACAGTGATGATTAAAGATGGAAATAGTCAGTGTTAGAGGGGCTAACAGGGATGGGGAACCTGCAGCCTTGAGGGCACATGTAACCTTCTAGGTCCTTGGGTGTGGCTTTTTGACTGAGTCCAAGTTTGACTGAACAAATCCTTTTATTAAGGGGGGATTTGTTCTGTGAAGTTTAGATTCTGTCAAAGGGCCACACTTGAGGACCTAGAGGGACACATGTGGCCTTGAGGCCACAAGTTCCCCATCCCTGCTATGGGAAGACATGTGCACTAATACATGATTGTTGGAAATAAAAATAGTCCACTTATTCTGGAAAACAATTTAGAAGGATGTGGAAAAAAGTCCCTAAGCTGTTTATGCCCTTTGAACCAATGATCTGTCCCAGGGCATATTCTTAAAGGTGGTCAAAGCAAAGGTTTTACATATATACACACACATACATATATACATATTCGTGTATACATACATGTATATATATGTGTATATACATATATATACATACCTATACATAGACTCATACCTACAGACATATACATATTATGTATAAAAGCATAGTATAATGAATATAAAGCTGGTCTTGGAGTTATGATAACTTAGGTTCCATTGCTGTCTTTGACTTATATTGGCCATGTAACTCTGGGGTAGTGATTAACCATCTCAGTGCCCCCAGACAACTCTCTAAGACCATAACTTAAAGAGCAGTTACCAATCTGTGGTAAAGGAAGTTGCTTACTGAAACCTCCTTACATCAATTAAACTCAGATCTGATTAAAAATATATCATTTTCATCAGAGCTCTTTTTACATGACTAAAAAAAAAAAACCTGAAACAAAGTGGCTATCCCTTGACTAGGAAGTGGCAGAACAAATGAAAAAAAAATTGTGGTGATATGTATGTGATGGAATATTGTTGTGCTGTGAGTTGACAAATGAGAATGCAGAGACAGATTGAAAGACTTGCCTGAACTGATGCATTGTGAAGAAAGCAAAATCAGGATAACAGTACATGCAGTGACTGTCATGATGTTAACACAGCTGAATTTAGGAATATCTGCATTAGTAATACACAGGCACGAACCCAGAGAATGAACACAGAGCAAAAGAGGAAGATGTGGGGAGTATGACAACTCTACGTACTTTCTCATGGCACTGCTGACACAAGTAGAAAATTGAAAGGAAATTGTCCAATGAGCAGTCTTGACACAGGGAACAGATAAAATAATAAAGCTAACAATTTAATGCCTATTGCGTGGAGGCTAAGCGCTTTATAAATATTATGTTAGTCAATCCTTGCAATAACCCCAGGAGGTAGGTGGTATTATTAACCCCATTGTTCAAATAAGGAAACTGAGGCACACAGAGGTTAAGTTAATTGCCCAAGGTCTCATAGAAGTTAGTAAGTGTCTTGGATCAAATTTAAACTCAGCTTTTCCTGACTCCAGGTCCTGTTCTCTATCCAATGTGCCACCTAATTGCCATTATGATAAAACACAGTTCCCCTCTTTTGGTAAAGAAGTGATGGATGAGGGGCACAGCATGTTACCGTCTTTTGGTCAGTTTTGCTGACCATTTTTCTTTTTTAAAGCTCGGCTCAGTAGAAGGTGATATATGGGGAAATGGTCAGTATGTAAAAAAGGTGGGAATAAAAATACAAATATAACAAAATGGGGGCAGCCTTGATTAGAGGTGATTAAAATGTTAACAGAAATATTTAGCAAAATAATAAAACTATGAAAAACATAGATAAATGTTAATATGTCAACGTACAAAAAAATATGCAACACATATGGACATTTCAGTGGCCCCTATTTCTATCTGAGTTTGCTACAAGCAGACTAGATTATCTCCAAAGTTCCTTTTTAGGAATTGAATACCCTAAGACTAGTTTGAGTAGAGACAACTTTTAAGATCCAGTGCTTTGACCTCCAGAAATAGTCCAATATAGAGAACTATACAGTCAGGGGTATGCTGGTAAATGTGTAACAATTGGCTCTCCAAAAATATACAGTGCACTTTTATTAACATTTATTTGTCAATTTCTTAAGTCTAGATCAGAGGTTCCCAAACATATTTGGCCTACTGCCCCCTTTTCAAAAAAAAAAAAAGATTACTCAATGCCCACCCCTCCCTGAAATCTACTTCTTTAACTCTTTAAAAAATTTTTGTCATTTAAAAAAAATAACATATGTATGTGTTATATATAATGTATATTTTAAATGATTCATCTTAAATTTAGTAGTTTATTGTAAATTTGTGGGATTTTTCCTGCACTGAAATTTTGATGATGCAATACTGCACCATGTTACTATATAGTATCATATTTTTTTTTTTATTTAGGAGGGGGAAGGCAAGACAATTGGGGTTGTGACTTGCCCAAGGTCACACAGCTAGTAAGTGTCAAGTGTTTGAGGTCAAATTTGAACTCAGGTCCTCCTGACTACAGGACTGAGCCACATAGCTGCCCCATAATATCATATAGTAAACAAGTCATTACATATACGTATTCCTGCCAATGCATTCTGGACTTCCTGACAGTGTGTAACTTACTGGCTTGCCAATACCTGCTTGTTAAGAACTATTGGAGCATAATGCCAAGCATGAGCAGCTTTACAGAAGAATGCTACTTTGAACAGCTTTTAAGGTTCTGATTACACAGTATAGTGAACACTCTATTTATTCCATAACAAATCAGAGCAAAACATTCATAGTAAATCAAGGTACAGCATTCACAATGCTATAACTTATCACAGAAAATCAAAATATGGCATTCACAACAACTTATAACAGAAAATGGCCACATAGTTTCCACTATAGTAGTCACAAAGTTTTGAACAAAGAACAATCATTTAGTAACTCAAGCATTCAATAATCTCAATTATTCAATCATCCTTAAGGAGGTTTGCCTCCTTAAGGGACACAAAGTACAATAGTCAAAGTTCTCTACTCATGGAACACAGTTACAAATCAGTCACATATTCAGTCATCAGTCACTAAATACAATCATTTAGTCAATCAGTCATTCAATCAAC
>CM053581.1:480386224-480401353 GCA_028627135.1 Pseudochirops cupreus
AGACCCTCCACCCCTAGGTCACTAGTAAATTACAATTTCTCAGTCAGTACACAGTATCCAAGTAAAGTCTTCTTTCAGCTTGACTCAGGGTGGTCTCTCAGATTCCTTGGATCCCCTTCCATGGTCCCAGATCCTACCTGGATTCACCAAACTGTCACCTGGGTTCAAAGGCAGACAACTCCCAGGTCCTTGTCCAGCTCTCTGTGCAGTTCCTGCTCCACATTGGAGCTCACAGTGTCCAGTCCATCTCATATCCTTCACAGTCTCTGTTCCTGGGAATTCAGGGCTCAACAAAGCCACAAACAGGTTCATACAGAGTACCAGCATCACAGTCATGCTTCCCCAGTCTTCAGCAGCTCCAGCTGGCCCTCAGAATTCTCAACAGCTTCAGCAGCTCTGGCTGGCCCTCAGCTCTGACTGGCCCTCAGAAATCCTCAGCAGCTCTGGCTGGCCCTTGGACTCAGCAGAAGTTTCATCTGGTTCCCAGAATCAAAATCATTTCATCCAGGTTTGCCAAATCAAAATCATTCTCTCCAGCCTCTGGGGGCCTTTCCTCTTTAGCCTCCCTGGTGGCAGCAGCTTCTGCCTCCATGAAGCCTGCTCCAAGAAGGTCTGATTTTCCCAGCCAGGGTCTTTCCTTATATACAGAAGCATTAGCTTCCTGTTTCAGCTAACCCCTTCCTGTTATGTCAGCAACAGGGATTCATACCTTCTGTTTCTTTAACAGAGGCTTGATTAATTACTAACTGCTAAGTACCTGTTACCTTTGTCAAATTACATTACCATTACATGGAGGTCTTGACCACTGATTGGTTATAACTTGCATTTTGTGTGTTTATTTGGAAAATAATATAATCACTACAACTTTAACTCAGTACACAACAGATGAAACATGTTTGAATGGTTTTTCAAATTTTTATTCTCTTCTTTTCTTATGCTTCCACTGCCTCCTTATTTTTATTCAGCACCTCCCTCCCCATCCCCACCCTCTACAGTTGCACCCAACGCTACTGTCACCTGCTTGGATTGGTCTAGCATCATCTCAGGGGTGTCTCCCACTTTGCAAACATAGCAATAAATCAAGTCTTGATATGTAGCCCTTTTCCAATGGGTAAATGTTCATAGAACTGACTCCAGCACAGCTCTGTATGAAGCTCAGTTCTCAACAGAATTTAACAAAGTAAAATAAATAAAATGTACAGGCTTATGCTAAGAATAATTCTGCTAAAATATTTTTGTTATAAAGAAGGCCTTGCAAGTGGTTGGGTTTTTTTCCTAATTTTTATTTCCTTCTAAAAAGACCCTGAACAATATTATAGCTAATGAGTAAATCCTATCTAAAGTTCATTATAAATTTCCTGTTGAATTGCATCAAAATTTATGCAATGCTCTAACTAAACAGAATATTAAATGTGACTTAGGTCAGTCCCACTAAAGTACTCCTCCAGGGTCTCATCACAGCATTGAGGTGACCCTGAATTCTCAACTAGTTTGCCAGCAGAGGGCAAACTTTGGCAAGCCCTATCAGGCTGGAAAAACTTCCAAGCGAAGGCCTGGCAGTGGTTGGTATGACTGTTGTTTGAGGACCCGACTTACTCAGTTTAGAGAACCTCATCAGAAATTTACCAGATGATTAATGTTTTCTTGCAAGGCAACCCATGAAGACCATACAAAGGTGACAGTTTACATGGATGAGGGGAATATCTCCACTGAACAAATCATAGATTCTTTAAGGATTCCAGTAATAATGCCGGGCCAACTGCAAAATTTTGCCTGAGGTTGTTTATTTGCATTTTTATTAGGTTTGTAAATTGTTCACAGACACAGATTTGTTTCTGCCCTCCCCTCAATCCTGATTTTTTTTTTTTGCATTATAAAGAGGGGGAAAAGACACTGTCAGGATCAGGAAAACAATGATAAAATTTTAGTGCCAGCAGCAATTTAGCTGCACAATCCCTATTGTCTCTTCGTTTTCTGCTTTATGTTGCTTCAGATTTATCCTCCACTTCCAAAGGATTGGCTAAAGATGAGAATGATGTCCTTGAAAGGTTCTTTATGTCCCCCCAACTCTAGCTGGAAAGCTTTCAACACTTTGAACAAATTAAGGCGATGTTTTCACAGCCAAAGCAAAGAGATTTTTCACCTAAAGTACTGTGGCAATTGTCCCCAAAGGACTGGTTTGCTTTGGCTGTGGAGACCTGGCTAAAATGCAATGAAAGCTGTTGGCTTTCTGTCTCTGACTGAGTGATGAACCAGTGGGAGATCAGAACTGTAATCCAGTTAGTGTGTAATCTTCACTTTCTGCTCTGCCAGCCAGAATCCCATGAGCACTGATTGATTTCAGTGTGCATTACTGTCACTCTTATGAATATCTGCATTAGCAACACACAGGCACAGATTCAGAGAATTAACACGGAGCAGGAGAGGAAAATGTGGGGAGTGTGGCAGCTCTCCATGCTTTCTTATGGCATTGCTGACTTGGGTAGAAAATCAAAAGGAAAAGACTAGCCTGGTGTGACTTTGGTTTTCACGCATGTAACTAATCTAGCCTATTTTAAGTGACACCAGATTCAAAGATTGGTGCCCTTTTTGCCACAGTCAGGGTTTTTGAGGCCAATTAAAAATTTTTTGTTGTTTAGTCATTTTAGTCGAGTCTGACTCTTCATGACCCCATTTGGGATTTTTCTGGCAGAAATGCTGAAGTAGTTTGCCATTTCCTTCTCCAGCTCATTTTACAGATGAGGAAACTGAGGCAAACAGGGTTAAGTGACTCTCCCAGAGTCACACACCTACTAAGTGTCTGAGGCCATATTTGAGCTCAAGAAGATGAATCTCCCGGAATCCAGGCCTGACACTCTATCTAATATTGTGCCATCTGGCTAGCCAATTTAAATTTCAAAGGCTTATTTTTAAAAAATGAGACTAGTGATTTTAAATAATGATAATAATAATGTAAAGGTTATAAAAATACTTTAGTTCCTGAATAAATTCATGTTCTCATAATGGTGTGTACTGCTTCCATCCATGCCGATCATAAGTCATCCTCCTTCCTTCTCATTCTGTACAACTCATTTCTGTAGTTTTCCATAGATAGCTCACACAAGTTCTGTTCAACCTTGTAGTGGCCTTTCTGTGGTCTTTCTTCTAGGCCTTTTTTGATTTGAAATGTTATGCTAAAATTGGGCCACCAGGGTCTATGTGGGGGTACTGGTTACATTGTTTTTTTTAGTGTTTTCAATGTTTATTTTTTTTAATATTTTATTTTTAATTTATCAAGTAAAACAAGCATTTCCATTACATGGTATAATTTTTTTTAAAAAAATGGTTGCATATGAAACTGCAAATTTGTTATGTACAACTTGCTATTCTTTTTAAATATACAATAAAGTTATTAGGTAACTTCCTTTTTTCCCCCTTTTTTCTTCCCTCCCCACCAACCCTGAAGATAGCTACCATTAGACACAATATTTATATATATGTGTGTGTGTGTATGTATATACATATATGACATATATGTCTACATATGTAAACACATATATAGACATATATATTTTACATATGCATATAAAATCATTCTATCCATACTTCTATTTATCAGTTCTTTCTCTGGATGCAAATAGTATCTTCCTTCATAGGTTTATTTATATAGTTATAGTTAATTTGGACACTGATTTCACTAGGTGCAGTGTCTATATAACTGGGGCAGCATTCAGGAAAACTGTCCAAATCAGGCCTCAGACACTTAACTCATTTAACCACCATTTGCCTCAGTTTCCTCAACTGTTCAATGAAGACAATAAAAGCACTCCCAGGGTTGTTGTGGGGATCAGTGGAGATCATATCTGGCAAATGCTTAGCACAGTGCCTGGTACAGAGTATGTACTATATATATAAATACGAATTCTGTCTCCCAGTACCTTTTCAAGCCTGTCATTGTACCAAATATTTATGTGAAGAGGGCATAGGATCATAGAATCTTAGAATTAGGGTAATAAGAGGCTTCCAGGCCATTTTGTCCAAATGCTACATCTTACAAATGAGGAAACTAAGTCAAACAGAAGTTAAATGACTTCCTAAGGTGCCCTTTTTACTCTAGTTAAGCAGTAGACAAATAAGCGTGCCTGCAAGGCAACCTTGCTGATTTGGACCATATCTTAGAAATGCAATGAAACTAGAAATTTCTTTAAATAAAGAAAAGTAATGCAGTTTTATCACTTTTGATTTCTTACCTTTTGATATGTGAAGTGGTACTAGCATGTTTTACTTATTAGAGCACCACAGACCTGTTTTAATGACTAATTTACCAAATTTAATAAGCATTTATTATAAGTAAGTGCCTACTTAATACAGATTTCTGTCCTCAGTTTTGGGGACACCCAAATATTGAAACATATCTATGATTTTATTGATGGGTTATGCTTCTATTAAATTGTACAATTGAACCACAGAAGTGAAAAGCTGTAGAAAAACCAAAGATAAGAAATTATAAAAATACAGTCATTTAAATATTCTTTTTGCAATTCCTTTATTTTTTGAAAAATTTTATTTTTTCACAGTTACATGTAAAGACAATTGACATTTTGTTAAGTTTTGAGTTCCATTTCTCCTCCTTCCCCACAATGGTAGGCAATTTGATATAGGTTGTATATGTAATCATGTTAAACATATTTCCATTATTAGCCATGTTGTAAAAGGAAAAACAAACCAAAAGAAAACAAAAAACAAAAAAAAGAAAGTAAAAAATGGTATGTTTTGATCTGCATTCAGACTTCATCAGTTCTTTGGGGGTAGATGGCATTTTTCATCATGAGGCCTTTGGAACTGTCAGGCGTCATTGTAATGCTGAGAACAGCTAATTCATTTATAGTTGATCATCACACAGTATTGCTGTTTCTATGTACAATGTTCCCCTGGTTCTTCTCACTTCACTCAGCATCAGCTCATGTAAGTCTTTCCAGGTTTCTCTGTTCATCATTTCTTATAGCACAATAGTATACCATTACTATCATATACCACAACTTGTTGAGCCATTCCCCAACAATCCCTTCTTTTAGTTGACAATAGGCGGCTAGGTGTTATAGTGGATAGACCTCTCAATCTGGAGTCAGTAAGACCTGAGTTCAAATCCAGCTTCAGACACTTAATGACTGTATGATGCTTGGCAAATAGCTCAGCTTCTGTCTGCTTCAGTTTCCTCATCTATAAAATGGGAATGATAATTATACCTACATTGCAGGGTTAAATTGGATAAAATGGAATGATAATTGTAAGGCACCTCACAAACCTTAAAGTACTATATAAAGGCTTCCTATTATTGTTGTTGTTATGATCATTATCATTATTAAGTGCCTACTGTATACCAGGAACAGTGCTGGAGTTATAAAGATAGAATAAAACATTTCTTGCCTCTAAGAGCCTACATTCAATAATCTTATGCATTTCATTAACTTGCTCGTCAAATCCCTACTTCATAGATGATAAAAAGATGTGCTTCAGCCTGATCCAAGATGAAATTCTACCAAATTCTCAATTACTGTACTTGGTATTAATAATATGTTTTCTGTTCTTCCTTTGCATGTGTTCATTCCTATTTACCTGGATCAAGGTGCTAATGATTTCTACCCCAATTATCATGAAGAATAGCAAAACTGTAAAGTTACATAGAAATTTTCCTCTACTCTTTGATCCTCAGGAATTGGGAGAATTTTGTGGGAGATTTTTGAGGGAAGATGTTATGGGTAAGAGAAAATGGAGAGATACTACTGTCCCATGTTTTAGTCATGCGCATATGTGGAGTAGAGAGAGCTTTCAATTTGGAGTCAAAGAACCTGGGTTTAAAACCTTATTTTGTTTCTTACTACTTAGGCGATGCTGAAAAAGTCATTTCATTTTTCTAGGCCTCAGTTTCCCCAACTGTCAGATGAGAGGACTAGTCTCTTAAGGTCTCTTTCAGCTCTAAATCCTTTGATTTTATAACTGAATTCTTAGGTATCTTTCTTATTGTTGGAAATACCCATACCCAATAATCTAAGCCAATCAGTATGCTAAAATGATTTCTAAGGATTACTATGTGTGTACAAGAATTCAAATTGTCCTTAAAGTAGATGGTTGCATTTTATTCTCATTTAGCTTTAAAGAAAAAATAGCAGCAGTTGTTCACACAGTTTCAATTTGGAACATACTGAAAAAAGGAGACTGGTCTCCAAAGCTCTTTATTTGGCCTGTCCCCTTCTTTGTTCTTTCTGTGCCCACCTCAGATAGTTGTTCTGGAAGCAGAATCTATTCTCCCCCTTCCCCAGCTGCTCCTTCTGTTTGATTCTGCCATGAATTTCTAATCCTGGGTTTGACACCTCACAATTTGACACCCTGAATCTGATGGTGGCAAGATCAGCATTTTGGCTTCTTGTGCAATCAATTAAAGAGAAAAGATTGACAGGAAAGGAACAAGTCTTTGTTTAAAGTACATATGCTCTTGATAAATCAGTAAACAGGAGATATTGCAAAAACAAATTATGATATTTTGTGAACCAAAAACAGATTCTGAGTGTTGGTTATTTTTATATTCTAATATATGTCAAATCTTGCACTTGGCTTTTATATCAGTATTAAACAGATTATCAGATCTATACTCCATGAATTGAATTTTCGGAAATGATTGACATCTATACATTTTTTCTTTGTGGGTAATGAAGTTGGAAATAGGTATTGCACCCAAGTTCCACCATTATAGATGACTGAAAGCTTAAATAATACAAAGGACTAAATCACAAACCCAATGTATTGATTTCCACTGTTGCAGTCATTCTGAGGTTTGAAATGAGCTGATTCTTATGGTGCAGCCAATATAACAGTTCTTATTTCAAACAGAAATTTAGGTCAATTCTCTCTTGCCCCTCCTTAATAAGTACTTCCTCTTCAACTTGCTCCCACCTCCACAAACACGTCTGTTCTAATTTAAAGCATGGATTTTGTAGCCGGAAAATCTGTGTTCAAGGCACTGTTTTGACAGTTATTACCTACATGATCTTGGGTGAGTGACTTTGAGCAAGTCTCATAGTCATTCTGGACCTCAGTTTTCTTATCTGCAAAAGGGGCATACTTGGGTGGGAAGAAATTCTCTTTTAATTCTAAGTCTATGAACTTGTTTGCTTTTAATTTTTGGATAACCATAATTTTTAATACCAGGATACGTCCTCTGATCAATTACTAAAGAAATAAATTTGTTATAATGCTTTTCACCTCAGGGAACTAGGAACACAAAGGGTCCAAGGTTAATTTGGGGTAGTATTATGATTCTCTTAATCTGAGTCCTTGCTTATAAACATAGAAAATCTCTTCACTGAAAAACCCATAAGACTGACACCATCTTTCCAGTTGTAACAGCATTTGCCGTAACATAGGGTGTCCCCAAAGTCTTAATGTGGTTTAAAGTTTTAATAGTTTAAAACTGCACCATGACTTTTGGGATGTGGTATGTGTGTGTGTGTGTGTGTGTGTGTGTGTGTGTGTGTGTGTGTGTGTGTGTAAAATAACATTTTATTAAAAAGAAAGTCCTGATCAATTGATTTCTCCTTAGATAATGAAACTATAGAAAATTAGGGGCCAGTAATAGAGATAAAAAGGGTATTAACAGAAGTACAAAGTCCTGCCTATACTCTTTTACCCTCTTATGAGGTATAAAGTTCTTTACCACCCCCCCCAAAAAAAAAAGACTACCTAGCCAATGGTTCTCTTCTCTTTTGCCAAAGGTCATACTTCTGGGAGTAGTCTGCTGCTTTGCCAGTGACCTAGTGACCTTTTGAAAGGGCCAACAGGCCAAAGACAGTCAATGACTGTCCGCTAACTCCATTCATTTTGATCTGAGCACTTCTTAACACCCTATTAAAGGACAACAGAACAGTTGTTGACAGCACTGGTAGAGGGGGTTTCCTCCCTGGTAAATCACTAATAATATCACAGATCTGGTCCCCCCACCCAAAAAATATATCTTATTGTCCCTACAAGTTTCTGCATACACACAGATACATACTTAGGAACATGCTCTTTAGGATCACAGATTTAGAGCTGGAGAGGCCATCAAAGCCAACATCTTTATTAGGCCAGGAGAACTTGGGGGGCTTCTCTAGAGGCACGCAGTGTCATCCCTCCACCTCTAGATTCTAACCAGCCTCCACTCATCCATAGCTACACGAAAATTCCTGTTACAAATTACATTTTTAGGTGTCTCAGATTTCATCCTCTGGTTGCTCTTGAACTTGTCAAACTCCTTCCCAAAAAGTATTACCCAGTGGAAAGAAGGCTGACTTTGAAATTAGGGAACCTGAGTTCAAATGTTATCTCTGTAACTTCCTACCTGAGTGCCATTGGGTAAGTTACCTTAACCTCTTTTGACCTCAGTTTCCTCATCTGTAAAATGAGAGGCTTGGACAACATAGATTCTGTCTCTTCTACCTCTAAATATATGAATGATGTACTCTGGAGCTATTACAATTTATTCATTATTGTTTTCAAGGCAATAGCAAGAATTGTCATTTAGTGATGGCTATGGGTTCTTTCCCATGAGCATAGGCAAATTCATTAGCAATAGCATCATACATAGCAACTGCTCAAATTTTTTGTTATTGAGTTGAATTGGTGTAGTTATGTTCATATTAGACTGATAAAGGATTTACCCACTTTCACTCACCATCTCAACTTCTAACTTCCCCTGTCATTGTCAGATAGCATCACTGAGTGTGCATCTATTCCTTATAATCCCAAGTTGTCATCTCTACTTTTTTCTTTTTAAGATAAATAAAGAAAAAGAATCTTTCCTCTAATTCCTCATATCACTTTGCCTAGACTTGTCCTTTGTACTCATCCCACTCTCCCTTACTGTCCAAATCTCCCTCCTGTGCTTTCATCTTGGTAGGGGACTCCAACAATGAAGAAGCTTCTTTTACCAATGGAGCTCAACAAATGCTCTATAAATATGATCTTAGAGAGTTACCTATTTTATAGAGAAGTTAAATGGGCCCAGGACCTTGAAACCAGTGTGTCTTAGAATCAGTGCTTTCTCTTATATCATAGTTATTTGTGTATGATCTGTACCACCAATTAGATTTTAAACTCCTTGTGAACATAGTCTGACATCATAGTCTGGGACCTTGCACAGTGCACAAATTAGAACCTCAGAATGAAGGGATCATAGATTCAGAGATAAAAGGGACCTTAAAGGCCAGATAATCCACCCCTCTAATTTTACAGATAAGGAAATTCAACCCCAAAGAAGTTAAATGAGTCGTCCAAGATTACATAGGCAATGAGCCGCAGAAGCAAGGGATAAATCTGTCAGGGTTCTCTGTCAGGGTACCCTAACTTGCCTGCAGGGGCAGCCGGTTACTTACCTCACTCGAGTAGGCCCTAGCGCATTTTCAAGAACAGAAGAGTTACTGCTTGGAGGTGCAAGCAGAGAAAGTTTATTGAGTCTTCTCCATGGGGAAGCCTTATAGCCAGATCTTAAGGCAGACTTCCAACTACCCCCAAGGCTTGAGCCTTATATATCTCCCCAATGCATGTACCCCACATGAAAAAGGAACAGAGCCCAGCTGAACAGAATTGTGAGAGGGGAGGTGCAGTCACAAGGGCATGAAGGCCCCAGGGTGTGCAGACACTAATCTGAAACACCTGGTAACCACACGCACAAGAACCTTGAGCAATGCTCTGAACTCCACGTGACACAGCTTGTTCCAGGGCCTTGACACTTCCCTGTGCCTCAACACAACTGCCTGCAGCCTACATGTATTTCCTAACCCTCACATAAATCCATGTCCTCTAACTCCAAATTCAATTCTCTTTCTACTATACCACTAATGTTTGTGAAATTGAATTGAATATTATCAGCCTAATATCCCCATCCCTGCATCAGATAATGTAATTCAACTTACCAGATATATTTAGCATCTATTTTGTGTAGGGCATTAGAGGTACAAAGGTGAAAAAACCAAGACCATCTTTGCTCTGAAGGACCTTATAGTGTAATAAGACAATAAGACATATACACAAGTGATTAGTGGTAAGTTCATAGGAGAGGTTAGTGAGAGAGAGATGACAGATTGAAGAATAGATTGCCCCTTCTGGTTGGAAAGATTAGGGAAGACCTCTGGAAGAGGTAGCACCTAAATTGGATCTTGAAGGAAAAGAAAAATCTCAGTGGCCAGAGATGGGTCTAGCCAGCCACAGGAGGTAGGTAGTATACACAAATGAAGGAACTGGAGAGAATATTTTTTTAAAAAAGTCAACCTGGTGAGAAGTACTTAGGGTTCATTGAAACTTTATCTTTGACAACAATTCTAATGGAACATTTAGCTCAGAAGCATGATTAGAGCTATATCTATCTATAGAATTACACAGTTGGTTAATTCTGTAAAAGTAAATTGGTCAATTCAGTGGACCAATCAATCAGTCACTGGGTTTTTCTTTTTGCAAGACAGCTACTTGATTAACTCCTTTTTTCCATCAGTAGCTGGTAGGTATTATGTTTGTGAGTCTAAGGTAATGGAATTCCTTCCTTCCTTTTTTCTTCCTCTCCCCTGTTTTTTCTTTTCCTTTTAAGTAAATCCTTTTCATTTCCTTCAGCAATGATTTAGGGTTTGGGTTATAAAATAGAGTTCATCTCAGAAGAAAGATGTTCTCTTTCCTTCAATAAACTACAAAAACATGCAAGGTACAATGTGGGATGGTTCAAAAGACCCTAAGCATCTTGACACTGTTTAAGTTAGAATCTGAGTTTGAAGGGCTCAGAAAATCTTAAGTGTATATAGGTGCCCTGACATTCCGTTCTCAGTGTTCCTAGAGCTACATATTTAATACTCTAACTTGTCCATTTCTACTTTTAAATTTTTTATCACCTTCAAAGTTTCATAAAAATGTGGTTATTCTTATTCCTACTAATTTTTCTGCCTATCATTTCTATAATGCTGCTTTCCATTTTTGACAATTCCTAAAACCTTCAAAATCTAAGACACATTTTAAAATTTTCTGATTGCTGATGAGTTAAATCCAGTTTTACAGAAGCATTTCTGTGACTGATAGGATAAAAATAAAAAGGCAAAGAACATCCTATGGCTATCAATATCCCAACAGACAAACCATAGACCTGGGAGGATTTCTGGAGGAAAAATAGATTTTTAAATTTCATTTCTCCATGAGAGTATTCATTAGCAAAATATTGATGGTCCCTGCTCAAGTTCGTTGCAAAGTTATCATTGCAGAGTTTTCAAAGTTTACATCTTAAAATTACTTCCTAGTGAATTCTTTAATCCTTTTGTTCTCTTTCAAATAATAGTTCAAATAAAAAACAACTTGACATTACCCTCATTCTCAGTCATCTTTCAAAATTAAACTGGTGAATTTTGGGTGATCCTAAATTGCTCTTTAAATGTGGTTCCCTTGAAAATGAGTATGACAATCTTTGAATGAACAGGTTTCAACATCTGAGGGTTGATAGACATATGAGAAGTTAAATTAGAAATGTAAACTCCCAGATGCATGAATCTAAGCCATAGTAATCAGCACAATATCAAAGAAACAAACCAAACAAAAATCTAATTCAGATATTTCTTAATCTTGTCATCTGGATTCCTGCTATCAACTCTCAAGTTTTATGGAGGAAAAATAAGAGAAAATTTCAAAGCTGGTACAGATTATTTATATAACTCAAAGGCTCAGCAGATTTCACTCATAGTGAGCCTGATTCTTCTCTCTCTACCCACCTTTTGTTTCCATCTTAATTTAGTCTTCTTTGATGAAATGATAGGTAATATTAAATTGTCATCTTTAGCATCTCTAAAAAAGTCAGTTAAAAAAATCCAAGACTAATCATGGAGTGTATATTTCCCAATTATGGGCACAGATCTGTTCTCAGAGGCCCTTATTTTCCCATCCCAATGTTCCTGTGATCACAAAAAAAAATTTTGGGAGCTCTTTTTTTTCCAAACTGCTTTCAAAACCATGAATCACAAGAAAATCAATTTTATTACATTATCTTCTCCCCAGGTTTTTTAGCTAGTTGTTATTACCTTGATTAATCATGTACCTTATTCAGAAGATTAGGATCCAGATGATTTGGGGATGTTTCCAAAAATCAAATCTGCCTACAATGTACAAAGACTTGCCACAACCAAGGATGTTTTGAAGAATGAGCTTCAAGGTATAAAGTTTCCAAAAGAAAAGTTCTAAAATGTTTTGAACAATGGTACTGTCACTGGAACCCATCAATCAACAAGTATTTATTTAAGTACTTTCTGTGTTGCAGATACTGAGATGAAAGGACAATAGGCATTTAGATGAACAAGTTCTTTTTAAAATGTCTTGTCACCATATAGTCATATACTACATCTCACCAACCCCCATTTCCATCCCCACCCATTGTCTAAAAGCACCATTAAGAATACAGAAACCATTTAGTCAAACTGATAGAAAAGCACATATATGGATTTTTGACAAGTTCAAAAGAACACAAAATTAAAAACCAATGAGTGTGCTACTTCTAGACGGAATTTATAATAAAATTAAGAAGAGAGTTAGGGTCAGTCAGTCAGTAAACATTTATTAAGCACTACTCTATATCAGGCACTGTGTTAAATGCATTGGGAATGCAAAAAGAGGCATAAGGCAGATACTGACCTCAAGTAGTTCACAATCTAATAGGGGAGGCAACAAGAAAAGAAATACGTACAAGTAAGCAATAAAAAGGATAAAGAGGAAATAATTAAGAGAGGGAAAGCACTTGAATTGAGAGAGGTTGGGAAAGGCTTGCTGTAGAATATGAGATTTTTGTTGGCACTTAAAGGAAACCAGAAGGTAGAGACAAGGAGAGAGAGCATTTCAGGTGATTGAAGACAGGGAAAATGCTGGGAGCCAAGACTTGGAGGGTCTTGTCTGTGAAACACCAAAGATGCCAGTGTCACTGGATCAAAGATGACATGGCAGGGAGTAAGGCACAAGTAGACTAGAAAGGTAGGAGAGGGCTAGATTATGAAGGACTTTGAACACCAACAAAGGATTTTATATTTGATCCCGGAAGCAAGAAAGAACCACTGGAGTTTATTGAATAGCTAGATGACATGGTTGGATCTGTACTTTAGGAAAACCAATTTGGTGGATGAATGGAGAATGGATTAGATATGCGAAAGTTTTGAGGCAGGCAGACCTACCAGCAGGCTACCGAGTTGAGTCTAGGCCTGAGTTGATGAGGGCTTGCCTTAGAGTAGTGACAGTATCAAAAGAGATAAAGGAATGTATTTGAGAGACGTTGCAAAGGTAAAATCATCAGGTCTTGGCAATAGATCAGATCTGAGGGATGAGAGATAATGAGGAATAAGGATAACACCTAGCTTGTGATCCTGAGGGACTGGAAGACTGGTGTTGCCTCTATAGTAATAGAGAAGTTAAGATAAGTAGGGATTTAGGGAAAAGATAATGAATTCTCTTTGGGACATGTTTAATTTAAGATCTCTATTAGACATCCAGGTCATGATGTCTGAAAGGCAGTTGAAGATGTGAGATTGGAGGTCAGCAGAGAGGTAAGGGTAGGATAGGTAGATTTGAGAATCATCAGCATAGAGATGGCAATTAAATCCATGGGAGCATCACCAAATGAAGTAGTGTAGAGGGAAAAGAGAAGAGATCCCAGCACAGAACTCTATGGGGCCCCTCAGGTGAGAGGGCTTTATTTGAATGAGAATCCAGGAAAGGAGATTGAGAAAGAGAAATCAAATAAGTAGGAAGAAGAGAAACAGGAAAAGGTGCCAGAAAGCTTAGAGAGAAGAGAATATCACTGAGGAGAGAATGATCAATAGTATCAAAGGTTGCAGAGAGATGGCAGAGAAGGAGAATTTGAGAAAAGGCCATCAGATTTGGTAGTTAAGAGGTCATTGGTAACTGGAAAGAGCAATTTTTGGTGGAATGATGAGGTCACAAGCCAGATTGTAAAGGGTTAAGAAGAGAATGAGAGGAGAGGAAGTTGAGACACTTACCGTAGATGGCCTTTTCAAGTTTAACCACAAGAAGACAAAAGAAATATAGGATGATAGCAGGGATAAAAGTGAAGATTTTTTTCAGAATGGGAGAGACATGGATGTGTTTACAGGCAGAAGAAAATGCATAAGTGGACAAGAAGAGATTAGAAATAAATGATAGAGTAGGGATGGCAGAGGGGGAAGTCTTTTGGAGGAGACAGGTTAGAATGGGATCACTTTAACAAGTAGAGGTGGTAGCCTTGGTAAGTGGTGAGGCCACTTCATTGTGTGAGATGGGTGAAGGAGGAGATAATGGTAGAAGGCATTGCAGCAGTTCTCAACCTGTGGGTTATGTTCAATTTAAATACATCCTGCATATCAGATATTTACATTAAGATTCATAACAGTAGCAAAATTACAGTTATGAAGTAGTAATGAAAATAATTTCATGGTTAGGGGTCACCACAACATGAGGAACCGTATTAAAGGGTTGCAGCATTAGGAAGGTTGAGAACCACTACCGTAGCATAATATGAGATGATAAAGTGGGAACAAGAGAGAGTTCACAGTAACGACTTCAATTTTCTCTGTAAAATATGAAGCAAGATTGTCAGCCAAAAGGGGAAAGGGAGGTGGAGCAAAGGGAGATTTGAGGAGGGATGAAAGTTTGAAAGAGCTGCTGTGGAAAGTGGGATAAGAGAGGCTTAAAAGGGTTTTTTCCTAGCAGCAGTGAAATCCCAGTTGAGCTTGAACAACCTAAATTTGTAGTGGACCAAGTTAGAATAGTTGTGTGTTTTTTTTTCCAACTTTATTAGGCAGCATGTGTGTAGGAGTTAAGATGGTGGATGGTAGGAGTGAGCTAAAACTGAGGTTTGGCAGATTCTTTTAGAATATTTACTCAAGCTATTTAGAAATGTTAGCCTATCCTTTAAATGTTTTATTCTCTTGTGTATTTATGCTCAATAAATAATGTTTGGTTGTTTTGGGACCTGCAGAAGAAATTGAGGCTTTTTGCTTTTGAGGGAATAGAAGGAAAAAGGCAAGGACTTGGTGGAATGCCTGGTCCTTCTAGAAATTGTAGAGCCTTGATGTGACTAGTCAGAAAACAAGTGGGTTTAAAAAAAAAAAA
>CM053581.1:480401853-480436760 GCA_028627135.1 Pseudochirops cupreus
TTATTATTATTATTATTATTGACTACATCCAACTGGAACTTGAAATACACAGGCACTGCAGTTGGGAGATCCATCCTGCCCTACCAAAAAGTGACATAGGAGAGAATAGACTGGGGGAGGGGGGAAACACTGGGATGGCTGTCTTGGGGCGGTGGGCGGGGGAAAGACGGGGAGAAAATATGTAACTCAAAAAAAATTTAATAAAATAAATTTATTATTAATAAAAAAAAAAGAAATGTAATTAAAAAAAAAAAGGAGAGCTTAGGTTCCATCTCCCTGGGTATTTCTATCAGTAAAAGGGAATAAAATGGACATCTTTGTGAACAAAGTTATATAGCAGATAGGTGTGATTTTTTTTCAGAGAACTTGATTGTGACATAGGCTGTTGTATCAGCCTGGTAGAGTGGAATGAGTACTTATTCTGGAGTAAAAGGTCCCGAGTTCAAATACTGCCTCTGATACTTAAATGGGTGAGTTACTCCCTGAGTCTCCATTTTCTCATTTATAAAATGGGGAGGGGAATCAGATGACCCCTGAAGTCCTTTCCAGTTTTGAATCTTTTGAGACTTTTGCTCCCTCTTCCCATTGTTGCCACCAGTCCATCTCCTTGATACTCCCTTATGTTTCAGCTACCTTTTGTCTATAGTCCTTCTTTTATACACACTCTCTCTTCTTTTCATCCTAGCACTGTTACTGTATTAGTATTTTTGCATTGGCAGGTAACCTATGTTAATAAAAAGGTTCACTCCATTTACTGTGCTTCCGAGGTGATATGTATAAATATGGGCCAGCGAGATGACCAATGGACATGAAGAACTTTAGCCATAATGACTTATTCAAAGTGATATGAATAAGGGCAGGAGGGTAGAGAGCTATATTTAATTGGAATGAAATCCAAATGGACAGAAGGTCAGAAACCTGTCCTAAAAAGAAAGCTAGGGGTCTCTCTCCTTATATAGCAAAGTCATTTTAGAAGGCCGACATGGATTGACCAATGAACATAAAGTAACATGAGATAATCCAGAGCATCAATATATTCTCATAATAAATTAAAGGGAATACCAAGCCCAATATCTTGGTGCTTTGAGCAGGCTGTTGTATGCAGTATACTCGGACTAGCACATTCAATTCTTCATGTTCATGGTTGATCACATTCCATCACAAATGTCAAAACATGCATGTAACACTGATTTCCCTTTCTCTTCACTGCCTGAAGGCCAGGTACGTTATATTTTACCTCCCCTTACGGGGGTTTGGAGTGTTTAGGCTTACCAGCAATGACTTGAGCTGCCACCAATGGTGTTCCTTCAATTGTAGGAGATGGATCCCTTGTACTTAAGTTCCATTTAGCCATTAACAGTCAGATTAGGCTTTACAAGGGAATATTTACTTCAAAATAATAATTAAAAGTATATAAATTTGCTCTCTCAATATGTGGTACTCAATCCCCGCCCTTGCCCTCCCTCCACCACCTGAGAGGGGAAGAGGATTAGATTCATAACTTAGCTAGTTCCTATGTAGCACAATCCCAGTTCCAAGATCCAAACCCTTGTTAGGGTCACGTTCTAGGCACCCTGGCTTGTCAAGTCTTTGATGTGGAACTGGCTACTTGCAACATCTCACTTGGAATCCTGGATCCAGGGTTGCAATGGTCTCTTGGGTCCAGTGGGGATTACCATCTAAATCTGAAATGGAGAAGGTAAATGAAACAGAACAGAAACAGAAACATCCCAAGCCACAAGACTTAAAAGGAGAGAAGAGGGGGCAGATTTCCCCTCTTCCTGGTCAGTTTATGGTACCGTGAACCTTGGGCCAACTGTATGTGATCTTGACTCTTTGGATGGAGCAGAAAAGAGAACACAGGAAACAAAATAAGACTGTCCCAATCTGGCAATTGTAAAGAGGCAGTCTGTTTTGACTACACAGTCAATAGCCATTTGAAAAAGCCTACTCCTGTCCACATGGCAAGTAAATAGCAGAGGAACATGGTGCCTCCATTTTAAAGAATTTGGGCCTTTCCAAAGCAAGCCCCCATTTAATATGCACTTATGATTTCCAAACAATTTTTGAAGAAAAGTTATTCCAGAAGTGATCACATGAGTGAAAAATACTTGGGTTGAAAAGAGTTAAAGATATTGTGATTGTTTTGGCCTAAAAAAGTATGATAACTACCCTAAAGTATACAAAGAGAATCAATAAAGAGAATACTGATTAGCTACTCTCCCACCAGATTAAATAAAAGGAAAAGAGTTTAAATTAAAGCAAATGAAATGTTAGGTTTTTTTCCCCAAGTTCAAACTTCGTATCTTTAATTGTCTGCTTGACATCTCTATTGGATTCCCATAAGCACGGATGATTACTCCTTACTTACTCTACCCTCCAGCCAAACTGGTTTCCTTGCTCCTCTCCATACATTGGACATTCCACTTGCCACCCCTGTGACTTTAAACAGATTGTTCTCCATGCTTAGAATGCTCTCCCTCTTCACCTCTGACTCTGACAACCCTTAGTTCCTTTCAAGAATCAGCTCAAGTGCCTTCTTTTTCAAGAGACTTTTCTTGATTTTGTTTAAATTTGTTAGTCCCCTCACACCCAAATGACTATATACTTATTTCTATGTATCCTGTACTTATGTTGTATCCTCTTGTTAGAACGTAAACTGCCTGAGAGCAAGAACTGATTCATTTTTATTTATTTGTATCTCTGGGGCCTAGAATAGTTCCTAGTGTAGCAGGCACTTAATTAATGCTAATTGATTAATTGATTCATTGATACAGAAGGACTTCTTGACAGTCAGGGAAATACAAAACATTGGGAAAACTCATTGTAAAAGACCGACAAATCTCTGTTCCTGTCAATATTCAAGATTACAGAAGACAGCCATCTTGCCTTTATTGCTAAGACATTAACTTGGCTGAAAACACAGGGCTGGAGAAAATTAACTTTTGATTTCTCTTCCAGCTCAGTGATTCTATGGCCAGAGGTTTTTTTGTTGTTGTTCTGCCCTCCTCCTGTGCACACTCCCACACTCTCTTCATTTAAAACTGTGGAAGAAGTCTGGACTTCTGACTAAATATACTTAGCTCAAAGAAAGAAAGATTTTCTGTCACAGTCACTTAAACATTCCTTTCCTATAAGAAATTCCTATAAATTCCTCACCATAACATGCAATGAAAAGTGATGAATTCATTCTGTCACACAGATGTTTGAACTGCAAAATATAATACATTTGGGTATATGGGAATCTATTGCCTGCTTTAAATTCAAAGCTCTGTTTTAATAATCACCTTATTTGGTGTCCCTGGAATGGCCAACTATGGCTTTATGAAAGAGAGAGAGAGTCTGAGAGAGAGAGACAGACAGACAGACAGAGAGAAAGAGAGAAAGAGAGAGAGAGAGAGTCTGCAGATTGTGTCTTTTTTGAAAAAGTCTAGAAATTTTTGTGTCATTCTAGATAATGAGGACAAATTGAGGCAGGTATAATAAGAGCGGTGACTAAGCAAACAATCCAAACTGTGAAAAATGGGAATAGACCAAAGAGAGACAGCAAAGGACCAGAATAAGCTCCAAAGGAAGCCAACCATAGAATTGTTCAAGAAAATAAGATTAAAATGTCATCCAATGAGGAAGATATATGATAGCTATCATAGTCATGATAGTCTTAATTCTGTAAGAGAACATGGAAGCGTATAAACTTATAGCAATATATAAGCCTAAAATAAAGCAAGATAGCTTTTTTTCCTGGAGGAGAAAGCATAAGAACTTGAGGTAACTTGCCCAAGATCACATAACCAGGTAGTGTCAGAGCTAGGCCTAGTTTAGTCCCAGATCTCTGTTCTCATACCATTTCTGCCACTAATTACTAGTATGAGCTTGGGTAAGCTAACCTTGACTATCAAAATGCAAGGATTATAGACTAGATGATATTTAAGGTTGCTTCCAGCTCTAGAATTCTATGATACTCTGAACCATAGAATGCATCTTGGATGCAAAAGGATCACCACAGCAGAGGCATGCAGGTTGTGATGGTAGCAATTAGGGATTGAATTAGTTAATTGTAATAACATGCTGTCCCTTAATTTCACCTCTGTAGAGCTTACACTCTGGTTATATTTTCTTTCTTTTAAAAATATTTTTAAAATATTCTTTTATTTTATATTATTGTCATTTCCTAATATCTCTCCTCACCAACGCCTCTCCCATATTCCCTTGAAGCACAGGAAAATTCACCACATAATTGTTGCCACTACATAATCATTGTATCCTGTTGTTTTTTTCTTTTTCTGTTCAAAAATTGGTTTATAACCTTTCATTTCATAATCATCACATGGTATAATTCTGTTCATTATGTTGCTTAAAAAGTGAACGGAGCAGTGTTGTATTCACCAGTGGCATATGGATACGTACTTATCTCTTTCGTATTATGAGTCATGAGCCTAGAATTCTCAGAGCATGTGCATTGTCAGTATATTTCTGAAAGCCAACTTGTATGGTTTGTTTAGAGCACTGCAGTACTAACAGTATTGTCGCTCAACCCAATGAAGAGCCATAGGCACAAGGGGAGTGGGCAGGCAGGTGAAAATGCCATGAGCAAGTCACATGATATGGTAAGCCATGCATCTTCCCAGTTTTAATGTATATTCATGAGTATTCTGTGCATTCTAATCTTGCACTAAAGACAGTTAAGTAATAAACTGTTTTTAAGTAAGACCAGCATGATTTTTTAAAGTTTCACATAATGGTTACACCCCATCTTTGGCAAAAAACTAGCATAAAATCTGTGACAATCATGCATTGAAATATAGTAGTTAAGCAAAACAAACCAACACAGAGACTGTTGTCTGCCAGCATCTTCAATGGTCCGTACCTGGTTAGGTTTCCAGTAATGATGATTGACTTTCACTTACTTATCCCTCTCCCCTGTACTTGTAGCACACTTACGTTTACACTCATTTGGACTTCACCTTCATTCCCCAAGGAACTTTATCCCCTGAATCCTCATTATCTTGTAAGACTGCATTAGTCTTGCCATTTGTACCTCATAAGTGCGCTCTGCCCCTCAGATTGGAGGGCAGAGAGATGAACTCCTCCCAAAATCTCCATTTAAGGAGGCTGCCCAAGCCAGACATCTCTTCATTTCTTGCCCAGTAACAATCCTTTGAACTTCTTCATCAAGCTTCTTTGCTGGATATCTTCTCCCTCCCCCCCCCTTTTTAGCTTCTTTTTGTGTGTTGTCTTCCCCTATTAGATTATAAACTCTGGGATCAGGGACTGTTTTTTTTTCTCTTTTTCCCATTTGTATCCCAGTGTTTTAGCACAGTGTCTGATATATCTTAGGAATTTAATTTTTTATTGACTGATTGACTGAAATGTGAGAGATAGATGACCAGGATAAGTTCCACATGACTGGCTTAAAGAGGGCTTTAACCCACAACACTGGAATAATTTGAATAGGAATCATAGAATTTCAGCATTTGAAAGAATATTCCAAAGCCAGTCAGTAAGACTTGATTTCAGATTTGGCTTCAGATATTTACTAGCTGTGTGACCTTAGGCAAATCACTTAACCTCTGTTTGCCTCAGTTTCCTCAACTGTAAAATGCAGATAATAATAGCACCTCCTTCCAGGGTTATTGGGAGGATCAAATAAAATAATACTGTACTTCTGAAGAGCTTAGTACAATGCCTGGCATATAGTAGGCACTATATAAATGCTAGCCATTATTATTTTACTACTAGTAGTAGTACAATCCGAATCCAAATAACAAACCTCTACAACATTCCTGTTGAGTGGTGCCCTACCTATCGCTTGAAGACCTTGAGTGAAGGAGAAACCACAATTTTCCTGACCAATCTATGCCCATTTGGGGATTTGTGCTGAGCTAAACTTATATCAAACAATATATTTACTAATTCAGCATCAACTATGTGGCTACAGTGTTCTAGTGCAGGAGATGTAAAACTGTGTAACATGATCCTTATCCTCACATCACTGAAAAATTTCTGCCTTTACAAGTCCTTGTCAAGCAATTTTCTCTCCCCACATACAGTTCAATTAAATTCAACTTAATCCAATTCAGTTCAAAAAACATTTAAGAGAACTGTGAGGTTAAGCTGCTCACTGTCACCCTGCTATTATGTTATCAAAGACAGTGTTTTTGGCTCTGTGTCCCGCTCTATAGCCATTATACCATACTGACTTGTATAGACAAATATTACACAAGGAAAACAGAATTGGAAAGCATATCTGTGCTGTCCTCTGAATGCCAAGATGACAGTATTGACCTACAAATGAATTTTCACTGAGCCATCCCATACTATCTTATTTCGGCACGCTTCAGAGTTTATGACACACACCTACAAGACACAGGGGTTATATCTCCACTGCAAAACAACTGACCTTCAGGTGGATCAAATAAGTTTACCATCTACATCAAACTTGGTCAGCAAACATCTTTTAAGCACCTACTATGTGCCAGGCAAAATATTAAATATTAGGGGTTAGGAAAAGAGGCGAAAGAAAGTCCCTGCTCAAAATAATTTGTGGTAATATTTGCGTTCTCTACCACTAAGACAAAATATATATGTGTGTATATGTATGTATGTATATGAAGAACTTTGTATCATTAAAGCACTACTATATATATCTCAGCAATTATGAATTATTATGAACTGGGGATTCAATTTACATTTGTTAGGTACCTAGTATATCTACAGTTGAGCTAGGCTCTGGGAGTAAATGATAGAGAGATAATGATATTCAGTCAGCAAGGATTTATTAGACCCTTATCATGTGATGTATGAGTGACCTTAGATGGTAAACTCCCAGAGGGTCAGGATCATGTCACATATTAATAATAGTAATAATGCTTTAGGGTTTCCAATGTACTTTACACACACACACACACACACACACACACACACACACACACACACATGCACACACACACGCACACACACATACATGAAATCTGATTGCCACAATAATTCTGTGAGGAAGGTGGTATTATATATACGGAGTGCATTACAATAATAATTGCTTGACTTTTACATGTAGCAACTGTATAAAAACTACTGTTTCCTATTTGAAATGTTTTCATCTCCTGGTATGAAAATAAACATGTTATAAGGAAAAATAAGATCAATAACATAGCAGGAGAAATTAGAGTAGTTATTAGTATATTAATGGAAGACCAGATGGAAAATCAAAACAAACAATGGCCTGCCAGTCTCTTTGAGAAATATACCATAAATATTTTGGAAGAAAATTTAAAATAGCATGTGTTCACCCATGATAAATGCATATATTTTTGGCTATGCTCGGTTTATTAGGGAGCTTAAATACAGAAATTGTAGAGTAATTACCCAGTAGTTCCAATCGAAGTGGACTTTTCTGATGAAAAAATAATTTTTTTTTGTTTTAAAAACAGTTTTTTCAAAAATCACAATTCATGTAAATTAGGTATGTGTATGTGTTTGTGTGTATCTTTGTCTAATCCTAACATCTTGTTTGTTGTGTGCAGTCTCTATTATATTTTGTATTCCAAATGTATCTCATATGAAGACAAATGTATTTTCTGCTCTTGAACGTACATCCTGTGGTACATGAGAAAGTAAGCTGGTGTGGCTCCTGCCTTGGCATGACTGGGAGCTCTAGTTTCCTTGTTCTGAATTGTCTATGGAAAACAATAGAAGAATGTTAAGAGCAATGTCAAATGGAACCCAAATACCATTCAATTAAATTTAATAATTAAATAGTGAAGGGCTGTGGTGGGAGCAATTTCCCAACCTTTTACCCTCATACAAGTGAGGCTAGTTTTTCCTTATAAGATATTCAAGCTATCCTTGAAAGATAATTAAATGTCTTAGGCTGTCATCATCACTTCCTTATTAACTAAGTAGAAAACAACCACAAGTAGATTCCATTCAAGATTGGATGCTTGGCTAGGTAACCATGTAGGACAATTCAGAGGCATCTTCCTAGCTAAATCAATCTCCTTTTGCTAAATATTGAGTGACCAGCACTTAGTGCAGTGCCTGTCACATGGTAAGTGCTCAATAAATGTTTATTATCTGATCATTGATTGAGTTACATATGTCATATTTGATTCCAATATCAAACATTAACTACCAGGTTCTTCTTCTGGGAGCCAAGATGGTGGAATAAGAAGTAAGTTGCTCTTACCCTCCCTTATTGACCACTGAGAGCCCAAAAAATATTGCCCCAGGAAAAACCCTGGAAAAGCTGAACCAGCAGAAAGGTGAGGTGCAGCAGGCTTGTAGCCCAGGAAGCTTGGGGAATTAACAGGACAGGCCCCTCTTGCCCTGGGGGAGGAGGAGCAGTACAGGACAGGAGGTGTCCTGGCAAGCCTCACCTCAGCAACTCAGAGAGAGATCCTGAGCCCCAGGGTGGTGGAGCAGGCAAGCACCAACACCAAAAACCCTGAGTGCCTCAGTACAGGCAGGAGAACTGGAAGACACCACCTCGGAAAACCACCCATCAGGGACCAGGTCCTGAACTCCTAGCACAAGAAGCTTGGGTCAGTGTACCCTGTGTTCCAGCAGGAGAGCTCAACTCTAAAAGCCAGGAATTAGGCAAGCACCATAAGCAAAAAGCAGAAATAGGCAATGACCATAGATTATTATTATGGGGACAGGGAAGGCACAAATTCAGAACAGGACAACATTGTCAATATAACCACATCCAAACCCTCAAAGGTGAATATGAACTGACATCAAGCCCAAAAAGTCTTCTTGGAAGAGTTCAAGAAGGATTTTAAAAGTCAAATAAGAGAGACAGAAGAAAAATTGGGGAAAAAAAATGAGAGGTGTGCAAGAGAGAATCAATAGCTTAGAAAAGGAAGGACAGAAATTGATTATAGTAAACAAGTCCTTAAAAAGCAGAATTGGTCAGATGAAAGAGGAGGCATAAAAACTCACTGAAGAGAACTCCTTAAAAAGTAAAATAGGCCAAATGGAAGAGGAAGTACAAAATTTATAGAAGAAAACAATTTGTTAAAAATTAGAATTGGGCAAGTGGAAGCTAATGACTCAATGAGATATCAAGAATCAGAATGAAAAAGAATGAAACAGAATCAAAAAAATGAAAAAATAGAAGAAAACATAGGATACCTCATTGGTAAAACAACTGACCTGGAAAACAGAGCCAGGAGAGACAGTTTAAAAATTATTGGTCTACCTGAAAACCATGATGAAAAAATACATGGACGGCATCTTTCAGAAAATCATTAAGGAGAGCCCTGAGGTTCTAGAACCAAAAGGTAAAATAATGTTCACAAGAATTCACTAATCACCTCCTGAAAGAGATGCCAAATTGAAAACACCAAGGAATATTGTAGCCAAATTCCAAAACTACCAGGTCAAAGAGAAGATACTGCAAGCAGACAGAAAGAAACAATTTACATATCATGGAACCACAGTTAGGATTACAGAGACCTTGCAGCTTGGTCCTAAAAAATTAGAGGACATGGAGTACTAGTATTTCATAAGGCAAAGGAGCTTGGATTACAACCCAGGATCAATTCCCCAATGAAATTGAGCACAATCTTTCAGGGGAGGAGATGACATTCAATGAAATAGAATACTTTCAAACCTTCCTGATGGAAAGACCAGAGCTCAACAGAAAATTTGATCTTCAGATACAAGACTCAAGAAAAGCATAAAAAGGTAAACAGGAAAGAAAAAAAATGTATTATTAATAAGGGGAAACTATGTACATCCCTACAAGGGAAGATGACACTTGTAACTCTTGAAAACTGTATCATTATTATGACATTTAAAAGAGGTATACATAGACAGAGGGTGTGGGTATAAGTGGACTTTGATGTGATGATAAATCTAATTAAGTGGGGAAAAGGGATTGTACTGGGAGAAAAGGAAAGGAGGAGGAAGACAAGGGCAAATTGCTTCATATGAAAAGGCACAAAAACCAGTTACAGTAGAGGGAAAGAAAGGAGGGAGATGAGCATTGTTCGAACCTTACTCTCATTAGATTTGGCTCAAATTGAGAATAACATAATCAGTTAGGTATAGAAATCTAACTTACAATATGGGAAGTAGGAGGGGAAAGGGGAAAGAAAAGGGAAGGAGGTGGTTAGAAGAGAGGGAAGAAGTAGTAAGGGTAAAGGGGAAGAAAAGGGAGGGGGCTTATATAAGGGAGGGCAGACTGAGGGAGGCAGTGATCAAAAATAGAACTAGTGAGGAGGGAAAGGGAGAAAAACATAAACTCAGGGATGTGAGGATAGGAAGGAATCTCTAACATTTCCAATAAGATCAGGGGTGAAAAAGGATGTCCATTATCACCACTGTTATTTAATATTGTATTAGAAACATTAGCTTTAGCAATAAGAGAAGAAAAAGAAATGGAAGGATTAGAATAGGCTAAGAAGAAAAAGCACAGTTACTCTTTATAGATGATATGATGCTATACTAAGAATCCTAGAGAATTAAGTGAAAAATTACTTGAAATAATAAACAAATTTAGCAAAGTTGCAGGATTGAAAATAAGCCCACATAAATTGTCAGCATTTCTATATATTACTAACAAAGCTTAACAGCAAGAAATAGAAAGAGAAATTCCATTTAAAGTTATCAGAGACATTATAAAATATTTGAGAATCTACCTTCAAAAGAAACCCAGGAACTCTATGAACACAATTAAAAAACACTTTCCACACAAATAAAGTCAGATTTAGATAACTGGAAAAATACCAGTTGCTCATGGGTAGGCTGAGCTAATATAATAAAAATAACAATTCTTCCTAAATTAAATTGCTTATTGAGTGCCATACTAATCAAACTACCCAAAAATTGTTTTATAGTGCTAGAAGAAATAGTAACAGAATTAATATGGAAGAACAAAAGGTCCAGAATATCAAGGGGATTAATGAAAAGAAATGCAAGGGAAGGTGACTTCACTGTATCAGATCTTAAATTGTATTGGGAAGCAGCATTTCTCAAAACTACTTGGTACTGACTAAGAAATAGAGTGGTGGATCAATGGAAGAGGTTAGGTATGCAAGACACAACAGTCAATGACTATAGTCAATCTGCTATTTGATAAATCCAAAAACTCCAGCTTCTGGGATAAGAACTATTTAACAAAAACTTCTGGAAAAATTGCAAAATAGCACAGCAGAAACTAGGCACAGGACAACATCTTACACCCTTTACCAAGATAAAGTCAAAATGGGTACATGATTTAGATATAAAGACTTATACTATAAACAAACTGTGAGAGCAAGGAATACTTCACCTATCAGATCTATGGAGAAGGGAAGAATTTATGACCAAACATGAGATAGAGAACCTTATGAAATGCAAAATGGATGCTTTTGATTACTTTAAGTTGAAAAGTTTTTGCACAAACAAAACCAATGCAACCAAGATTAGAAGGGAAGTAAAAAGCTAGGAAACAATTTTTAAAACCAGTGTCTCTAATAAAGGCCTCATTTCTAAAATGTATAGAGAACTGAGTCAAATTTGTAAGACTACAAGTCATTCCTCACTTCATAACTGATCAAAGGATATGAATAGGCAGGTTTCAGATGAAGAAATTAAAGCTATCTATAGTCATATGAAAAATGCTCCAAATCACTATTAATTAAAGAACTGAAAATTGAAATGACTCTGAGGTACCACATCACACCTATCAGATTGGCTAACATGACAAAACAGGAATATGATAAATGCTGGATAAGATGTGGGAAAATTGGTACACTAATGCATTGTTGGTGGAGCTATGTACTGATCCAACAACTCTGGAGAGCAACTATACCCAAAGGACTATAAAATTTTGCATACCTTTTGACTCAGTAATACCACTTCTAGGTCTGTATCCCAAGGATACATACATCATGCATACATACATACATACATACATACATTATAAAAACAAAAAAAAGGACCTACCTGTACAACAATATTTGTAGCAGTTCTTTTTGTGGTGGCCAAGAATTCGAAATTGAGGGGAAGTCCATCAACTGGGGAATGGCTGAAAAAGTTGTGGTATATGAATGTAGTTGAATAATATTTTGCTGTAAGAAATGATGAGCAAGCAGACTTCAGAAAAACCTAGAAAGACATATATAAACTGATGCTAAGTGAAATGAGCAGAACCAGGAGAACACTGTACACAGTAACAGACGCATTGTACAATAAGTTACCTTGATAGATTTAGCTCTTCTCAGCAATGCAAGGATCTAAGACAATTCCAAAAGACTCACTATGGAAAATGCTATCCACATCCAGAGAAAGAGCTTGGGAGTCTGAATGCATATGGAAACATACTGTTTGCTCTCCTTTTCTTTTGTTGTTTTGTTTCTTCTTTCTCATGGTTCCTCCCATTAGTTCTAATTCTTCTTTACATCATGACTAATGTGAAAATAGGTTTAATATGAATGTATAAATAAGGCCTATATTGGATTACATGCCATTTTGAGGAGGGAGAAGGAAAGATTGGGGGAGAAAATTCAAAACTCAAAATCTTATGGAAGTGAATGTTGAAAACTAAAAATAAGTAAATTCATTATTAAAAAAAATTAAAACCAATAAATCAAGCTTTAAAAAGAAACCCATCATAAACTACCAAGGAAGGACCTCACCTGGTTTTGGCCCAGCCCAGAACAAAAGCACAGATCTAAGTACTGGAGGATACAAGGAAGCAAGACTGCTTAAGTTCACATTAATTTTCTCCACCATTTGTCTTTAAATTTCACATATAAGTGACAATATGAAGTAACTATTACAAAATGCCATCTTCTTTGGCTGAATATTAGAAGTCTTGAATATGGTGACTAGTCCTAAAATTAGATCTCTGAATAAAGAAAAATATATACCTAGATATTTTTTGAAAAAATAACTGATTAAAACATCACACACAGGTTTTATGCAAGACAAATTAGAGGGAGAAAGTACAGTCTAAATTTAGGACAATATGGCATATTTTTGAAGTGTTACATAATTAGGATTCACAATTTAGAAACATCAAAAACCTTATTAAGTACAAGGACCTCAAAATTATTTCTCAGTAATATGTGTGTGTGTTTATATATATATATATATATATGTATATATATCCATCCATATATATGCAAATTACTTTGATGCATGTTTATTAATATGTAAGCAATTATGAATTATTATGAAATGTGGATTCAATTCAATTTAAATTTATTAAAAATTTACAAGCATACATAGATATACATAGATATGTAGACACACACACACACATATATAATGCACACATACATATTTATGTATGAAAGTGCTTTGGCATGACCACAAGCTCACCTACATTTATTCTTGTTAAAAATCAACAGAGTTAAATATCTTTGAATAATATGACAAGAAATTGTTATTGTTAAAACAGAATATATGGACTTACCCTCCCAACTCTCATTAACACTGGCAAGTTGGGGTACTCAGAAGGTAGTTACAACTTCTCCCTTTGGATTTTAGGGGTAATTCAGAGGAGGCAGGAGTATCTTTATAATGCTATAGCTCAAGAGCCCCCATCAATGTCTTCTCTCCTTGATGATCAGTTGATATCAATTAGTTAGCCAATTGAATTACCTTTTAGAAAAGAGTATTTTTACAAAGTTGGTTTAGTAAGAACAGTTGATACAAACATTCCAGAATTCTGAGATATACTTGCCTACAAGTACATACAGGATCCTGGGGAAAATGGGCTCAATCTAAGAGCATGAATTACAAAGGCATGTCTCACAACTCTTGTACATCCTTTTGCTGGAGTCCTCAAGATGTTTTCCCAAGTTATGATACAATATTCTGGTGGACCCCTTTAAAAATCCTAAAACTGCCTTTCCTCAGTGTGTCTAGTTTGTTCTGTGTTCCAGATATAGATACTTCTAACAGCCATTGCTGTTCTGGGGATACTCATAGTCAAAATGAGAAGTTTAAATTCTGAAGTTCATAGGGTCATGATCTGGTCAAGGAGAGGAAAAGAGACAGAAGCTCTTATCCTTCCTCCATCTTTCCTTCTCTCCCAAGCTATTCTCTCTCAGAGACTTAGCTAGAAGTGCTGTCTCCTCTAACTTGCCAAACACTGAAATTTGTGTTTTAAATTGACTTGCCATGTATAGAAGACCTACAGGGCATGAAAAGGTATATGTTAATTTAATGTTTTTAATTGGTTGATTCAATTGAAATGTTATTACCTGATAGTGTTGTCAGGGCTAAGTTACTTTGTTAGTTACTTTAAGTGGGATAAGGTGTATGGGGTGTTAAAGGAGGACTGCCACCTCTAATGTAAGGGTTTGCTGCTTGTCTACCTTTGGTGTCCACCTGCCACCCAACACTCACATCTGGCTCCAAGAAGCTATAGCATGCACAGAGGTCAAACCCTGGTATTATTGTCTTAGTAGATGGGCTACAGGTTAAGGGTAACCAACAGGCCTCAAATCCATCACTCAGTAAAGGTGATGTCTACCCCACGCAAGGAAAGATTTCCCTTACTAGAATGGACAGATGAGAACAATCTGTTTGAATGGTCATGAAGGTAACTGAATCAGGTGTTGTGGAACACTTCTAGCCTGGTCAGACATTGAAGACTATAGGGCTATCCCTGCATCCGAGGCCATTGCCAGTTGTCTTGACTTTTGTCCTGTCACTGGATTTCAAAGAGCCTGAAAGAGAGACTGAAGCTGATGACTTCATGCATCTCTGTCTCACTTCAATCCAATTCATGTTCAAGTCAAGACATCACCCTTGTGATGCAATTGGTCCTCTTTAAAAACAAGGAACAAATCTCAAGAAGTGGGATGAGGTAAGTGATTGAATCAATCAACTCCCCCTGCCCTTACACTATTTTAACTTTTACCAAAGAATCACAGAAGCTCAGAGCTTGAAGAGATTCTAGAACTCATTTAGTCCTATCCACAATGAATTAAGAATCTTCTCTATGATATCCTTGATAAGTGTTCCTCCTTCAATGTGACCAAAAATGAGGAAGAACACATTCCTAGCTCTTTCCATTCTGAAGAATTCTAATTCTTAAACTTATCTTTACATTAAGCTACAATCTTCTTCACTTTAATTTCTACCTGTTGCTTGACATTCTGACTGTGGGACTAAGCAGAAGAGATATGTATAGATATATGTAGATATTATCTTTATAAATATATAGATAGGAAGGTATATAGAGAGAAGTTATATTATATAGATATTATCTTTATATATATCTTCAGTTTAGTCCCATACCATATACTTTATATATAACTTATATGTATTATATACTAAATTTATTTTTTCAAGCAACAGTCTTTCAAATATTTGAATAAAAAACCATGTTCCCCCTAAATCTTCTTTTTTTGAGGCTAAAAAGATCTAGTTCCTTCAAGTCTTTCCCCATCATTTCATTACTCCTTTGGGCCATTATTCAGTTTATTGATGTCCTTCTTAAATTGTGGTACCCAGCACTGAACACCCTACTCCAGTTTTGCTTTGACTAGGACAGAGTACATTAGGACTATTAATTCCTATATTCTAGAAATTATACCTCCTTAGAACTACAAGGCATTATAGTAGTTTTAGGGTAGGGCTTTTATATCATGCTATTTATCGATATTGAATTTGCAGTCCATTAAAATCCCCAAATCTTTTTCCATATGAACTATTGAGCATGCCTATGCTTTAGGCTAAGTTCTTGGAGATGTGTGAATAAGGAGAGTGTTAGGAAATGTGTATGAACATAGGTAGGATTTTTCTACTGAATAATATTTGTAATTATCTTATGCTTACCTATATGCTGAGCCTAGTGCCTGACATATAGTAGACATTTTATAAATACTTGTTCCCTCCTTTCCATTTATGACCCAGCACAGTGTGGGCACATAGTGGGTATTTAAGAAATGCTTGTTGGGGCGGCTAGGTGGCACAGTGAGTAGAGCACTGGAGTCTGGAGGACCTGAGTTTAAATCTGGCCTCAGATACTTAACACTTACTAGCCATGTGACCTTGGGCAAGTCACTTAACCCCAATTGCCCTCGAAAAAGCAAAAAAAAAACAAAAAAGAAATGCTTGTTGATGGATTAAGAATTGGTATGAAAACCTTCTTACGTGTAGGGTTTTATTTGTATTTATTTATTTTTAAAAATATTTTATTTTTTCCCCCATTACATGTTAAAAGAATTTTTAACATTTGTTTTTTTATTTTTTATTTTTTAAATTTGAGTTCCAAATTCTTTCTCTCCTTCCCTCCCTCACTTTGCTTCTAGTTCTGTCCCTTAGGGCCACATAAAACAAGTTTAAACCCTCCTCTGTATGATGACCCTTCAAAATACTCAAATACAGTAAGTAGCCTGTAGGCCTGAAGCTCATGAGAAATTATTTATTTTATCTTGGGAAAGAGATGAGGGATACCTTCCCTAGGTGTTAGCTATCCATATTTGGAGCTAAGGATTGAGGAAGCAGATTTTAAATAGAATGAAATACCCACCATTTTGCCACATCAAATCCATTTAGTAAAGTTGGAAATTTGAGCAAGCAACTCTAGGGATACATCTTAATTTAGCCACTTCCTACCCATGTGATCCTGTGCAAGTTGTGACCTTCTTGGGCTTTAAGTTATTCATTTATAAAAGGAGGGGCTTGCATTAGATGACCTCTAAGGTTTCTTAGAACTCTACATCCATGATCCTATGCAATCACTTCAGCCTAAAATAGGAAGAGGAAAAGAATTGCCTTTAGGGATCCTTAGGGTTGACCCAAGTGTTGGGTTTAATTATTCTGATATGTTTAGGTAAGAGAACACCACCTATACTTGTTTTTAACAGGATTTTATTGTGCCAGTCTCTAACCTGGGAATTCTTAGAGCCCCACAAAGCAGGCCTAGAGACAGATGTGCTAATAATCAAGTAGTGGTTTACTTAATTATTTTCATTATGAGGAACATATCGTTGCAAATCCGGAATTCTCCTGATCAGAATTACACCTTGCTGTAGTGAAGGCAGAGATTATATACGTACATCACAAGTGCGAAGGGACGGGGGGAAGGTGGATTACAAACATTCATTTCCCAAGGCCGAGTGGTTTCCCAGGACAAGCCCACAAGTTCACATTTTATACCTCCTGTTTCCTGTGAATGAGGATAAGTGAAGTTATTACACCAAGGGATTATGTAATACTAAGAAAAAAAAATTCAAGGAAGAAAACAAACAAGCAAGTCTTTATGTCTTAAAAAGGCTCCCTTACAGACTCAAAGCGACACAAGAACAAGAAAATAAACTCTATCTAGCACTGTCAGGTAAGCAAATCTTAGTTCTGAGACAAAAGATGCCATTGTGCTTGGACCACTCATTAACAATCTTTTGTTGACCTCACTGACACTATCTTGCTTGTTCATCACCCATTAATTCCTAATAGTAGTGATCTGTACCACATATCTATAGAGGCAGGAATATCATTCTACTCTTTGTCCAGTCATCTATGACCTTGGGCTCCTCTTTGATTCCACTTTCACTAATCACTCACTTGTGTGTCTCAAGTCAGTTCTTTACTTTCTATCCCCATGGCTATGACCCCAGTTCAAGCTTTCATTCTTATTACTTTACTGCTGGTTTACGCTATGACAACAATTTCCCAATTGATCTTCCTACCTATAGTGTCTACTTCTTCTTGTACATTCTATACGTCACAGCCAGATTAATCTTCTAGAATCAAAGTTCCAGCCATGACATTCCCCTGCTCAAAAACCTTTAATGGTCTCTTACTGACTTTTGAAAAAAAAATGGGGTGGGGGTTGGAAGCCATTGGGTCCAACCCTCTCATTTTACATATGAGGAAACTGAGGCACAGAAGGATTACATAGCTAGTGAAAATCTGAGGCATTATTTAAATCCAGGTCTTCCTGAACCTAGATTTGCTATGCTTTCTAGTACTTTATGCTGCCTCAAGACATAGGATTATTCATTAGGATCCAACCTACTTGTCCAGTGTATCTCATAACAGATTTCTGTTTACTATGCTCCAGAAAAACTAATCTTTTCATCACTCCTGGGATATACCTTATTTTTTTTATCTCCCTGATGATTCTTCCATCTGGAGTGTCCTACTTCACCTACACCCCTATATCAATCCTTTGAAATTCTACTCATTTTTCAAGATCTATTTCAAATGTTACAATCATCATGAAACATTTCCTGAGTTAACTGTTGTCTTATAAATTAAATCTTTCTCTTACTTGAACATACAAAGCACTTTATGTCTTATAACATTGATCATATTTTGCCTTGAATTCTATCTGCTTTGCATATAGTAAATCCTTAATAAATACTCTTTCATTCATTCATTCATTCATGTACTTTCCATTTTGTTTCTACTAAATTATAAACTTCTTGCAGTTGAGGATTCTATCTTGGTTATCTTTGTATCCCCATAAGAAAATTCCATGCACATAACACATGCTCAATAAGTATTTGTTGAATTGAAAATTAAATTTAAGGGGCAGCTTGGTGGCACAGTGAATAAAGCATCAGCCCTGGAGTCAGGAGGACCTGAGTTTAAATTGGCATGAGACACTTAACACAAAAAAAACTAGCCATGTGACCTTGGGCAAGTCACTTAACCCCAACTGTCCTATCTTCCCCCCTAAAAAAAAGGCAAAAAAAATTTAAAAAGAAAAGAAAATTTAATTTAATTAAATATACAAGTAGCTTATTTCTGAGAAGAAAAAGAAACGATTGGATCATTTTATTGTTGTAAGCTAGTTTAATGTTCTTGCATAGGGCCTAGAATTATGAGGAAGGTAGCATAATTTAGTGATAAGAACAACGGATTTGGAGTCTTGAGACACAAGTCTACCTCCTTGCTCTGTTACTTTCAAATTTTGATTTTGTGGATGAGTCACTGAGCCTCTCTGTGCTTTGGTTCCATAATCTGAACTGGTGGTAGGTGGTATGATCTGATGTCCTCTGCAGTCCTGTCCAGCTCTCAATTCCTGATTATGGGATTTTTATGCTGGTTCTAGTATCTAGATCTGTTCCATAGTCTTGATCAAATAACAATGCACTCTACTAAACTGGAGGTCCCATTACCTCTTCAGCTTCATAGTTTTCCATTTCACTAACATAAGCTACAGGTTGGAATTATGATTTAAAAAAGAAACTCACTAATATGATCAAGATATTGTTCAGTATACATAAAGAATTCTGCTTAAATTAGGAGTTATATGTGGAGAGTGACTGAAGCCAATTACTCTGCATGCTAAGCAAGAGTCTTTCTATCCTGAATTATTTTCTTGTTTTCATTTTATTTAACACATTTTTCTTAACCTTTCTTCTACGATCAAGGACTCTCAGTTGAAAGGCTCTGAATTGATGGTAATTTTGGAGGCTTTTTCAGATTAAGCCTTATTAATGCAGGAAGCAACAGTTTTAACTGACCTTCAGGGTGTTATTCACAGGGCAATTTCTGGGATGCATAAACTTGTATTCATTGGTAAAAACTGATTCTTGCTTCTGGCATAATTTGCAAAATTTCCCTAGGTGCCAAGTGAGTTCTTTCACCCCAGGGAGAAGAGAAATTTCACAGGTTTCACTTTGCATGTGAAACTATTCATGTCTCTAAAAGCTATAAAATATGGTGACTAAATATATTCTGTCAAGGGTATGAAATGTGAATGAATAACAGCAGAAACATAATTTGTCAAAAGATGAGCTGAACCAGAAGCATTCAGCTCATTTAAATTGTCCTTATTACATTCTCTGGAGCCTGTCTGAACATAAGAATGAAATTAACAATTATGGAAATAGGAGGAACACAAGTATGGTACATGTTTCACTCTGTGTGTCCACATAGCATCTGCCAAGGGGTCTAATTGACCTTTGTCCCTGCAATCCCACTGTCACTGAATTATCAAATGTTGTACCTCTGGGCCCTATATCGCTAGAATCCATAGATGTCTTTAGGAATTCAAGCCAGGCCTTAATTATGTGATACTGAAGAGACAGTGACTCTGGCAGAATACTTTGCACGCTAACCCAAACATAGAGATTTTTCTTTCGTTTAAAAAACAGAACTCAATTGACAAAGACAGGATCTCAGAATAACAGAGCTGGAAGGAACGTCAGAGACCACTCAGTCCAATCACACCTGGACAAAAAACATCTCTTCAATAAAAAATACGGGTGCTCACAACGAAATATTAAGTCATTCAGGCCTCCCAAGATATACATTCATCTTCCTCATGGAGGAAATACAGGACCAGAGCTAGCCCTAGGAATAGTTACAAAATAGGTAGACTTTATCTTCAGTTCTCCTAACTTCATATGTAATATCCACAGCCTTACTGCTCTCTCCATGCCCATTTCTCCCAGGCATTGTGTTCCCATGTCAGCCCAGTTCCATACAGCAAGAAATCATAGGTGTCTTTATGGATAAAAACAGGGAAGGTTTTCCCCTACCCTATGAAACATTTATTTTAATAGGTTTTTAAATTTTATTTTTAAAAATAAATTTTATTGATATCTTCTGTTTTCATATTGCCTACAATTTCCCCTGTATTCCTTCTCTTCCCCTCTCCCAGATAGCCACATCTTATAATAATTTTCTAAAAAGAAAAGAAGAAAATTCAGAAAAACCAATGAATGCATAAAAAAAAATCCTGCACTGTGACCTCCCCCAGACAGTCCCTCTCCCCCAGCTACAAGTGCACACGTGCGCGGGCACACACACACACACACACACACACACACACACACACACAAGCACGACTACAGAAGGTGTCTTCTCATATCTCTTCTTTGGAGCCAAATTTGGTCTTTACAATTTTACTACATTCAGTTTTAGGTTGTTAACATTTATTATTGTTGTTTGTGGGTTTTTGGTGGTTGTCCTTTTACATTGTTGTAGTCATTTTGTGTATTGCTTTTCTGGCCCTGTTTATTTCATTTTGCATCAGTTCATATTCTTTCCATGTTTTCCTGTTTTCATCATCTTTATTTCTTATAGGACAGTATTACTCCATTACATTACTGTGTAATTATTTAACCATTGCCCCATCATTGGCCATCTAAGGATCTTGACTGGCTTGAGCTCTGCGTGAATCCTATAAGATAAATTTTAAGAGGGATAAATGTAAAATTATACGTGGGTACAAAAATCAACTCCACAAATTCAGATGGAGAATACAAAAATAGCAATTGCTCTGAAAAGTACATGAAAGTTTTTAGTGGGCTACAAGCTCACTATGAATCAGTATTGTGAGGTGGCAGCTAAAAAAGCCAATGCAATCTTGAGCTGCATTAGATAGGATATCGCTTCTAGGAACAGGGAAATGATCATGTAACTCTACTTTCCCTTGATAAGACGTTGTCTGGAGTCTCATGTTTAGTTCTGGGAACCAGAGCTTAAGAGTGACATTGATAAGCTGGAGACCATCCAGAGGAGGCCAACCAGGATGGTAAAGGACTTTAGATTCATGACATATGAGGATCAAATGGAGCATGTTTAGCCTGGGGAAAAGAAAATTCAAGGGAAGAGGGTGGTTGTATTTAACTATTTGCAGTGCTATATCGTGGAGGACGAATTAGTCTTTTTTGTTTAGCCCCAGAGGGCAAAACCAGAAGTGATGTATGGAAATTACAAAGAGGCCAAACACTAGGCTTGATCGGGAAAAACTTCCAAACAATTATAGCTGTCCAAAAATAAAATGGGCTGCGAGGTGGTGCACTGGGTCTGAAGACAGAAAGACTCATCTTCTTGAGTTCAAATTTGGTTTCAGACACTTATTAGGTATGTGACCCTGGGCAAGTCACTTAACCCTGTTTGCCTCAGTTTCCTCATCTGTAAAATGAGCTAGAGAAGGAAATGGCAAACGACTCTAGTACTCTTGCCAAAAGGGGTCACAAAGACTCAGACATGACAAAAGTCGAACTACAGCATAGACCCTATCGAAAAATAAGATGGTGTGCCTAGCGAGGTGGTGGGTTCCACTTTCTCAGAAGTCTTGAAACAGAAACCAGACAACTACTTTTTGGGGCATGTTGGGGGATTCTTTTGGATATAGGTTGGACTAGATGGCAACTGAGGTCTCTTCTGACTCTCAAGTTCCATGAATCTATGTTGCTTTGTTTTCAGTTCTTTGTTACTCAAAAAGTACTGCTATTCAATTTTTGGCATAAATGGATTGTTTCTTTTTATAATTGGAGATTTTAGAGGAGATGCTCCGTGGGATACAAACATCTTTATCACCCAGCATAATTCCAAGTGCTTTTCCAGAATAGTTGCAGCAATTCCCAGTTCTGTTAGCAAAGTTGTGCGTGCCTGTCATTCTACAATCCCTCCGACAGTAATCGCTCTACCTTTTGTCATCTCTGCTAATTTTTTTTAAATCAGCACCGCTGGTAGAGACATGGCGAAGGTCAGAAAGCGTGTGCGGCGTACAGCACCCGTGACCTCCCAGCTCCTCACTCGGGTCGTGCGTGGGCTTTGCCGCTTTGTTACGTCCGCTGTGGATTCTTTTTTCGGGCGTGTAATTGTTCTTTCCGTTTGTGTTGTCACAATCATTGCGTGTGTCGTTTTCTTTGCTCTCCTGATTTCATTCTGCGTTAGTTCACTGTAGATTTTTTCATGCTTCCTTGTATTTATCACACACATCATTTCTTACAGCACAATAATGTTCCATTATATTTGTGTTTAGTTATTTTCCAAGTCAGGGACATCTACTTTGTTTCCAATTCTTTGCTATCAAAAAGTGCTGCTATAAATACTTTGGTATACATTTGGACAGTTTCCTTGGGGTATATACCCAGTAATGGAGTCTCTGGTTCAAAAGAGCATGGACATTTTAGTCACTTTATTTGCATAAGTGCTAGTTGCTTTCCAGAATGGTTGTACCAAATTTCATTGACAACGTATTAGTGTGCCTATCATTCCACAATCCCTCCAACACTTACTATTAATATTTTTATCACCTTTGCCAATTTGCAGGGTATAAAGTGAAACATCAGAGTTGTTTTGGTTTGCATTTCTCTTATTATAAGTGATTTGGAACAATTTTCATGTAGTTATGAATACCTTACAGTTCTTTCTTTCCTATTCCTTCTCTCCCTCCTCCTTTTCTTCCTTCCTTCCTTCCTTCTTTCTTTCCTTCCTTCCTTCCTTGCTTCCTTCCTTCCCTCAACTTCCTTGTACTCCAGTATTCAAATGGATATATAGTATCATACTGTCAATATTCTTTCCAATGATGCAGCTTACCACCAAACCATGGATGCTGACTCTATGCAATTCTCATCTGTATCTTCCACTAAATTCACCACAGAGTGTCCACTCAATATAGATTTAGAAGGGAACAGGCAGACTTTTGAAAACAATATTTCAGAGGAGGTTACATCTTTATGATTCCACAACTGACTGGAAGGCGTAATGAATACAGACCTCTCATGGTGCATTGTGAGAGGGGTCACTTTAACTGAGGGTTTGCTTTGGTACAGCTACCTTAGAGGCTATGGTCCAGCACAGGATCTGATCGCTTGTCAGACACTCCTTTCTCAAGGATATTTTAAGGATTAACTCCATCCTGTGGTCACATCTTTCTAAGAGGTATAAGGCTGCTAACCACTTTGATGTTTGTGGTAACCAGTTATGCCTAAAGGCAAAGGAAGGAAGCAGGTGAGGGAGCACAAAGCTAGGGCATGCTTTAGTTGAGGTCTTGCTTAGACAAAATTTGGGAGTACTCTAAGTGGTCAGCCAATGAGTGTAACTCGGTGATATCTGTAGCGCAAGGGTACATTGCTACGGCAATTTATTGCTCTAAGCTGAAGTTCCAGTAAGAGTTGGTACCAGCTGAGTTACTGAGCAACTTGAGCAGTGATAGAGTGTCTGGGGGTGGGGAAATAGTTTCCAAAGCTCCAAAGCCAGCCAGGAGGAGAAATCTGAAAGTGGGATGGATTCCTCTGTTTCGCAGGCATCTCTTGCTTCATCAAGGCTGGGCTGAGATGGAAAGTAAAGTCTGCAGGACTGCTAAATGTATTCTCTAAGGAAGTAGCATTTAAAACTTGGAGAATGTGCTGCCTCCTTGGAACCATCTGAAGTGGTATTTTTAAAAATAAGCTGACCCAGTAATTGAAGCCTGAGCTATCTAAGATATGTCTGGATACTATCTCCCCCCTGCCCTTTGTTAGAATGGGTACACGAAGTCAGCCAGCAGGCAAAAGGGAAGAAAAATATATTAGATCCCTTGAGGAAAGAGGTAGTATTCTGGGGCCTGCTCAGTACTTCTGGGACGAAGGGCAAGATCCTTTAATGATATGTGGTGTGGTTAGTCATCATGAAGTAAATAGAGAGCTAATAGAATAGTTGATGGAAAATAGATAGTGTGATAAAATCTCAAAGAAACCCCAAACAGAAGAATAATTTCTTTTACAACTGGTCTTAGTTACCATTATATGCAAAGAATGAGAATGTGGGTGTCTATGGGACTTTCTCTTTATTTGGTCTTGAGAATATTGCCCTGTGCCTTAATTCCTTCAGCCATCTTCTTCCATACTGAATGATCAGCAACATTGCATTTAGACAGCTATTTAGAAGGCAAGAAATGATCTGAGAAATCTCAGGGTATAGACGATACCCAGATTAGGAAAGTAAAGGTACTCAACATAGTTTACAGAGTTTGTCTCTATTTAGTTTAAAAGATAAAGGTTTCTTCTTCTTCTTCTTCTTCTTCTTCTTTTTTTTTGCTTTTTTGGAGAGGGGAAGGTAGGGCAATTGGGGTTGAGTGACTTGCCCAAGGTCACACGGCTAGTTTTTGTGTTAAGTGTCTGAGGCCGAATTTAAACTCAGGTCCTCCTGACTCCAGGGCTAGTGCTCCATTCACTGTGCCACCGAGAGGCCCCTAAAAGTTTCTTTTTGTTTCTTCCTGCTTCTATTTGTACTCCAGTTTGATCTCTGTGTTTCTTTCTTCTCTCCTCTCTTTTCTCTTTGTGTCTGTCTCTCTGTGTGTCTCTTTCTATCTCTTTCTGTCTTTCTCTCTAGCCCCTACCCCACTCCCAACTAATTCACTAATCCAGGAAAGTAGGATTTTAAAAATCACTTCTTCAGGTAAGCCTCTCAAAGTCAATGGGAATCAACTATCCTCCAGATAATTGTTCTGATTCTGTAACTTGGCTCTCATGCCCCAGAACCCCTTGAACTTGTCCCTTTCCTAAATATTCAGTCTAGCTCAGTTTCTTATTCTCCTTTCTTCTCATGCCTTCAATAATTAAAACTCCTGCCCTCTTCACTCAGTGTTCTCCTTATACCTTTTTAGTTCTTGTCAACAAAAATTTGCTCAATTGTATATATAGATGGACATCTCTACCTCTCTACAGATATATCTATCTATATTTCTAGAAAGACATGTATCTATAGAGATGTAGATTGACACACACATATATACAGAAACATGCACACAGATACACAATAACAAGCATGTATATACATGTATGTATATATATATGTATATATATATACATATATATAATGTTCCTTTTAAAAATTGGATTGCTGTGCAGAAAAAACACTGAACTCTTTTCTAACTCTAGTCATTTTTTTAATTAATGCTCAGTTTTGGTTAAAGATAACAGATGGATATCCTATAGCCTTTTTTTTAAGGACCCTTCAATGCTAGTGATTGAGAATAGGGAAACACATGCTACTTGCTATTACCCTTTAAGGACCCTTTACAAATTTTAATTAGCACAGAATGTGTTACCCCATCTGTTTAAACAAGCAGGCCACATGGATCATGAGGCTTTTCAGTTCATAGTGGCTTCTTAATTCATTGTGCCCTGTTATTTTGAATTTGCCAGAAATTGTTCAATTAACCAAAACGTTCAGTTGGCCAGATTTTTTTTACTTATGCAGGGAAGGAAAAAAATATTAAAAGAAAAAAGGATGACCTGACAGATTTATTTTTTTAAAAGCATTTTCATCAGCATTCCCCAGGAACTTAAAGTCCTACCTCTAACTATAGTGTCTGTGGTTGGGACCCCATTAGTTCTGGCCATATTTGCCTGACCTCAGTTAATTGCCTGCCTGCTCCCTAACTGCAATCACCTCTCTTCCCCTAGACACAGATAACTCACATAGCCACACACCCACATACACATGGAAACCCTCTTCCTAGTCACTGTTGAGTAATACCTAAAACTAATTGACTACCTGATTGCCTGCCCTGGCTTCTTCTGATTTTAAACACTGTCCCACCCCACCCCTTGCTCATTCCCACCTGCTGCTCTCTATTAGAAACCCCACTTCCTACCCCCCATCACCTACCTGATAGTGCTTAGGGTTTCATTCCTCTAACATTTCACCTTTCTGGATTTTCTCCTGTCACCCATTCTTGTCACCTTTCCAGTTTGCCAGTCAGTCCATTTAGTCTCTGGATCCTAGTCTGGCTTAACCTGCTGCCCTGAGGCCCTGGGATTGACAGGTAAATCAAATATTATTGCCCCTACTTTATAGATGAGAAAGATGAGTTCAAGAATATGCCCCAATTCAGTCATGTGATCATAGATTTAGATCTGGAAAAGATCCCCAAACTGTTTAATTGAATCCCTTCATTTTGCAGATGAGAAAACTGAGTGAATGGAGAGATTCAGTGAGTTGCCTGAGACTACATACGTGATAGCAGTCAGAATTTGAACCCAGGTTATCTAACTCTGAATTTATTCCTCTTCCTATTATATCACCCACCTCTCATATAATAGGGTCAGTGTGGGATAATGATATAATCGATAATGACTCAATAGGAAGATGAGACCAGGAGTGTAGAGATCTGCTAGTTAGCTGGGTGATATTAGGAGTAAGTCTGGGTTTGCCTTCTCATGTGTAAAATGGGGCTTGGGCTGTTTCTCCAAGATCCTTTCCAGATCTAAAACTATCTAGACAGTAGCTTTAACTGGACATAAAAAAAATTCCCTGGGGTTCCCGCTTGCTAGATTTTTTAAACCAGGGTCAACCCAACATAATGATTATTTTGAAGTAGATGAAGTATGTCTTCAGTGCCCTTCTCAGTCCTTTTCCCTGATTGATCTTTGTTTCGTTTCATTGCTGCTGCCTCTGAGAAGCCAGAGTTCTCTTGCTGCTAGTCGTAGCTAGATTACTGTCCTTGACAAGGCTGAAAATTTCCTGCCATTCTTATGTCACTCTCATCTCTGCCCTAGGTGAACAAAGCTAATTTCTAAATAAATGTAAACTACAATGTGATTGGCCTATAGTAGATTAATATGTTTATTGAAATGAATTGAATTCCAGATTATATTTGTGTAGCAGTCATGTTGTGACACACATCAGGAACACTGCCGTGCTCATGATTTCACTTCCCTCTTTGGTGATCTATATATTTAGTTATAGAGATATAGACAAAGTGAATGAATGAACCAATAAGCAGTTAATAAAATAAACAAATCAATAATCATTTATTGAGCACCCACTATGTGTCAGGCATAGAATCAGGGGTGGGGAACTTGCAACCTTGAGACCACACATGACCTTCTAGATCCTTAAGTGTGGCCTTTTGACTGAATCCAATTTTGTTAAAGGATTTGTTCTGTGAAATTTGGATTCAGTCAAAAGGCGGCACTTAAAGATCTAGAAAGTCACATGTGGCCTCAAGGCTGCAGGTTCGCCCCCCTGGCCTAGAGGCAGACAGGTTTCCAAGCAGAGCTCTCGTCTCAGTAACTGCCTCCCTACTCTTTATCAGCCTGTCCAAGGCACATGGCACATTTCAGGGCATGGTACAAACTCTCTTTGTTTCAGAGCACAAGGGAAGCCGTTGTGCCCGATGTGTGTAGGAGGGTGAGGGAAGATGATTTGTATTTATTTTCAATTACAGTGCCTATTTTTCCTCTCAGGTTTTCTCAATGTTTCATATGAATTAAAGTAATCTCCAACATTATATAGTCAGTAGCAAAGGAGGCAAAAAAGGTGATAATAATGCTAACAATTCATATTTCTACAGGGCTATAAGATTTACAAAGTACCAGTCTTGCAACAACCTTGGCAGATACGTAGTGCCGGTCTTATTATCCTGGTTTTACAGATTAGTAAACTGAGGCTCAGAATGGTTTAATCTTATGGTCACACAGGTAGTTAACCTGGGAAGCAGACCCGGAGGTCAAGCCTCCTGAAACCAAATCTAGTTTTCCCTTTTTCCATTCATTATAAATTCATACTAGACTTTGGAGAAGAGAGATCAAGGCTAACTAACTTTGTGCAATTCTGCCTCACTCAAATTCATTTTACTCACAGGTCAAGTCATCATACTAGTGATGTCAGTGGTTGGATGAAGAGCCACAATAACAACAATTAAGGTTTTACATGAGGTCTCTGCCCTGAGGGGAGGACTTCCAGAGCAGGTGATGTGAACTGAACCTTGTCACACCTATTTCTTACACATGTACTGGCCACTATTATGGTCTAAGTTGAAGCCTGCTTCTCCTGTGGGTGCTGTGTGTATTTGTGGGAAGGAGTGAACCAGGTTCTTAGGAGAATGTTTTGTATTAACTGTCTTTACTATGTTATCTGAGAATAGTAGTAACTGCCCCCCAGGGAACCAGCCTGCCAATAAGAACAGAAGTTGGGAAATGCTGCTACTATGATTTCTCCTCCTCCTTCTACTTCCTCTTCCCTTCCCTCCTCCATTTTTTCCCCCAGAAAACTGCGATAATTTACTTCTGTCCTGAGCATTTTTATTTTTTGATTTCTTGAACTATAACCCTGAAAAACAGGCTTGTGTTTTAAATGGAATTACTTGACTATGACTTCACTGAATGGCCAGCAATAGGCCCATGATAGCTTAGAATGCAATAGCAATCGTTTTCTGTTCAGATCAGAAACTCTGAGGGTCTTCCTCTCCCAGACTGATATCTTTGAGATGATAAATTGGGTCATTCTTTGTCTTAGTAGTTACTTAGCCCTTAGTCTTTAATGAGTGTGGCCTCAGACAAATTGAGACCTGGAAAAGACCTTAATTGAGAAAGGCCAAGGTCACCTGCATTCTGGGCCATGGCCAGTCATCTTGCCCTTTGTCTTACCACTATACTCTGATGACTCTGAAGGAGAGAGCTAGGCTGATGCCTCACTCAGATTCAATTCACTTGAAATTCACATCATGCTAGTGATGTCATTGGTCTTCTTTGAGAAAGAAGGGCAAACAGCCACAGCAACATTTATACTTCAAAATCATTTTTAAAAATTATCCTCGCTATAAGTGACAGAAACTTTGACAATAGTTTTTGTTGTGTTTTTTTTTTAACATCTATGGGCCACGTTTTTTCCTCTAGGGATCATTATGTTTTATTTATTCAGTTCAATTTTTTGACTAGCTCTCTATAGTTAAAAGGGCTAAACTCAATTGAACAAGAACCTCAAGAGCCTGCTATGTTCATGTCTCTTATTTATACATATTTATACATGATATGTAACTTGCAAAGCAATTTTTGGTTTTCCTTTTATATCCCCAGTGCTTAGCATAGTGCCTGGTATATAGTGCTTAATAAATGCTTGTTGATTGATTACTGATTGAATATTAGAGCTAAAAGATACTTGGAGAGAAATCATCTTTTCTACCCAGGGTTTCAGTGGGGGTAGGGGGAGAATGAGGTGGGTAATAACATCCAATTATTGGTATTAAAAACCCTGGAAGATAACTGCACAATTTGTCACTCTCTGAATCAATATAACCCCCCCCCCCAAATACCAATGTCTCTGACCCTAGATATTTTTTAGTTGTACCTCAAAAGTGACCATTCCTGATAATGTTTTTAATGCAGAATGAGAAATGAATTGTATCTAGATACCAATCAAGTATTCTCTTGTAAAGAAGGCCAGTGAATTCATTCCCTCCTGCTTGGATGATATCACCATGTCTCCAGACAATTAAGGGTGGGGGGCAATTCTTCTGCCCTATAGCAGAGACTAAAGATCATAGCCAGTGAGACTGGACAATGAGGATATGGGAGCAAGTTCACTTGGGTTTGGTTCAAAGGCTTTCCTTGGTGTTGTTTATCCAAGGGAATTTACATATTTGTAAATTCTGTCTCTTAATATAAAGAGTGAAATAGTTGGTCCTTATTGCCTCTCTTTAAGGTGGGACACCAAAATAATTTATAAACTGTGCTCAATAGTTTTTTAGTCTGGAAAAGGCCACTTAGCTTAAGGTCATGTAAGCAGTGAAAAGTGAACTCCCTCCCTCATTTGGTGATGGATAATTGATCATCTAGCCCTATTAGTCAACCTACTGTCCTAAGTGGTACTTCTTCATAAAGAGGGTGTTGTTTCTTAGAAATGTCATCAATATCTTGAAATGATACTGTATCATTTAAAACAATGGCAATTGGCTGCTTTATGGCAAGCATACCAGAAAAAGCCCAGATAAGGACAATTGGGAAGACAGTTGGCATGCTGCATGTGAATTTCTGGGGGACCCACAACTGGGGGAGAGCTCTTAGAGACCTCAAAGACACAGAGTCTCCAGTGATCCCTAGGAGTGCAGGACAGTGACTTAGTGGTTGGCTGGCCAGGGAGCAGTGCATGTCTCTATAGGAGTAGGAGTGGACTACTCTGTATATGATAACATTGTCCCTTTCCCCTCCTTGACTCTGACAGGTCCTCCTGCTTAAGGAGTTCCAATAATTCCCTATTGCCCCTAGAATAAAACATTTGCCATTTAAATCCCTTCACAATCTGGTTCCGACCTTTCTTTCCTCCCCCTCACACATACTATGTTCAAGGCTAAACTGGCCTACTAGATGCTGTTTCTTATTTACAAGAATTCATCTCCTGCTTCTGCATTTGCATAAGCTGCTGTCTCCTACGCAGAATGTTCCTCATCCTCCTCTCTACCTTTTAGATTCCCTAATCAAGTCCCCCAGTCAGGAATCACCTTAAGTACCTCCTCTTTCTGGAAGCCTTCCCTGACTCCCTCAATTGTTTCATGCCTTCTTTCCCCCCCATCCTCCAAATAACTTCAAATTATACATACATAATATAACGTATTGTATATATTTGCATTTGCTTATCTATGAATATGCTTTATCTCACCAGTAGAACATAAGGTCCTTGAGGGCAGGTACTGTCTTACTTCTGTGTTTATGTTCCTAGCACCTATTATATGCCTGGAACATCATAAACATTTAATAAATACTTGTCCCTTGATTCATTGATACGAAGAGAGAACAGGTTCAAGGGAAAGTTATTTTGAGTAGAGGAGATCCAAGCATGTCTGCAGAGAACAGGGAAGGAGCCAGTCCACAGGGATTGGAGATGTGAGAAAGAATTGGCAGATGAGCTCCTGAAGAAGATGGAGGGTTTGGAATCAAGGTCACAAGGGGAGCAAGGAATGCCATTTCATCTTCTGAGACTGGAGCATAGGAGAGAATGAGTAAAAATCAAGAGGCTTATATATCTAGAAAGGTCTCTGGGCAAAACCTTTGAATATCTTGCCTGAAATTACATATACGCAATGGTTCTGACTTCCAACAGAAAATGATATGTCTGTCATCATGAGAACAGAGGGTAAATTTCTTTTTCTTACCTACCTCTTCTATTTCTCTGATATGGCATCTCCATATTTGCTGGGCGTATGTGTCTATAGAGGATGTTTAAGTGAGGACAGCGGGATGATAAATGGAGACAATGTGGGCACTAGCTCTGAAGTAAGAGGGCCTGATTGCAAATTTCACTTTGATGCTGACTATATGTGTGACCTTGAGCAAGCTGCTTATCATCTCTGGGCCTCAGTTTCCTCAGCTATAAAATGAGGGAAATAGATGGTCTCTGAAATGTATTTCTGTTCTCCATTTTGGGAAGACTCCCGAATTTGGTGTCAGAGGACTTGGTTTAGAATCATGGTTCTTGCATGACTTTGGGCAAGTCACTTAACCTCTCTTTGCATCTGTTTCTTTACCTGTAAAAATTAAGGGGTTGGATAAGATGATTTCTAAGATCCCTTCTGACTCTAAATCTATGATCTTATTATCTGAAGAGCATTCTCAGGAATCTAAGAGACTGTGGGCAACCTCTGCAGTCATCTTACAGCAGTGATATGTTTACTCCTGGGGGCCTGAGAGTGACCCATATGAGACATAACTTGAGAAGAGGGGGAGGCACAGCCTGGAGAGTAAGATTTACTGCAGGCAGAATTCTTTGATTTATGTATGAAAAAACAACAACAACCCAGCTTATTAGTAGGGAGACAGAATTCACTCCTGAGCAGCTTAAACTAATAGCATAATTTCTTCCTGCTGCATGTGTGTATGGATAGGCATGCTTAGAATGTGGGCTGAATGTTCTGGCACACTCTGGGGGCGTATTCTGACTGGAAGAGGAAAGGCCAATGGGAATGGTCTCCAATGGTATGCCAGTACACTCTGCCCACGCTTTATGCAAACCTATCAATGTGTATATATTTCTCACCTTTGCCATGGCTTCTTTCAATATTCAGCTCAAATCCTGGCTTCTGTAGGAAATCTTTCCCCGTCTTTCCAGCTTCTACTGCTTTCCCCTCTACAGTTAGCTTCCATCTACTCTGAATATTTGTTGTGTGTAACTACTTATCTACAGGCTGGCTAATCAATTAGAATGTAAGTTTCTTGAGGGCAGGGATTGTTTTTGCCTTTCTTTGTAGCTCCAAAATTTAGTATAATACCTTGTGAGTAATAGGTGCTTGTTGCTTCTTGCTTGACTGATGACTTATTGATAATAAGGGCTTATTGAAATTGACTTTTTAACTTTCCCTGGCTAAGGAATTGTTACTTAATCTTTAGTAACTGGATTTTCTCTGCATCACCAAAATCCTAAATATATGTCTTGAAATCTGAATATATTGGGATTTCCAGATGACTCCAGGAGAAAAAATATAGATAATCACTCTATTGTATTAATAATTGAAAACTTTAGTGCAGCATGTATGGAAACTGGTCTAGTAGAAAGGAAAGTGTTCCTTAATTAACTAAATAGTAACTTAGCTTGGCTATTTACTACCTAATGACAAAAAGCGTGGGATTTTTAACTATTTTTGTGTCATGGACTATTTGGTACTCTGATAAAGCATATGAACCCAAAAATCTCTTCTCAGAATGTTTTTATATATATAAAATAAAATATATAGAACTACAAAGAAAGCAAGTTATATTGAAATATAGTTATCAAAATATATATGTTTTTTAAATCCACAGACCCTATGTTTAGAACCTAGGTGGTGTAGTGGAAAGGACATTGAAAGTGAAGTCAGGAAAGACCTGAGTTCTAATCCTACTTCTGGCACTTAATAGCTGTGTAACCATGGACAAACCATTCAACCACTGGGAGCCTCAGATTCATCATTTATAAAATTTAAATCACCAATAGAATCTCCCTCACAGAGTCGTTGCGATACTCAAATGAGATTACGTATATAAGACATTTTGAAATTCTAAAGCACTGTTTATGTGCCACATACTAAAACTGAAAACACCCTAAGATGTATACCAAAAGTCTTGGTGCAGTAGAGGGCTAAGACTTTTGAGACACCGTCTAAAAATGTTGGCTCAAAGGAGAGAAATTTTGTGTTTGTGTGCCAGCTGTCTTAAAGTGTCTGAAATGCTAACACATGGAAGAGGGATTAGACTGGTATTACTTGGTCCCAGAGGGAAGAACTGGGAGCAATTTTGACCAAAAAAAATCTCCTAACTATTAGAGTTTTCCCAAAGTTAACATGGGCTGCCTTGGAGATATGAGTTCAGTCTCACTGGAGACCTTGAAGTGAAAGTTTAGATGTTGTCATAGAGGGGATTCTTTGTCATGTTGGAGTGAATAATTCCTTAAATTCCATCTAGCTCTGAGATTCTCCAGTTCTATTTTTGTTGTCGTTGTTACCACTCTTCTGACCTTGAGTAAGGCATTTATTTAACCTCTCAGGGCTTCTGTCATCTCAGCTCAAAAAAGAGGTAGATGAGATAACCCCAATGGCCCTTTTACATCTAAAATCTATATTTGACCCACTTGCCAGTAAACTGAAGGAAATGCACATCTATATACCAACCTATTTCCAGTGAATGATGATAAATGAATTCCAGTTTGCTATCACAGGGTTAAAGTTGGAAGCGGTATACATGAGAATAGCATATTTATCACAATGGTGACACCATACTCTTTAGTAGGTAAAATAATTATCATAATATCTACTTGCAGCTCTGTGAAGAAGACCATAAGATTATTTTTATTATTATTCCCATTGTACAGATTTAGCAACTGGGACTATGAGTGGTTAAATGAGTGGTTAAATCATAAAGCATCACCAGGAAGACAGAGGTGTCAAACTTAAATAGAAAGTAGAGCCACTGATCCCATCGTAAGAATCCCTGCAGGACACATATTGGCTTAGAAAACTATGAATGAACATTATCTGTGTTCTGTCGTATTATTATTTATTTTGTGGAATAGTTCCCAATTACATTTTAATCTGTTGATCTGCACCAGGGAGTGTTGTGGTCTGCAATCCTGTTTGATACTTCTGGTGAACCAGATAGAGTTCTGGGTCTGGATTCAGCAAGGATTTGAATCTTGCCACTGATACTTACCACTTGACACTTAACTTCTCTGGCCCTCACTGTTCTCAGCTATAAAATAAGGAGTTTGATAATCTCTTTGGACCTTTCCAGCTTATAACCTAAACCCTTTTGATTCTAAATTCGGGGCATTATCCTTTATGCTACAGTCTCTCTAGCAAGAAGGGCAGCAAGGTGCAGTGGATAGAGTGCTGGACCTAAAGTCCAGAAGTTTTACCTTCCTGAGTTCAAATTTGCCCTCAGACGTTTACTAACTGTGTGATCCTTGGCAAGTCACTTAACCCAGCTTGCCTCAGTTTCTTCATCTGTAAAATGAGCTGGAGAAGGAAATGACAAAGC
>CM053581.1:480437260-480461116 GCA_028627135.1 Pseudochirops cupreus
GAGGATATTGTCTGTTAGGACAGGGTATCCCAATGGGCACTCTGCCCTACCAGCCAGTGTCTGGGAAATGTCTGGGAAACTTGAGCCCTCTGGAAAGCCATGTAATACTGTCAGGCCATATATAATAATGTCAGGCCAATAATAAGTGCCAGGGATTGGGAAGAAAGCAACTCTAACTGAAAAAATGAGGCAGGAGGGTTGGTGACCAGGTTATCAGCTCAGCACCAAAACCCAAGGATCTGAGGTAAGCAGGAACTGGTTGTTTGACCAAAGTTCAAACAGAGAAGAGAGGGTCAAGACAGGACACAGGATAAGCACTGGAAGGGACTTTAGAGGTAATCTAGTCCAGCTTCATTTTACAGATACAGAGACTGAGGCACTAATGGAGGCTAAATGGTTAGTCCAAGACACTAAACAATTCCTTGACTCACATAAGTATTAAGTGGTAGAGCTGGGATTCAGACCCAGATCTTTTGACTACAAAACCAGCATTCTTTTCCCTCTATCATAATGGTTCTTGTACAGGAAGATAAGAAGACACACGAAGCATTATGAAATTGTCTATTGGACTCCTCAAAGGAGCCCCAAAAGATTATAAAAATCATGTATGCAGATAAGTGGGACAGAAAGTAAAATATGAATCCCTACCAAGGAGAGATTCAGAGCAAGTAAGAGAGCGTCTTATTTGATGAGGGAGAAATCACTTTCAGCAAAGGGAGAGGGAAGAATCAGGGCAAAGTTCAGAGAAAAAGTAACTCCTTATCTAGACCCTGAAGAAGAAGGATCTTGATAGTCACAGATGCAGAGGGAGCATAGACCAGACATGGGAGAACAAACTGTGCGCACATGGAGCCAGGAGAAGACAAGAGGAGATCAGAGGAGAGTTTGGTTTGTCTGGAACGTCAAGCACGTAAAGAGGAAGAAAGGGAATTAAGTGAGAAAAAAAAGTAAAAGCTGGATTTTGAAGGGTCTTAAATCCTACTCCTCTCTCTGCCTTGCCCCTCTCAGCTCATAAGCTTGGCCTCAACAGCCCCATCAAGATGCTATCCCTAGTTTAGCACCTGCCAAAGATCCTTGGTATACGATTTTTTTAGACCATTATCTAGTCCAACTTTTTTATTTTAGAAATTAAGAAACTGAGGGTGAGATATTTAAATTACTCACTCAGACTCATCTAAATATTGGTAACACTCGGGGAAGCCCTTTATGTAAGGGGTGGGGACTAGTACTCTGCCTTGAAGGTTAGGTAGGATATGGAAAGGCTATAAAGGTGGGGAAGAAGAGCATTCCAGGTGATGAGAGCAGAGATTGGGAGATGTACTTGGAATGTGAGATGAATGAGCAGGTAAGTCTACCTGGAATGAAGGATAGGTGTCGGAGTCTTGGGAAATAAGATTGGGTAGGGAGAGTGGGAGCAGATAATGAGTTTGGTTGGAGATGGAGGTAGGAAGGAAGGATTATGTTTAAAAAAAAAACTCTCATTTTAATAAATGAAATTTGTCTCTTTCTAGGTTGAAGGGATACTTCAAGTTCAACATTAAAAATATGACTGTGTATTTTAAAATTACATCCAGTCAATTTAGAAAGACCACGTTAGGGCTACATATACTGGGCACATTATTCAGCCATTGTACTTTGGCTCCCTTTGATGACATTGAAGTTTTTTCCAGTGTCTGAAGAAAACATTACTTGGAAAACTACACTCCATACGAGGGACAGAAGAAAACAATGAATATAATTGGGATGATGGAAAAATCAGAGGGTCTAAAACTATTCATTTCCCCTAAATCCTATACAAAGTAATAAGAGTGAGTCAGGCCAAAGAGAGGCATATAGTATGAAGTGGTGGATAAAACCTGGCTTTGAAGCCTGGAAGATCTGCTTATGTGACCCTGGGCAAGTCACCCTGAACATGTTAGGACCCCAGGCTCAGAAACTGCAGCTGTGTCGTCAGAGGGGGTTTTCTCATGTGACCATTCTCTCTAATACCAGTTAAATCACAGGTCCAGTGCCTACCCACATCCGTTAAGATAATCCTAATTATGTTGTTTCTTGAGATCAGTGCAGACCTAAACACAATGTAAATTCCTCAAGGATTGAGACTTTCATTTTGTCTTGGTTTCTCATGTGTCTAGTAGGCACTTAATAATTGGTTGTGGAACTGGTTTAACTAAATGCGCATTAGAGATAATCTAATTCAACCAATTTCTGTATGAAAAGACTGAGGCACAGAGAATTTGACCTGCTTATGGCCTCACATTTGAGTTAATGGCAGGCCAGGGACTCCAGCCCTGGTCATTGGGGCTTTTCCTGTCACCTCATGCTGACAAAGTAGGTTAGTCAATACTTGAGTTCCGTAGGAACATAGGTTCTAGATCTGAAGTGGACCTGAACTATATTCTAATCCAAAACTCTTGTTTTATTTTATTTTTTGCTTTTTGGGGGGAGGAGCAATTGGGGTTAAGTGACTTGCCCAAGGTCACACGGCTAGTAAAGTTAAGTGTCTGAAGCTGGATTTGAACTCAGGTCCTCCTGACTCCAGGGCCAGTGGTCTATTCACGATGCCATCCAGCCGCCCTGGAAAACCCTTATTTTATAGATGAGTTAAATTACTTGCCCAAGATCAATTTTATTCCAGCAAAAAAAGAAAAAAAAATCCAGCTACATAAAGTAGGGCAAAGAAAAAATGCATCTGCAGCAATGTTATATCTACAATTGGAAATGCGCAGACCAAAGGGAAAGCATTTATTACACCCCATGTCACTTCACTTTAGTGCTCTGAGCCTTAGTGAACTGAACACAATTAACAGCTTCTCCTCTCATGCCTCCTAGGACTACATAAATAAAGCTGCCCTTCATAGGGTTTTGATCATAAATGCTTAGCCACCAGTACTCTAAACGGCACACATAAACACTTTAAAGTTGAATAAGCATTTGTTAATATTTTTCTCCATTGTCTTAAGTCTAGAAACCAACAAAACAATAAACCAATCTCTGATTTGCAGTATTCATTGATTTCTAAGGCATAAATTCTCACACTGCAAATTTAACAATCTTCTTGAGCCGGCTCTAGTCCACCACTTCTCACATACCATACCACCAAAGCACTGCACATGTGGTATCTCATCTGAATTTCACAGCAACCTTATGAGTTAGGTACTACAGTTATTATGAACCCATTTTACAGATAAGAAAACTGAGGCTCTGTGTATTGCCCTTGATCACACAGTATCAGAAGCAATTTTTCATGTGTGCTCTTTCTGCTATACCACGTGGTCTCACAAAATACTCATGTAATAGATACAATAGAAAGTCTTGATTAAGAGATTATAACAGTAAGTATTTTCCACATCTTCATATCTTTAATAAGATTTGTGCATAATAGATTATTGATCATTTGCATTAATGGAGAAGTACATGGATAATCTAGGACAGCAAGTAATAAAAATTAATTCTGATTTTAGAATGAATCAATATCTTTTGCAATAGGTTCATTATTATTGCAAAACTTCATAATTATGTATTTTTCAGACTTATTTTAATTAGGTTTCACTCTTAGGCAACTCACTTGTGCAGGTCTCCATTTTCTTATCTGTAAAATGAAGAGCTTGGACTAGAAGACCTTTGAGATCCAGATCTGCGATGCTATGCTTTCCAAAAGTCTGTTCAAATTCAGTTAAATATACTAAGTACATACTGTGTGTCAAGTGTTTTGCTAAGAAATGGGTATACAAAGGGGGAAAAAATGCAACTGTCCCTGTCCTCAGGAAACTCCCTTTCTCCATTTCCTCCTGGATTTTCTCTGTATTGAATTTTTTTTTAACCAATAAGGAAGCCATCTCCTGGGACTTGGGAATCTGTTAGTTATGCAAAACGAGTTAGTGTATGATCATTATGTTAAACCAAATTAATCTCCCTGAAGAGATAAGTTTCAGTTCTGATACTTGCTTTAAAAAAAAAAATCAGGAGTGTGCTTAAACTGACAACAATAGTGCCAGTCGTATGCAGGGCATAATCCATTTTGATTGTGTGCAGGAGGTGGTGTGTAAACTTGATCCCCTAAGCAAAACATTTGCATTAAGTAGGCTTGTAAGCTTTGTTTCCATGGAAACAGATATTAACATTGGTGAGTGTTTTTTTTCCTTCTCTTTGCAACTTTTGTGTGTGTGTAATATTTAATTCAAAAGCCTGATATTTCTTTTTCTAATTTATTCTGGGGGGGGGGACCCCCACAGGATTCACTTGGAAAGCCACATGCTCCATAACAGTGATAGGATTATGACTTTCTGCTTGATGAGACTAGAAACTATTATCTTTGCCTCTGAAGAGAACAAAGCTCATTTCTCTGCTGTGAGTCTTGGACCCATCTCTATCTTGAGTTGCAGTGTTACTGAGGAAAGAGAACTGCCAAGTTAACATCCATGTTGCTAATGGAATCTTTTTAATCGATTATGTTTGGGATAGTAGCATTCCCAAAGCCAGAACGGGACTTTTTTGGTGGTTCTAATTGGATATTACAGATCAAACTGCTTCATGCTAATAAATTCTCCTGATGCTTTGCCACTGGGACATTAAATCACCAAAGCATCCTTGTCAAATGAAAGTGGCTGTTGAGAGTAATGGTATTAAATAGTGGATTTAGGCCCTGTCAACAGCTTTAGGATATATTTTTGATAAGGTGCTGGATTTATATGTTAATGATTGTATATCACCCTTCCTTTCTAATATGTCTCAGCTCCATTCCACTGCAGGAAGATATTAAACCTCCCAGGACCATTTGACTAAGAGAAGTTTTCAAATAAATCAGAGAAAATGAGCACAGCCTATTTCCGGAGCAGGGTACATCATTTCTTTTGACAGAATGAGCACGATGTTTGCTTGTTTTTAATCCAACAAAATCCTTTAATTTTTTTTTTTTGCAAACATGGCTTGATAAAAATACAGAAGATAGAGCTAATAATATGTGTGGGACATTTTTTTTTCAAAGTGTAAAGAATAATAGGGGACATGGGAAATTCCCAAAAGTCAGATGCCCTCCCTTAAAAAAATGAAAAGTCATTTCCTTTAAAAAAAAATAATCAAATCTGTACTTCTTTGAAGAATGTCAAGTTCATTTAGTCCCTAATGTGCATTCTAAGATAATCTTTGTTCTGTACCATTTTGCCATGGGTTGAAAACCTCAAAAAAGAATGAAGTTCAGACAAGTAAAAGAATTAAAAATAGCTTGGTTCCAAAGTTATGTGTTTCCAAAGCACATAAAGTATTTTCTTAGTATTGCTGGTTGATGCTAATTCCTTATGCATCTTAAGAGGATTTGACTTGGGCTCTAGGAACCTAGCTTCAGAACTCCTTTCTCTTTCCTACATAAGATTTGCTCTACTTACCTTATTTAGCTGCTAATTACATTCTGCTCTGTATTTAGGATTTAGAAATGGAGGAGCATGAGAGGTCATCTAATTCAACCTTGCTAATTTGTAGATAAGGAAGATGAGCCCCAAAGGTTAACTGACTTGACCAAGGTCCCAAAATTAGTATGTGGCAGAGATGGGATTCAAACCTAGGTTGTCTCACTCTAGATATAACAGCCTTTCCACTATACCACCCTGTTCTCAAGGAGAGAATGGAACTTCACCCAAACTAGGACAAAGCATATACTTGTACTTAGATGCTTTGAAAAACACAAATGGAAGCAGTAGGGCTTAAAGGTGTTTGTCAGTCAGTGCATCAATATTCTATAAAAGTTGTTGGTATAGGGCTTTGTCTTTTTTTCTTTTGGTAAGAAAAAAACTCAGTGAAGAAATCATTATTTTGTTAGTCCCTGACACTGTCTTGGATGAGCTATTAGAAAGGGGTGGCAGGATGTCTCAGAATCTAGTCCAGTGTTACAGATGAGAAGCCTGAAGACAGACCCAATACATGACTATGCACCTAACAAAGCACCTTCTTCACTAATTATGCTTTCCTTGACTCACCCTCTGTCCTTAGTTAAACACACAACTATCATTTATTGAGCACCTGTTATGTGCAGGGCATGGTACTAGGCATCGTGAAACATTGTGAAAACAAAAATCACGTAGTCCTTGTCCTGAAGGAGCTTACATTTTACTGGGGGTGATGCCATTTATACAATATGAGGGAATTGGAATAAACAGGGAACATCAAGGGAGGTTTCACTGAGTAGAAGACACCTGAGCTGAGTCTAGGAGTAAAATATAGATTTTGAGAGGAGACAAGGAGTATGTATGTTCTAGGTATGGAGGACAGCCTATGGATATCAAAGGAGAGCAGAAGAGAACAGAGGGCACAACCCAGGACTGAACTGAGTTTTGGGGGCAACCCTCACTTAGAGAATGAGAGATGAATGATGACCCAGCAGAGATGGAGCTAGAGAAAAGGAATTATCATCAGAGTTGGGAAATTCAAAATCGAAGAGAGGCCATGGCTTGAACATTTTCCCTCCTTGCCTCCTTCCACCTTGGGGAATCCTTAGCTTCCTTCACAGCATATCTTAAGTTTTACCTTACACAGGATACCTTTCCTGAATCCCCCAGCTGGTAGTATTTTCCCTCCAAAATCTCTTTGTCTTAGTCTTAGTCTCAATATTCTTCATCCCCACAGTGGCCATCTGTTCCTCCATCCTTCCTTGCTTCTCTCGTGGCTTTACTTTATTCCAACAGTTTCAACCTTATAGTTGACCAGTTTAATGATACACCATCTTTTACCATTCATCTCTTTGCTTTTTCTGCCCTACCATAGTTTGAAGCCTGACAATACTGAATATTGGACCAATCTGATCAACTCTATCCCTGAGTTGCTGAACGAAGACTGTGGAATGCCAAGGAACTGCTGAATGGGTCCATTATATTTTAATGTCATATAATCCCAACAGGGCATTTATTGTGTGGAAATAATATAAAAGAATAAGAGGAAGACCCCTGGTGCATTGTGTATATCTTCTGGGGAGGACTTATGTGAAAACATTGTCAAGAATTAAATTATTCCAGATCATAATGAACGAAGGGCTTCCATTCTGTATTAGTGAGGGCATAGCCATGCTGATGAAACCACAGTTCTACCATAATTCCTATTATTGTTGCTATAACCATTATTATTATATTTTCAAAGATTAGAGATATTCATAATACCCATAACCCATGACAAAGAACTCCTAGTCTACAACAAATGAGGCAAGAATAAAAGAGTATGAAATAAATTTAAATTTATTTTTATCATGTTACTTCACCGCTCAGAATCTTATAGTAACTTCAGTTGCCTTATAGATCAAATCTAACTTGGTAACATTTGCTTGGAATAAGAGGCAGTATGATATAGAGCATAGAGTACATTGAATTTACTGTCAGGAAGACCTGGGTTCAGGTTCAAATCCTACCTCAGACACCAGCCATGTGATCCTGGAAGAGTCACAACTTTGCTCAGCCTCAGTTTTTTTTCTTCTGGAAAATAGGAATAATAATAGCATTTCCCTCACAGAATCATGGGGATCAAATGAGATGATCCTATATATACTAATATATATGTGTATGGGTAACATACATATATGTATGTGTATGTATTTTCTCTCATAGAATATGAACTCAAAAGAAGGGAATATTTCACTTATGTCTTTGTATTCCCAGCACCTGGCTAAGTGCCTTGCATATAGCAAATACTAAATGCTGTTGATTGACTAAATTTCTGTATGTATAGTGCTATACAAATGTCAGTTTTTAATTATTATTCAGAGCCTTCCATCTATTTTCCTTTTCTCTCCATCTTTCTGCTTCCTCAGCTAAAATGATCTCCTGTCATTACTCCTGAATGTGATCTCCATGCTTGCAAATCTCTTTACTGTTTTCCACGGGAGTTGCTATTTTCTACCTCCATACATTTGTTCATGATGTTTCATTTATATGAAATGCCCTTTTTCCTTCTTCACCACCAAAACCAGGTTCTTTTTCTTTTTTTCAACTTACTTGTTCCATAATGCTTTCTTTTGTTTTTTTGTGTTTAAAGCTTCATTTGTTTTATTTTTAATTTATGAATAAAATAAGAATTTCTATAATATAGTATAATAAAAAAGACTGCACATGAAACTGCAAATCTATTATGTACAACTTGCTATTCCTTTTAAATATATAGTAAGCATGTAGTAAACTATAGTAAATATATAGTAAATAAGCTTCTTTTTTCTCTTTTTTTCTTCCCTCTCCTCATATAACCCTAGAGATGGCTACCATTAGATGCACACACACACACACACACACACGCACACACACACGCACACACGCACACACACACACAGGTACACACTTAAAATTATTCTACACAAGCTTATATTTATGAGTTCTTTCTCTGGATGCATAAAGCATCTTCCTTCATATGTCCTATGTTCTTAATTTGGGTATTTATAATAGTCAAAATGACTTAGTCATTCAAAGTTGTTCTTAAAATAATATTTCCGTTATTGTAAACAATGCTCTTTTTGTTCTGCCCATTTCATTCTTCATTATTTCATTCAAGTCTATCCATGTTTTTCTAGGATCATTGAGCCCATAGTTTCTTATAATTCCATCAATTTCCTTTTGTTTGCCACCATAAAGAGAGTTCCTGTAATATTTTAGAACATAGAAATTGTTGAGAAAACTAGAAAGCAGTATGGCAGAAACTAGACACAGATCAATATCCCAATATCTTACACCATTTACCAAGAAAAGGTCAAAATAGACGCATGACCTGGATATAAAGAGAAATATTACAAGAAATGGTTAGTCAAACAATTTGTGAATAGATAAGAGATAGAGAGGAGAGTGAGGTGTAAAATGGATAATTTTGATTAAATTTAAAATGTTTTATATAAAGAAAACAAATTTAGCCAAGATCAGAAGAAAAGCAGAAAATTGTGGAAAAAAAATTATAAACAGTTTCTCAGATAAAAGTCTCATGTCTCAAATATGTAAAGAACTTTGTAAAATCTTTAAAAGTATGAATAATTCCCCAATTGATAAATAGTCAAAGGATATGAATAGGAAGTTTTCAGAGGAAGAAATCAAAACAATTTATAGTCACGTGAAAAATGTTCTAAATCTTTATTGATTAGGGAAATATAAATTTAAAAAACCTTGAGATTATTATTTTATACCTATCAGACTGACTAACATGAGTGAAGAGGAAAGCAACAAATGTTGGAGAGGTCGTAGAAAAATTGGGACGCTAATTTATGATAGTTGGTGGAATTGTGAACTAATCCAACCATTTTGGAGAGCAATCTGGAATTATGTCCAAAGAATTATTAAATTGCCTCTGTCCTTTGATGTAGCAATGCTGCTATTGGGTCTATTTCCCAAGATGATTAGGGGTAAAGGAAAATAACCTATATGTTCTAAAATGCTTTCTTTTATTAATCTATGACTCTAGTTGCTTCATTTACCAAAGCATCCCTTAGGATACACATCTATCTGTCCTTTGAAAGATGACACTGGACAGTGAAAATAGAGGCAGATTTAGAGTTAGGAGATGTGGGCTTAAATCTGTCCTCTCTTACTATGTAGCATCTTATGCAAGTCAACTAACCTCTTTGGGCCTCAGTTTTCTCACGTTTAAAACGAGATATTGGATTAAAGAACCTTCCAGCCCTAAGTCTATCATCCCTGTGGTATGTTCTTCAATGTATATTCCTCTTTATGCATTGTTCCCCCTTTTGAAATTGTCACCTTCTCCAGGACCAGAGACTGTGCTTATGATTTGGGTTGTATTTCTTCTTGCTGTTTTTGCAGGTCTTAGATAGTGTGTCTTTAAACATTGTTGGCTGACAAAAAAAGGAGTAAATAATGAAGACAACTTGCTTATTAAAGTAGAAAAGAAAGGACACTTTGAAAAAAAGTTCAGAAGCAGATCTTCCTTTTATGGTTATCATCATGGTGAAAGGAAATTGACCCAACTGCTAAAGTGGCAAAGTGAAACTGGCCAAAGAGAAATAGCATAAATTAAACTGATAATGGAGTAAAGGTGCATAACATTTTGAAAATGAAGGACCAATTCTAGCCTTTCTCAGACAGAAGAAATATTGATAAAGAACTTCTCTGGGGATGATGTACTGGGGTATAGCAGCATCAGAATCACTAAAACAGAGGAAAAGAAATACAGGAAATGTTTTCAAGTAGTTTTTTTAAAAGTCAATTTCAAAGTAAAAAAAATGTTTAAGAAATAAACAAACACCTTTGTAAGTCAAAGCAAGAGCACTGCACATATAAGCTTCCCTATATCAGACATCTGGAGTGATTTAGGCATTTTTCAAATATGCAGGTGTTTCAACTCATGAAGACAAAGAACCTGGATATCAGACTGATTTTTTTGTTTTGTTTTTCATTGGGGAAATTTGGCATCATTTGGACACAAATACAGTCAGATAAAGCATCCATCTGTAAGCAGTATAAAGAAGGTCTTTTATAAAGTGTGATTATTTTAGCTGAAATCTGTCTGCCCAAAACAGATGCTAGCACACCTTTAAAATTGTAGTACATTTGGTGCATACTTCATGTGAATGCATTTGGTCTGGTCCAGTTGCTCTTCCAGATTTCATTATACAAAAAGCACACAGTTTTTGGAGTTATGAAGTCTTACGGTCAAATCCTATATCAGAATATTAATACTCTGTGGCTGTAAGCAAGTCACTTAACCCCTGTCATATTCACTTACCTCATTACTAACGTGGGAATAATAAGAACACCTACTTCATTGTGTGGTTGTGAGAATAAATTGAGATAACATATAATATGGCTCTACTCTTTCAGGGTCAGGTTTTTCAAGCACTCTAAGGAGTTTGTGAATATCTCCTCCTTTATTGTCATCTGCTTAAGCCCCACCAGCTATGTTTCCTATACTTGATAGGAGGCTAATGACTAGCATCCCTAATTCTATTTAATACCTATCAGGTACCTTTTACACAGCAATATTTATCTAAAAGATATAGCAAAAGCAAACATACAAACATTTCCCTTCTGGAGAATACCTTTCCTGACACCACCTTAGTCTCTAGGAAGGGTAGAATCAAGACTTAATGTCTTTCCTACAGAGCATTGGTTCCACCAAGTTCACATCCAGATGAATCCTCTTAAAGGACTGGATTCTCAAAGGTGATTTAGAAAGATTGTTGCTTGTTCCCTGGAACATTGATACTATTCTGGCAGAAAACCTAGCCAAGATTCCTACTTCAGAATTCCTATGGCTCACTTTCCCTTGGTTGGAGAATTGAAATAAGTAGTTACTGAAATCCTTCAGAGGTAGATGAGTCAAAGAAACCATAGTGGACACTGGCGGGATTTTTTTTAATGCCTCTGCAATTAAAGGGCCTCCTCTTCAACATGTGGTTAGCAAAGTAGCAGCTGTTACAGAATGCCTTTGCATGCTCCACAGTCTGTCTCTCCCTTACCCTTCCCTTAAACATTACAATTCTCTTGGAAGCAGCATCCTGGCATTTTCTTCCACATAGAGAGAAGCCATCTTCTCCATAGTATTCTCCACCTGGAGATTCCATCTGAAGTACCCTGGGCATGCCCCAGACCTCCATTAGTTATATAAAGTGCTTTGCAGACCCCAAAGTGCTAAAGAAATGCTGGCCACCTAGTTAAGGGACATTTCAGTTTTCTCACGAAGCATATTGGGTACTGAGATGCTAGTATCAAGATGATGGTTTCACTGTCATTGATAATCAGAATATATTGTTACCTTTGGGCACACAAGGAAACCAATTCTGCCAGTTTTTTTATTCAGTTCTCTTAGAAAAAAGTCATTCCTCCATTTACTCATAACTTCTTTATGTCTTCCAGGTTTTTGTCATTATTGTTGTTGTTGTTTTTATAGCAAGAAAGTCAATATGGATGTGATTCAGTTCCTCTAGTGGTGTGTCAGCACAGTTATTGGACAAAGATTTACAGTACCAACAATCAAATTAATGTTTGCAGATGATCTAAAAACTATGTGGTTCCCAGCACCCTAACAATAATAGTCTAAATTTATATACTGGTTTAAGGATTTCATGAACATCATAATTTCTGAGCAAACAAAATTACGGGTCACACAAAGAGCGATAAAAAAAAAACCAAAGAGTAGACATAAACAGGCTGCCATATATTACCAGTGATTAACTGCACACCAAAGGTAGTATAAAAAGATTACCAGAATAATGATATTAGAAAAGGTGGCAAGCTGGTCAGGCAACAAAAGGGAAAGAGAATAGATTGCAAGTGGACATGCTGTATTATTAACACCCACACAATGTCAAAAGACCTAAAGGAGGGCCTAGAGCAAAGGTTTTTTTTTTCTGGGGATTCACAGACACCTGGGCTCCATGGCTACATTTCACAGGGTCCCTAAACTTGGAGGGGAAAATAATTTCCATATAATTATTATTAATAGTAACTTTTATTAGGTAACATAATAATTTTAATATTAATATATTTATTTCCATATAATTATTTCCCTTGGTAACCTTATGTATCTTGCACTTAAAGACCTAATTTTGAAAAAAAGAGTTCATAGGTTTCATCAGGCTGTCAAGGGCTCCATGACCCCCAAAAAGGCTAAGGAACCCATGGCTTAGAGGGATATATTGAGTGGACCCTTTAGGGAGGATTTACAGGAACACAGAGAGAGAAGTCATATAGGATAAGAAGGTCTGAATTAGTTGCAGGATTGAAGGGAGAAGCCACATTAAGGAAATCACAGATCCATTATACTACTCAAGGTTTAAAAAGCAATTAATGTATATTATCTTAATCTTTGCAACCACTTTCTGAGGTAGTAAGTGTGAGTATTATTATCTCCATTTTGTAGCTTTGGAACCAATGGTTCCGAGAAGTTGTCCCTTGTGCTCACAGGAATTGTAAATGGCAGAGAGAGAATTCAGTCTAGGCTCTTTGTCTTCAAGTCCAGAGCTCTTTCTGCTATGTTATGCTGTTTACTTTGATAATGCGGCCAAAGGTGAAATCTTTTGGTGGAAAATATTTAGTGGAGAGAAGTAGCATGACACGGGGCACTGGAAGCTGGCCTCAGAGGCAGGAAAGCCTGCATTTAAGTTTTGCCTCTGACACATACTGGCTGTGCCACCCTGGGCAAGTTACAAACCATTCAGTACTCTAAGGAACTCTCTAAGATTGTAAATCCAGAGGAGGTATTGACTCACATTGATTAAGGGAGTCCCTTCATCAGGGAGTTCATTTCATCAGGATTTCACCCAAGTTCAGTTCCTGTCCTTATTGAGTGAAACCAACCCAGGGTTATGCTATCATAAGGAAGATTGTGTGACCAAAGTTTTACAACTAATTGTTCAGGGCAGTATATAATATATATGCTGTGTGTCATACAGACAATAAATGATACCGAATTTTAAAGGAGAGATCATTTCTAGGCTGGGTGATCAGGAAGAGCTTTATGAAGGAACCAAAATCTGAACTGGACCTTGGAGTATGGATAGGATGAAGATAGGCAGTTTGGTAGTACAATGGACAGAGCTCTAAGCCTGGAAGTCAGGAAGACCTCATTTCAAAAACTGTTTCAATAACTAGCTGTGTGACCTTGGGCAAGTCACTTAATTTGTTTGCCTCTGTTTCTTCAACTTTAAGATGGGGGTAGCAGCATCTGCCATCCAATATTGTTGTGAGAATCGAATGAGATAATATTTGTAAAGCACTTAGCACAGTGCCTGGCACATAGTATGTTCTCTATAAATGCTATTATTGTTGACTGGAAGCACTTCAGATGAGGGCAATGGCATGAGGCTCAGTGTAAGAAAGACATAAGTTTATTTAGCAGATGAGTAAATCAATTTACCTTGGAGCAGAAGGCCCATGTAAGATGCTACTAAAGAAATAGGAGTGGAAACCTAGATTTCATCCAAATTACAAAAATCCTGGTTAAGAAATATGAATTTTGAAAGTAACAGAGAGCTATTGACTAGTTTTGAACAGTGTATGAGACAGTGAAAGAATAATGATTACTACTAACAGTTATATAGCACTTTAGGGTTTATAAGTCACTTTATACACACACACACACACACACACACACACACACACACACATATCTTCTCGTTTGATCCTTACAAAAACCCTGGGAAGTAAGTGCTGTTATTATACCATTTTTGATAGAGGAGGAACCTGAATGGGAGGAAGTTTAAGTAATTTTCCCCCCCAAATCGTATGAATAAGTAGTGTTTAAGGCAGGATTTGAATTCTGTTCTTTTTTACTCCATGCCCAGCATGGCATACATTGTGCTACCTAACTTCCATCAAGCACTGATGCACAAGGTAGATTGGGAGAGATAGAGGCTTACCACCACCACCCTCCTAGATCTCCCCCTTCCCGACAGGGATGTCATATCTCTTAAGGTAATTGTGATCTATTTGGGTCTCAAATTTCCATTCCATTCCATAAGCCTTTTAGAGTTCTTAAAGCATTCTGACTTCCAGGGACCATATTTCTTTTCTACAAAAACAACACTATGGTAGGATTTCTAGCCTATTAAGAAAAGATACTTTTAGATATCACATTTCTCAGTGGACAGATTTTCATCTGTCATGTTTGGGTTTTTTTGTTTTTAAAGAGGGGGGTGTCAGAGCAAAGGCAAAGAGAGATAAAGAGAGGAAGAAGATTAAAAACAAAACAAGGAGGTAGAGAAAAAACATGAAGAAGAAATCATATTTTGCATAAGAACAGAAGAAAATCATTTTTGGAGTGCTGACAGGCTAAGTTTGAAAAGTATCTGTCTGGATACTCTGTCTAATTCTTAGCACTTTATTGTGGGGGGAGAGAGTGATAGGGCCGATGGGTGATTCAAGGACCATGCTCCTTTAGGGGAAAAGATGTAGACCAAATCACGATCAGAAAGAAAGAACTGAAGCTTGTTCCAAATTAATTAGAAGTTCAACAGAATGCCAAATCTATGGAGCAAGATTAAGAGGTGGGACCAGAGTTCATAGCAGTAGCAGGAAAAGCTAAGGAGTCAAGAGGTGTCTATCAGGATAAAGGCACAACAGAGGAAAGTACAGAAGTCACTGATGAGAAGATAATTCAACCCACTAAAGGTAACCTTCATTTATAGCATCAGTCTGCCAGCTGTTCACCCTTCTCACTCTACCATGATATCAAATGCTAGCTTTTTAATAGGATGATCACACAGAGTAGAAATCAAATTGCATACTGAAGTCCAGAGAAGTTATATTACCTGTCACTCTGTCGTAAGAAGAAATTAAATGACTTGGGTGTGATTTGTTCTTCCCACAGCCATATTGATTCTTACTCGGTATTTCCAGTCTTGTAAGTGACTATAAATTGATTGGTGATTTATTCAAGTAACTTTCCATTTATCTAAAGTTAGATGGACTGATCTATAATTATCAGAATTGTCATCTTTGTTCTTTAAGAAAAAAAAAGATGGGCTGTTTACACCTTAGCAACTACTTCAGACAACTCATATCTTTCATGAACTCTCAGAAATAATAGCTATCATTGTATTTGGAACTTAGACTTCGTGGTAATAATACTTCAGTACCTCAATGGACCTATTGTTCCTTAGGAATAAGTGAATGTTACTGGCATGTGGACCCAAAATTGAAATTAAAAAAGAGAGTGGGACAGATGTCCCTATAAAATTGCACAGTGCTTTTAAAGATCTCAAGTGTATCCCCAAGACAGAGAGCTAACTTTTTTTTATAGCAACAATCATTGTGCATTTATAAATCTCTATGAGGTGCCAAGCACCAGACCAATCCCAACGGTGCAGATTGCAACCTAGGCATCCTGTCTTGTCCTGTATTACTCTTGTCCATGTTAACCTATCAGTCCTTTGGAAAAGATTTCCCCAAATGTATTGGAGGCTCTCTAGTTTTCTTCTTCTCTTCCTTACTTATTCCTCTTCTCCTCCTTCTTCCTTTTTGTTCCTCTTCTTCCTCCCTTTTCTTTTTTCTCCTTCTTCCTTTTTTCTTCTCATGAGTATAATCACAGCAGTCAGGCTGGAATGTTTTCTCTTGCTTTTGTTATGTGATCATACCATTATTCGGATCATATATTTTTTCTTGGATATTTTTACACCACAAATCACTGTTGTAATGTGCAAAAGTCTACTTATATCTATCATGTTCCTCTCCATTGTCAGTCAGGCCATCTACAAGACTGATTCTTTAGAGGGTGTGGTGTTTCATGATCCATAGTCATATATAGCAGCATCACCAGAAGAATATTTAGATGGATTTGTTATCTCACTGATGTGGGTATCCCTCCAACACTGCAAATTACAATACCTGCATGCCTTCTGATGCCATGCAATTCACTCACATACTCATATACATCCTCCACAGAGACTCCATTCCATGTACTAAGTAGGCTTTCTTCTAGATCTTCTGACATTGTATAGCTACCATTGGAACATGGAGGGTTTCTATCATTTATCCTTTGCTCTCACCACCTGATCAAACCATTTTCTTTTCCGTATATCCAATATTAAAGACATTCTTAAAAAAAATTTTTTTTTGTCTTTTTGGAGGGGGGCAGGTAGGGCAATTGGGGTTAAGTGACTTGCCCAAGGTCACACAGATAGTAAGTGCTAAGCATCTGACGCTGGATTTGAACTCAGGTCCTCCTGACTCCAGGGCTGGTGCCCTATTCACTGTGCTACCTAGCGCCCATTAAAGGCATTCTTTAGACCACTGATATCAAACTTAAGTAGAAATGGGGGCCACTAAACTGAATATAAGGATCTTTCTGGGTTGCATACTGATTAAGAAGACCACATATTAATACTATGTTTCATTATATTTTTATTTATTTGATTAAACATTTCCCAAATACATTTTAATCTGATTTGGGCCACGTTTGAGAATGTTTTGGACCACATGCTGCCTGAGGGTTATATGGTTGACATGTTTGCTTTAGACCATTTCTCTTGCAAGGTTCTTGGTCACTAATGTGTTACAGCCTATTTGTGCCCACTACATGCTCCTCCATATCTCCTCCTTCTTACCTTTCAGGTGACATTTAACTGTTATTCTTCTAATGTGGCATTTCATATCTTATAGTCATATAGTTTCACAGAAAAATTTTGTTTTCAAATATGAGCCTGACATTTGGGGGAACCTGTTTTGACTCAATAAGTCTGGAAAGCATTTTAGAATTTTGCTAAAAGAGTGATGCAAATGTCTTTACCTGTTGACACAGAGATCCATCTGTTAAGTATGTACTCCAAACAGGTCAGTGATTTAAAAAATGAAAGGCCCTGTAACACCAAAATATTTATAAAAGCACTTTTTTTTAATAATCACAAACAGCTAGAAACAAAGTATATGCCCATCAACTAAACCAACTGGAGCACATGAATATAAGCGAATGTTGCTTTGCTGTAGGAGAATGCATTTGATGAATGCATAGAAGCATGGGAAGACTGATACAAGTGAGACTTGTGTGGATTGACCTAGTGAAGAAAGCAGAACCAGGAAAATAACATATTCAATTACTATAACCTTGTAAATAGAGCAACAAAACAATTGTCATGCTGTGAAATTATAGTTGCTAAGTTTAGATTTGAGGAAGAGAAATGAGAAGGTACTTCCCCAACATCTCTGCAGAGGTGGGGGCCTTTGGATATAGAATGCTGGATAAAATGCCAGACTTTTTCAATATTTTGATTAGTTTTACTGATCTATTTTCTCCCCTTCTTTATTTTTTGTTATAAGGGATGGCTCTTTGAGAGGTAGAAATGTTGGGGAAAGTAAGTAATATAAAAATAAAATATATCAATAGTTTTTTTTAAAAAATGGGTCTTTGTTTCAGAGAGAAGCTTAAGGGCATTAAAAGAACTGGACAATTTCCTAAAGGCAATCTAGCCTACTCGTTTAGACTTGTTTCAGCTCTAGGCCTGCTTCATTGTCCATTTGCAGCATCAGTACAAGATACTGTATATATAATGATGGCCAAGTTCAATGAGTTTTCCATTCAATTGCATATTATGGTATTTTATTCTTTGCATTTATATTTTCAGTGCCTAATACAGTTTCTGTCACATAATAGGTGCCTTATAAATGCTTGTTGATTAATAGAAAATAGGCATTCTTTATCTACTTGATTTTTTTCTTTTTGGATAATTAGTGATGAAAAATAAGACCTGTGTTCCTAGTGAGGAACTCCTTTTACACACACACATACACACACACACACACACATACACACACACTTAGAATGCAACTCAAAATATATTTAGAGAGTGGCCTGGGGCACTAAGAGGTTAAATGACTTACCCAGGATCACACAGCTGATATGTTGGGGCTTGAACCTTGGTCTTCATGGTTTTGAGGCCAGCTCTTTGTCTCTGATGTCTTGTGATGCTTATGAATTTCATTTCAGAGGCTCTGAAATCTTTTGAGGCTTAGTACAGTTACCATAATGTCATCCACAAATAGGAGCATATGGAGGACCACTTCATCTATAGAGAAGGACTCTTCTATTCAGATTCTGTAATGGACATCCTCAGATGACAGGAAGTGTCTCTTATAAGCATACATCTCTCTTGTTTTATGTCTCACTTGCCATTAGTAATCAGAAGGTCGTTGAACAAAGTTATCTCTATTGTTATATCTTTCAAGCAATCATGTATGATTTGGATATATGAATGGCAAACACATTATGGGAGGAAAGCCTTTCAGATGGCATTTTGCCCCACCAAATCAATTTTATCCTATTCGAAAATGAGTCCAGTAGGAAACTATAATCTAAGAGGGAAATCCAGATTTGTTGGCTCTGCTGTCATTAATGGTGGAAAACTTTTTATAAATCTTTATAATCCACCCACGTTGCCACCAATTTTCATCTGCCTATTGTTCTCTTTCTAACCTCATCTTAAAAATCCTCAGGATGACTTTACTTAGTTGAGTTTCTCACCAAAGGTGTATGAATCTGTTTTTCCATCTACACTTTCTCACTCTTCTAAGTTGTTTAAGATCTCATAAACTTTATACAGTAAAGTAGTGTTCTTGGATGTCATCTCTTTTCATATAGCAAGAATAATAAGTGTTTGCAGGTTGAGGTGGTTTCTAGGTTCTTTTGATCTTCTAATTGTGGTAATTGATTTGGGGTAGGGAGTGTCCAGACTCGTTACTTTATTGGTGTAGGAGACTCACAGGAAAGAAATTCACTTTTTGCAGATCAGAAACTCTTGCAATTATAGTTTTAGATTAATGAACTGAGAGGCTAAATTACTTTCTTTCCCAGGATCACATTGCCAGTATGTGTCAGAGACAGAGCTGGAGCCTTAGTCTTCCTAACTCTAAAGCTGGTTGTCTATTCTACAACACTGACATTTTCTTGCATTGATTATACTATGCAAGAGAGCCTATTTCATAATAGTTGGTGCTGATGTGTATTCTGTTATAAATTTCTCATTTTAAAAGTGAAAACAGCTCATTTATATGTGTCAGCTTGAATTTGCCTCAATTACATATCATATTTTGGTCTCATTTTTATTCTCTCCTATTGATTTTTTTTTCTTTTTCCTAACAAGTAGATCTGATTGTACAAAGACACTTGATTCCAACATGATGCCCATGCTGTCAACCAGTCTTTATTTTTTCTGTCCATTAAAATTGCAGGTTAAAAGGAGAAAGAGCTGTTCTTGAAGAGTAGCACTGTCACATAAAGATGGCAGCCATAGGAAGAGAATAGGGCATAGGAAGAGAGGGACATAGAGCCAACATGGAAAAATACAGTCAGCAACCCAGCTAAACTCTCTCAACATTTTTTTTCAAACAACTTTAAAATAACTCCTCAAATCATATTTTAGAGCCAGAGAGCCAACAAGAGTGAGCCATTTTTTCCAGTGCTAGATAACTTAGGAGGTTGCAGGAGAGGTCTGTGACACAGAGATGGGCACTGGCTGGGAACGTAGCAGCACCAGTACTAGCAGTGGGCCTTGAAGGTAGTTGCAGAAATAGCAACAGCAGCAACTTTAGGAGCTCTTCGCCCAGAGATGGTAAGAGAGTGGGACAACTGGTAAGAAAGAGAATATGGGAACCTTCTGCTGGCAGTGGGTGAAGTTGGCATTGATCGGCAACTCTGTTGCCCATACATAGTTTTGAGTCACACTTGCAGGGGGGAAAAGAGCTCTTGTGGTCAAGCATAAGGGAACAGTGGTCCTGGTCACAGGTCTGAGGCCAAGGGGAGCTCTAGAGCTTGTGGCAACTGGAAAACAATGCCTTTCATGGAAAAAGACCAGAGTACAGATCAAGAGAGCAGTGACCATACCTCTCTCCAGATCATATCACTTTGGAAGTACTAAAAACTTTCAGACTCCTAGAATTGAATCTGAAAATATGAAAAAGTCTAAAGTTGGGATGGTATCTTCCCACTCCCAGGTGAACAGAGGCCAACATTAACATAAAATTCAAAGTCAAAGATTTGGCTAGAAAAATGAGCAAACAATGAAAAAAGAATTTGACCATAAAAATCTATTAAGATGGCAAGGAAGACCAAGACAAAAACTCAGGAGACAACTACGTGAAAACAGCTACCCAAAAAAAGCCTCAAAGAAAAATGGCTAATTGGAGCAAAGATAAAAAAGAATTCTTGCAAGAGTTAAAGAAATAGATAAGAGGAGTAGAGGAAAAATTGGGAAAAGAAATGATAGTGGTGCAGGAAAATTATAAAGAGAATTAACTGCTTGGTAAAAGATGCACAAAAAATACTAAAGAAAACAACACCTTAAAAGACAGAATTGGCTTTATAGTAAAAGAGGCACAAAAATTCACTGAAGAAAAAAACTCTTTAAAAAACAGAATTGGGGCAGCTAGATGGTACAGTGAATAGAACACCAGCTCTGGAGTTAGGAGGACCTGAGTTCAAATCTGGCCTCGGACACTCACCACTTACTTAAGCTGTGTGACCTTGGGCAAGTCACTTAACCCTAATTGCCCTGCCTTATCCCTGCCAAAGGAAAAATAAATGAATGAATGAATGAATGAATGAATGAAAATAAAAGGCAGAATCGGCCAAATGGACAAGAGAGATACAAAATATCACTGAAGAAAATAATTCCTTAAAAATTAAGATTGGGCAAGTAGAAGTGAATGACTTCATGAGACTTCAAGAAACAATAAAACTAAGCCAAAATGATGGGAAAAATATAAGAAAATGTAAAATATTTCATGGGTAAAACAACTGACCTGTAAAAAAGATCAAGAAGAAATAACTTGAGAATTATTGGACTGCCTGAAAGCCATAATACAAAAAGAGTCTAGATATCATATTTCAAGAAACTATAAAGGAAAATTGCCCTGATATCTTAGTTCTAAAGGGTCAAATAGAAGTTGAAAGAATCCACAGATCACTTCATGAAAGAAATCCCAAAGTGAAAAAAACTCCAAGAAATATTTTAGTCAAATTCTAGTTCTCCCATGTCAAGGAGAAAATATTGCAAGCAGCCAGAAAGAAACAATTTAACAAGATTTAGCACCTTCCATATTAAAAAAGTGGAAGGCATGAAATATGTTGTTCAGAAGGCAAAGTAACTAAGATTACAACCAAGAACATAAGACTTAAGAGAAGCATAAAATGATAAACGTGAAAGAGTAATCATAAGACTCAATCATAATGATAAGAGACTCAATAAGGTTAAACTGTTTATATTCCTCCATGGGAAAATGATACATGTAACTCTTAAGAACTTTATCATTATTAAGACAGTTAGAAGGAGTCTACACAGACAGAGGGCATGAATGTGAGTTGATTATTTTGGGATAATTTCCAAAATAAATGAAGGGAAAAAGAGGGAGAAAGGGAAAGGCAGAAATAGAGGGGGAAATTTTTTTCACATAAAAGAGCCTTGCAAGGAAAAGCTTTTATAGTAGAGGAGAAAATGGAATGATGGGCAATGGTTGAACCTCACTTTCATCAGAATTGATTCAAAGAGGGAATAATACACACACACACACACACACACACACACACACACACACACTCAGTTGGTATAGAAATATATCTTCCCCAATTAGGAAATAAGAGTAGAAAGGGATAAGTGATAGAGGTGGATGTGGGAGCAGGGGTGGGTGTTAAAAGGGAGACAGTGATCAGAAGCATAACAGACGTTTGAGAAGGGACAGGATAAAAAGAGAGAAGGATAAACAGAAGGAAATAGGATGGAAGGAAATACACAGAAATCATATATAACTAAATGTGAATGTGATGAGTTCACCCATAAAACAGAAGTGGATAGCAGAATGGATTAGAAATTAGAATTCAACAATATGTTGTTTACAGGAGACACACTTGAAACAAAAAGGCACACATAGTTAAAATAAAAGATTGTAGCAAAATCTATTATGCTTCAGCTGAAGTAAAAAAAGGCAGGGGTAGCAATCATGGTCTCAGACAAAGCAAAAGCAAGAATAGATCTAATTAAAAGAGATAATTGGGGAAATTTCATTTTGCTTTAAGGTACCATAGACAATGGAGTAATATCAAATTTTTATAGCAATTTTCTCTCAGAAAGGCCCAATTCCTCAAATGTATAAGGAATTGAGTAAAATTTATATATCAAAAAAGAACTACTTCCTAACTGATCAATGGTCAAAGGATGTGCATAGGCAATTTTCAGAAGAAGAAATAAAAGCTATTTATAGTCATATGAAAAAATATTTTAAATCACTATTGATTAGAGAAATGCAAATTAAAATACCTCTGAGGTAACACCTCATGCCTAACAGGACAGAAAAGGAAAATGGCAAATGCTGGAGGGGATGAAGAAAAATAGGTACCTTGGTGCATTTGTGGTGGAGTTGTGAATGGGCCCACTCATTCTGGAGAACAATTTGGAACTATGCCCAAAGGGCTATAAGACTATAAAACTTATCCCTTTGACCCAGCAATACTACTACTACATCTGTATCCCAGAGAGTTCAAAAAGAAAGGAAAAGGACCTATGTGTACAAAAATTGAAAGTATGCTCATTCACTAGAGAGTGGCTGAACAAATTGTGGCATATGTTTGTGATTTACTATTGTGCTATAAGAAATAATGAAGGGAGTGGTTTCAGGAAAAAAAAACATGGCAAGACCTGTATGAACCGATGCAAAGTGAAATGAGAGGTACTGGGAGATCATTGTGTATAGTAACAGCAACGTTATCATGATGATTGTCTGTAAAAGACCTATCTACTCTGATCAATGCAGTGATCTAAGATAAGTCCAGATAACTTACGATGAAAAATGCTATCCACCTCCACAGAGAGAAATTATGAACTCTGAGTGTAATTGAAGTATAATTTTCTTACCTTCTTTATCTTTTTTAAAAATATGGCTAAGATGAAAATATATTTTGCATGATTTCACATGTATAATTAATTAATATCATTTTGCTTACTTTTTCAGTGGTTGGCTAGAGATGGGGGGAAGGAAGAGAATTTGGAACTTAAAATTTAAAAATATTTAAAATAATAAATTAATTTTTTTTAATAAAAGAATTAGAGAAATAAAAAAAGTATTGTCTTATTTGGTTTTCACAACAACCCTGGGAGGTAGATGCTATTTTTTTTTTTTTACAGATGAAGAAACTAAGGCATACAGAAATTAAGTGATTTTTCCCAGAGTCACACAGCTAGTGTCTAAGGTTAGATTTGAACTTGGGTATTTCTCTCTGTCTCTCTCTCTTTCTTTATATAAATGTATATGTATCCACTTATCTAATCTCTCTCATTAGAAGATAAGCTACTTGAGGGTAGTCACTGTCTTCCTTTTGTATTTGGTGCACTAGTATTCAGCACAATGTTTGGTACATAGCTTAATTTTTTTTTTCATTCATTTGATTCTCACAACAACCATGGGA
>CM053581.1:480461616-480481502 GCA_028627135.1 Pseudochirops cupreus
TCTTTTGTCATTTGAGTTAATCTATTTTTTAGGGTGTTGATTTCTTCAGTCATACTGCTGACTCTCTTTTCATGATTTTCCTGCAACGTTCTTATTTCTCTTCCCAATTTTTCTTCCACTTCCCTTATTTGGTTTTGAAAATCTTTCTTCACCTCATCTCTAGCTTTAAGGCATTCTTCATGTTTATTGGAGGCCCCTTGTGGGGGCGCTCTGGCTGTGCTCTCCTCCTCCCTCTCTCTCCCATGATCTTTCTTTTCCCCAAAGAAGGAATCTAGGGTTTGGGTGCTGTTCTTACTTTGCTTTTTATGCTTATTCTTACTCATGGTTGGTCAGTCAGTGATTTTTTTAAAAAATCTCTGTGGGGCTCTGCTTCCAGAAGGGAAAGCTCTGTCCCAAATTGCTGGGGTCCTCCTTGCTGCCGTAGCTCTCAGGAAGGTGCTGGGACCCTTCCTACTTACTTCCGGCTCGCTGGATAATGAAGACTCCAAGACTGAGGCCCAAGACGGTGATCCGGATCCAGGCCGCTCAATGCGAGGGCACTGGCCTCAGAACAATCGCTTAGTGCCCCTGCTGTCTGCAGGCTGTGGGCGGGAAGCTGCAATGCAGAGGCAGGTGCAAAACCTCTGCCTTTTGCTTTTCTGCTCTGGAGGCCTTTCAGCTGGACTGCTTTTCTCCCAAGACCTCACAAGCCCCGCTGACCTAGTTCTCAACACTGCTCACAGCTGCTGCTAATCTGCTCACCACTCCTCTCATCTGGCCGTCCCTGGGGCTCAGCAGCAGCTTCAGGCCAGGCTGGTTTTCAGTTCGCAGTGCTGATATGGTTCCTCGTAGCCAAGCTGACTTTAGTGGGATGCATCTTTGTGTGCGTTTTGGAGTTCTAGGATTGGTTTAGAGTCCTATTTTATGGGTATTTTGGGGTGGCTATGTGAGAGCTGCCATATGTTGCTGCTGCTACGCCACCATCTTGGCTCTGCCCCACCCCATGGTTACTCTTGTAGCATTTCATATATAACCTCTTTGCAATACAATTTAAAAGGACTATGGTATACAAAGAAAATCTTTGTTATCACTGCAGATTGATTACTTCTTTCTCCTGAAAATAGTAATTTAAAGAACTAAAGGCCTCAAAGATAGGATGGGGACATTTTACCCCTTTATAACTGGACACATTTTATTAGTGAGTAAATATTGTTTCTATTTTATTTCATACAGTACATCCTCACCACCCCAAAATCTTCTATCTAGCTCCATAACACACAAGGTCAACTCTGGACAAAGGTAAACATGAGACAAAGTTCTGATGATGAGTAACAGGTTTCCACAAAGAACCCAAGTGAGGTTCACTTTACATCTGAGAGGAAACTCCAGAGTGTTTGTCTCAGTCTGTATCATCATGTTTCAGAAAGGTTTTAGGTCATATCTTCACTATTTAAAGGTAGTTGCACTTTTTAAACCAAGAATCATAGTCCAAGGCAAACTCTGAAAAGGTCAAATGGAATTTAAGTTCGTGATCCCTAGAGTTTCAAACTAAATAAAAACATAAGAGAGGAAAAGTGGATTCATTTATAAGAATGCTCATTAGAAATCAAATGCAGAATAAAAGCTAGTTTTATCTAGCACAAGCTAAACATACTCTTAATTTCAGTACAAGGCTATAAATATAAGTCTAGGTTAAAAATGGACATCCATACGAATTTTAACATCTAGAATACCCAATTCTGAATACTTTCTCAAACACAACACATTTGGATGTGTTTTATTTATTTTACCATTTATTTGTTTTAATCTAAGACTAGAAAAATTGCAAGCAAAATTATCTGAACTAGGGCAAAGTTTTTTGTTTTGTTTTTATTTTTTATTTTGTACTTTTTAGTCCAAAGGATAAAAGGCAGGGGGAGAGAGAAGGGACAGGACAAGTGAGATGTGGGTGTCCACATGAGCCACCTAGAATATAAGTCTATCATTTTTTCCATGACAAATCATTATTATCACCATCATCACCTTGTATAAGCTCTTAAATAGCTGTGCTTCTGGTTATGCTTTTAAATGTAAATTTCTTATTTATCAGAAATCCAAATATACATGGACAAATGTGGTTATAAAAAGATACAGAAATTTTCCTGTCAAGATGGTGGAATGAGAGATTTTAAGGGAGAAAAACTCCTCCCATACCCCTCATATGAAAAAAATAGAAACACGAAAGAGAAGGACAACTTAAAGTACACAAGATAACACAAATCTACTCAAAAAAGATACTAAACATAATTGAGAGGAAATAATTGTGGAAAAGATCATATGGAATATAAAGTTTAAAACGGGGAAAAATAATAGAACTACTAACAGAAAATGAAATTGGAAAAAAAGTAGATACAGTAGGAAATCAAATTTTGAAAGTGGTTCAACTATTGAAAAAGTTGGAAAATATACAGGAACAAGTAATAGACCTAAAAGATAAGTCAAGATAATATAACCTCAAGATTAGTAACACTCCCAAAACTTTAGAAAAACAAAAGATTGTGAGAACTGTATTGCCAAGCACTGTTCAATAAACTTTCAGAACAATTAAAAAACAAAGCAATGATATACTCAAAGCCAAAGCCCATTTCAGAAAGCCCATAAGTAAGAAGGTCCTTAAGTGATAGATATAGATCATTGAATTTAAAGTGTCAGGAAAGTCAGAAGAGGACATTCTAAGAAAAAGATATCTACCTGAAGCAGAAATCTAATTCTTCAATTCTTCAGGTATAGGAAAAAACTTTCTAGATCAGCTATTCTTTACCTGGGGTTCACATATTAAAAAAAAAAAACAAAACAATTTTGATAACTGCATTTCATTATAATTGTTTTCTTTTGTAATCCTACATGTTTTATTTTATGCATTTAGAAACATTAACTTGAGGAGTCTAAAGCCTCCAACAGACTACCAAAGGGGTTTGTGACCAAAAAAAAACCATTCAGAACCCCTACTTTAGATCAGAAGTGTCAAAAGTGAGGCCAGAGGGGCACCCAACTAGATTAAGATGTAATTGGGAACTATTTAATAAAATACATACAAATACAATAAATCAGTGGTTCTCAGCCTTCCTAATGCTGCCACCCTTTAATACAGTTCCTCAGGTTGTGGTGGCCCTCAACCATAAAATTATTTTCGTTGCTACTTCATAACTGTAATTTTGCTACTGTTATGAATCGTAATGTAAATATCTGATATGCAGGATGTATTTAAATTGAACATAACCCACAGGTTGAGAACTGCTGCAATAAATTATAGATAATATTAAGTTGTTTTTTAAGTCAATAGCAGTCTGCAGGGACCCATTTCAATTTCAGATTAACAGCACTGTCAAGATTTGGGTCTTTGCAATTCACCATCCTCTTCCTTTCCTTATCTCCAGCTTCCAACTTTTCTGGAAGCAGGTGGGAGTTTCTTTCAGGAAGTTGGTCGACTTCTGATGGTAGCTAGAAAACCTAATTTGGAAAAAAAAAACTGCAAAGAGCCAAATAGTGAAACCAAAACTGTACAGACCAACTATGGTTGTCTGGTGACCTCAAAGTCACTCTCTCAAGCTGTTGCAAAGAAAAGCCCTCAATATAATTTTATTTTATAGCAAGTGAATAAGCAAAAGTGGAAGAAAGTGAAATAAAAATAGACACAAAATCATACTGTTGTTGTTTCAATCTTATCTGACTCTTTGTGACCCCTTTTGGTTTGGGGTGTGTGTGTGTGTGTGTGTGTGTGTGTGTGTGTGTGTGTGTGTGAAAGGTACTGGAATGGTATGCCATTTCCTTCTCCAGTTCATTATACAGATGCAGAAACTGAGGCAAATAGGGTTCAGTGACTTGTCTGGGGTCACACAGCCAATAAGTATCTGAGGACGGATTTGAACTCAGGAAGATGAATCTCCAGGCTTTGCACTCTATCCACTGTGCCACCTAGCTGCCCAAAATTAGTCTACCATAAGCTAAAAATAAAATTGAACAGAAACAAAACAGTCTCCAAATTAACAAGTCACCAAATTCATTCCTCTTTCCCAGTATCTAAGCACATTAATAGTGTCTAGATGCAGAAATGCATATATGTGCGCTAAGACCAAGTCTAGAGTACTATGTTCTATTCTAGTGCCACATTTTAGGAAAGACATTTTGATAAACTAGTTAACATCCAAAGGAAAGTGACCAGAAGGATAAATGACTTCAAGTTCATGCCATAAGAAGACTATGTGAAAGAACTGGGAATGGTTAGCCAGGAAGAATAGTTTTAGGTTATTTTCCTGCCTAAGAGCTGCCTTTAATGGGGCAGCTAGGTAGCGCATTAAATAGAGCACCAGTCCTGGAGTCAGGAGGACCTGAGTTCAAATTCGACCTCAGACACTTAACACTTACTAACTGTGTGACCTTGGGCAAGTCACTTAACCCCAACTGCCCTGCCTTCCCCTCTCTGACAAAAAAACAACAACCGCCTTTTGAGTATTGGAAGTCATCTCAATGGAAAGGATTAACATTGCTTTGCTAGACCATAGAGTTTAGAAGAAGGAAAAGCAGGTGGAGCTTAAAGAGTAGCTGATTTGGATTTAATATAAAGAAAAAAAACAAAACTAATATAGCTATCCCAAAGAAAATGGGCTGCCTTGGAAGGTAGAGGTATCCCCATCACTAGAAATATTTTAGCAAAAGCTAGGTGAGCATCCGGCAATGGAAAGATGGGGTTTAAAGTAAGGAGCCCTGCTTCTGCCACTTACCATCTATGTGAATTTGGGCAAATCATTTAACCTTCCTGGGCTTCTGTTTTCTTATCTGTAAAATAAGGAAACTGGAGTAGATTGGCTTTAAGGTCCTGTCTAGTTCTCTGATCCTGTGACCCTGTAATCAGTAATCAGGTCTATTGTGGATGGAATTTCTGGTCAAGTACAGGTTGGACTAACCAGCCTTTGAGGTTCCTCTGGGCTTCTGTGTTGGAATTTAAACTAATTTATAGTAAAAATTGAGAACCTTTGATTCCTGAGGCAGTTGTTCATGGTTCTCTAGTCACCATACTTTGCAACTTTTCCTCTTCAAATTCTTTATTCTTTTGTACTTATTTCAAATCCTCCTCTTCTCTTCTACTGTTCTCCTACTCCCTCTCTTTTCCCCTTCTTTTCTGCCTCCCTATTCTATTTTGACTGTCCATGTTTTAGGCCTACTAGTGGAAGGAAACTTTGTTCCAGTTCTCTGCTAACATTAAAGAGTTTCCTAATTCTAGAAAAATTCTGTCTATGGAGAATTTTGAGACTTATGTTATAAAGTTCAGAGGAAGCTTTTGTCCTCTCCTTTTTTAGGAAGAAGGAAAAAACTTGAATGAAGGTGTCTGGGATGAAAAATAACCTTTATCCTTAATTTAGTGAAAAAATAAACACAGACCCAGTACCTATATGAACACAACTACAAAACACTTTGCGCACAAATAAAATCAGATCTAACCAACTGGAAAAACATCAATTGCTCGGGTCAAGCTAATATAATAAAAATGACAATTTTACCTAAATTAAATTACATATTTAGTGCCATATCAATCAATCTACCCAAAAATTACTTTACTGAGCTAGAAAAAATAGTGACAAAATTCATTTGGAAGAACAAAAGTTCCAGATTATCAAGTCAATTAATGAAAAGAAATGCTAGGGAAGGTGGCCTAGCCATACCAGATTTTTATCTCTATTGTAAAGTAGCAGTCATCAGAACTACTTGGTACTGGCTGAAGAACAGAGTAGTGGATCAATGGAATAGACTGGGTACAAATGACTCAGTAGTCAACGATTACAGCAATATACTGTTTGATAAGCCCAAAGACCCCAGTTTTGGGGATAAGAACTCATTATTTGACAAAAACTGCTGGGAAAACTGGAATACAGTATGGCAGAAACTGGGCATAGACCATCATCTAATGCCGTACACCAAAATCAAGTCCAAATAGGTACGCAACCTAGGTATAAAGACTGATACTGTAAATAATCTGGGGAAGCAAGGAATAGTTTACCTGTCAGATTTATGGAGAAGGGAAGACTGTATGACCAAAGAAGAGTTAGAGAGCATTATAAAATGTAAAATGAATAATCTTGATTACATTACATTGAAAAGTTTCTGAACAAACAAAGCCAATGTAACCAAGATTAAGAGGGAAGTGGGAAACTGGGAAAGAATTTTTACAACCAGTGTCTCTGAGAAAGGCCTCATTCTAAAATATACAGAGAATTATGTAAAATCTGTAAGAATACAAGTCATTCCCCAATTAATAAATGGTCAACGGATATGAACAGGCAATTTTCAGAGGTAGAAATTAAAGATATCTGTAAGAATATGAAAAAATGATCTAAATCACTCTTGATTCAAGAAATGCAAATCAAAACAACTTTGAGGTACCACATCTCACCAGCCAGATTGGCTAAGACAACAAAACAGAAAAATGGAGAGAATGTGGAAAAATTGGAACACTAATGCATTGTTGGTGAAGCTGTGAACTGATACAACTATTCTGGAGAGTAATCTGGAACTATACCCAAAGGGCTATAAATAATTGCATACCCTTTGACCCAGTAACACCACTTCTGGGGTTGTATCCCAAAGAGATCATAGAAGTGGGATGTACAAAAATATTTATTGCAACTCTCTTTGTGGTGGCAAAAAACCGGAAATTAAGGGGATGCCCATTAATTGGGGAATGGCTAAACAAATTGTGGTATATGAATGTAATGGAATACTATTGTGCTATAAGAAATGGGGAGGAGATGGACTTCATGTTTGCCTGGGGAGATTTATACAAATTGATGCTAAGTGAGAAGAGCAGAACCAGGAAAAACCTATACACAATCTCAGACACATCGTATGTGTGGCAACCAATCTTGATAAAATGGACTCCTCTCAGCAACGCACAGCTATAAGATAAATCTACAAGTCTCAGGATGGAAGGAGATACCTACATTCAGAGAAAGATCTAGAAAGAACAGAGTTTAAATGGAGACTGAAGCAATCTACATGCTATCGCTCTTTTCCATGTTTAGTATAGTTTTCTTTTTCCTATTGTCCACACCATTGGTCACAACCCTTCTATACAACCAGACTAATGTCCAATGTGAAAGTGTTGGGATTCTGGAACTGAATCTAAAGTACTAAAAGTAAATAAACAAATCAAATTTAAAAAAATAAATTAATTAACACAGAGATCTCTTAAGATAAGAACAGGAGTTTATTCTCTTCCCTGGGAAAAGAGGGAGCTCTTCCCCATGACTCATCAGGGAGAAGAGGCATGTTACAAAAGACAGCGCAAGAATTTATAATCTAATGTAGTCAAAGCCCCCTTCCTGACTGTCTCCTTTCTCGTTGGTTGAGAGGCAGACTTCATCAAAATCTTCCCCAAATGGGACAGCAAGAAAAGGGAGGGGAGTCCCCAAAGCAAGGGAGGAAGAGTGAGCCTGCGCTGTCCCTGACTCCCATTGGCCAGGAAAAGGGGCCCACCAAGGTAGAAAGAAGCAGACAAAGAAATGAAAGCGATTGACAGCAGCAATGGAGGAGGAAAAGGGAAGTTAACAATCCCAAACTAAGAAGTTTTCACTCATCCCATTCAGTAGGATTAATTATGTCATCTCCTAGATTAATTTAAACAGAAATAGACATGCCACAGGCAGCTAGGTGACTCAGTGGATAGAGTTCAGGGCCTGAAGTCAGGAGGACCCAATTTAAAATTCAGCTTTAAATAATTTAGTGTGAGCGTGGGTAAGTGTTTACCTTAGTTTCTTCATCTGTAAAATGAGCTGAAAAAAGAAATGGCTATCTAATCAAATATCTTTTTCCAAGAAAATCCCAAATGGGATGATGACAAATTGGACACAACTGAACAACTTAGATTCATTTAAATAAAAATTAGACATGGATTACTTTTTCCCCCTTCTTTTTCTTCCTATTTTTCTTTTTTTTCCCCTTCCTTCTCTTTTTCTTCTTCTTGTATTCCTCCTCCTCTCTTTTCCTCTTCCAACTCTTCCTTTGCTTTTTATCTATATCAAAATGTTGACATTCCGAGATTTTCAGTGGGATAGAATAAAACTCCTTTCCTAATAATGTTTCTATATTATAGCATTTGGTCAACAAGATCAAATCATAAAATCACTGTTTTATTTAAGTATCATGTTTTTCCCTCCTTTATTAAAAGAAAGCATGGATATTAAAAGGAAAGATATAAAAGTGAAACAATTCTATAAGCCTCAAAGGAGAAAATCTTAGACACATGCTTTTTACCTGTAGTTGCCATTGGGTGCTCATAGAAAACACCAAATGATATCAAATTGTATCTATTAAGCACCCATGGCTCTACCTCATGGCTTGACCATTGTACAAAAGAAGTTAAACAGCCCTGGTCTCTGCCTTTCACGAGTTTATCTTTTGAAGCATCTTTATGACAGTATTAAAGAACTAATTCACTCAAGAATTCAAGCACAAGTGGTTTCTTTTAGTTAGATTTTATACGAGGAAAAGGTACTAATATTTTTCTAACAAAAATCAATTGTTAAATAAATGAAGAAGCGTTGTAATTAATTTAAAAGAATTACACTTTAATACTTAGCTATTTAAGGAATGAAAGGCTGTTAAAGTCCCCTAAGGTTAAATACAGCATCCTGTGTGCAAAAGGAGTTGCTATGGTGACACCACTTAGTATTTGCATCAGTAGCTTCTATATTACAAGTTTATAGCTGCATAGTTTCTAATTCCCATTGAACTTAAAAAAAATTGCTGTTGATTATCTGCTATAAGGCATACAGGCATCTTGTATCACCTCCTCAGGAAACTGCCACCAATCAAAAGCAGTGAAAATAAATCTTCAATGCATTTTGGAGCAGAAATCAGAAAGCTCTCAGCCCCCATCAACTCCTACTTACCATCTGGATGCTCCAGCAATGATGGGAGATGCAGTGGCTTATGCATAAGGAGTGCCTCCCTCTAGTACATTAGTTTCTGTGCTGCTTCTATCAAATTCCAGAAAAGGGGAATCTTTTACAATTCCACCTTAAGTTCCATCCCAGAATCTCTCAAAAGTGTGTTTCTTCTCCAATGTTTTATTTGCTGTTACAGAAGAGACTCAGATGAATTACCCTTCCAGGGCTAAAATTCCACTATTTTGATTCTAACCAAAAAGAAACAAAATTAGTCAACTGAAAATGATGGAAACCTTGACAAAAATTGAAACCTTTGAATTTGAAATACCTAAGAAAGTGAATGGTCATATGCATATCCTAGGATTTAAGAAAGTAGGTTTCAAAGAATTCAGATAAAATGTAGATATGATCCTACAACCAGAGATAGGGGAAGGGGAAGATGATTCAACAGTGATGGAAGTACTCAAAATAATATTTTAACTTCACAAGAACAAATGAGCTTAGGAAACTCTGAGGAAGAAATCAGACATCTAGGGAAAGGAAACTCTATGGTAATCTTCCGAAGAACATGGTACAAACTCTATAAGGAAACTCTGTAGTGAGCTTTTGAAGGACATGGTACAAAAGATGGAAGAGGGCACATATAGCCAAGGATACTTATAAAACAGAGTCCATTCTGTTTGGTTTCTATTCCATGCACAATATGCTCTCACTACCTAGAATAAGCTGATCACCTGAAATCTCTTCACTGGGAAGAGAGACTCAGGTCTGGACACCCTACGCCCTCTCCACTCACCCTCAGCTGCCTCCCCCCAGGGACTGAAGGGCCAAAGGGTGGCACACTAAATTCCTCCTAAAGCCTTTCTTTGATTTGTGAAACAACCTGCATCCCCTCCTTTTCACTCTCCTTTCCGGTGTTTTCTTCCTTCTTTAGATGGCAAACTGCTTGAGGGCGGGCACTACAAAGCATCTCTTTTTCTTATTTGTATCCTCAGGACCAAGCACCCTTCCAGGAACCTAGTAGGTATATAACAAATATGAATTAAATTGAATTGAACTGAACTTAATAAAGCCTTTATCAGAAAGGCCAAAGTCCAGAATAAGCTGGTCTGCTAAAAAAAATAAAGTAAGAATAAAATTTCATTTCAAAAAGTATGTTCATAGAAAGAAGAAATGGAGAGGTTCACTGATTGATGCTGTAATGTCAATTTGTAGAAAGAATGCTGAACTAAACTACTTGTTTTCATATTCTCTATCAAGAAGAATGGTCTTCAAATTGACTTAGTTTTAACCAATCTGACTACAATGTAAGATGGCTGAAGGTAGGTGAGTTGATAGAAGAGAGCACTAGCTGCTCTAAATGAGTTCAAGCTTCAAGGTACAAATAAATTACCACCCAGAGTACTGAGAGAACTAAAAAAGTGATCAAGGAATTGATGTCAATATTTTTGAAGACTTAAGGAAAATGATACCCAAAAATGGAGAAAAGATTTTCAGAAAAAGGAAAAAAATAAATTTCAGACTAGTGAATTTGATGGTGAGCCCCATAAATATTTTAGTTGGTATTATTAGTTACATGATTTTTGTAAAGAAGATGAAAGCAAGACCAAGTAACAGAAGAGGAATATAAGAGTGTGACATGGTCTCATAAAAAATAGTGTCATGAGTTTTAAAGGCCAGAATGGTCTGAAGCTGGTGAAGGAGACTAAGAATAGCAAAAAGTTTTTTAAAAGATGTAAGAAGAAGAAGAAGAAGAAGAAGAATTTATATAGTAACAGGCATGTATTAAGTACTTTACAAACATTATCTCATTTAATCCTCATAATATCCATGGGAGGTAGGCTACTTTTTAATAGATTTTTTCCCTCATTTATAGAAGAGGAAACTGGTGGGAAAAGGAGGATCAAAGAACAAACAGAACTTTTGTTTCAAATAGAAGGGGTAATAGCAATCGGCCACAGAACGAAGTTAGCACTGATCAATTATTATTTTCCTTTTTTTTTTTTGCCAAAGAGAATGACTTATATAGTCGAAAAGATGAAACAAAAATGACTAAAAGGTAGCCCATGATCAGGACAAGTAAGAATACACTAAGAAAGAATCTAGTTGCCATTGATGAATTCAAATAATCTGGCACAGATGAATTACTGAAAGAATTAGCAAGTATGAATGCTAAGCCACTGTTAGTAATATCTGAAAAATAATGGAAAATCAGTTATAGACATAAGGCTGCTGTCCATAATATTTTAAGGAAAGTGTCCCAACTTTCAAAAAAGGAAAGAATGCAAAATCTTCAAACTACAGGCCAGTCAGCTTGACTACTGGGAAAATTCTAGAATGTATTACTAAAAAGATGGTTACTGAACATCTGGAAAAGGAAGTAGTGATTATAAAGACCCAGTATGTCTTTATCAAGGACAGGTCATACCAGATTAACCTCATTTCCTTCTTTGACAGAATGATTTAACTAGTACATGATAGGAATGATGTGGAGATGGTTCACCTAGACTTGAGCAAAACTTCTGATAAAATATCTCATACTATCAGTGTGATACTATGATACTATGGCTTTTTCTTTTTGTGCCTTTATAATTAATCTGCATATGCTAATTAGCTTAGTATATGAACTCCTCTTTAAAGAGGGACCTCTCCCTTTCTTGGAGATCCTAAAAATCTAAAAGTTTACCATTCATTACCCTTTACTATTCATGTATAATGATATAATTATAGTTTCTCCTGTAGTCTTGATCCCACGTAGATAGATGATCAGCTCATATACTATCAGTATAGATTGACTATAATACCATTAGACAGACTCAAAACTGATTTTATGGGTGATGAACTCAAGCAGTAATAGTAGCAACTAATGATAATAGCTCACATTTTTAATGTTATGAGGTTTGCATTTGATCCTCACAAAATGAGGAACCTGAGACTAAAAGAGGTTAAGTGACTTGCTTGCAGTGGTCTGAGGGGAATTTGAGCATGGTCCTTCCTAACTTCAAGTTCAACAATCTCAGTGATGGCTCAATGTCAATATAACAGCAGGTCTCTAGTAGATGACCTCAGGAGATATGCTTGGCCCTGACATATTTAAAATTCTATAAATGACTCGAATAAAGGCATATATGGCATTTATATATGGCTTCATTACATTTTTTAGATTACACAAAGGTGGTTAGGATAGCTAACAAACTGAAATAAGGATCTAGAAAGATTTTGATAGGTTATAGTATAGAATCCGATAAGATGACATTCAATAGGGATAAATATAAAGCCTTGTACTTGGATACTAAAAAATAAACTTTACAAGTATAAGATGGGGGAGGAATGATTAGAAATATGTTTTAATTAAAAGATCTGAGGGTTTTAGTGGGTTGTAAGTTCAATATGAGTCAGAAGTATACAATAGCAAACAAAAAAGTTAATGAAATCTTGGGCTGTATTAGGAGAGACTAAGTTCCCAAGAGTAAGTTGGTGATAGTTCCATTACACTGTGCTCTTACTTGGCCTCACTTGGATTACTGTGTTCATTTCTAGTTGCCATAATTCAAAGATACAGATCAACCACAGAATATCCAAAGGAAGGTAGCCAGCATTGTGAATGATTGACCAAGATGCTCTCAAGTTCATGTCATGTGAAGAATGGATAAAACAATTGGATATATTTGACCTGCAGAAGGCAAGACTCAAGGGGATGTTGTGATGTATTTGAATTTTAGAGGGGATACCACATAGAGAAAAGGTTAAATTTATTCTGTTTGGCCCAAAAGAGCAGAACCACAAACAATGGACAGAAGCTAGAAGAGGCAAGGTTAGGCTTAATGTATGGAAAAACTTCCAAACAATTACATCTGTCCAAAAGTCAAATAGGTTGCTTTGAGAAGTAATAAGTTCTTCCTCTTTGGGGGTCTTCAAGAAAAGGATGCATGACCATATCTTGCCAGATATGAAACAGTGAGGCTTGCTTCCATGAGAGGGTTTGACTAAATAGCTGCTATGGTCTTTTCCAACATTCTGATTCTGTGAGTCTAAAAAATTTAAAAGGAAAGCAAAAAGCCTACATAGGTTCAATAAAAACAAGACATACCAAGCTCAATTAGTAACAGCAAGGGACTATTGTGCACAGAATAAATATGTATGACATTTATTTCTCATATCTTTGTGTAGAAGATGGGAAATATGATCTGAATAGTATTACAGTTAGGCAAATTTATAGGTTGTTGAAAACTGTGTTTTGATACTCATAACAAAGAGTGTTTGGATGTCATTGTAGAGGGAAGTCTCCAGTGGTATGTCATATGTCATTTTCTTTGATCCTATAATGTTCAATATATTTGTCAACATCTTACATAAAGATACACAACAGGTTTTTATGAAATTTGTGAATGATAGAAATGGAATTCAAATAGACCTCAGTGAGGTGAAAGGATGATATCAAACTAATGAGACAAAATTTTACAAGAAAAAATATAATGGTACACATTTAGGTTAAACACAACTGGCATCAAAAGTATAGGACAGAGCTCTAGGCATTATAATAGTATTTCATACAAAAAAGAGAAAGATATTAATTTACTACAAGCTCAATATGAGTCAATGGTGTGAGATGCCTATCAAGAGAGCTAATGTAAACTCTGATAGTACTAATGGTATTCAGAACAAAAAAGATTAGTGATCTCATTTTTTTTTGCACTAATCTACCCATGCTTGGTATATTGTGTTCCATTCTGGGTGCTTCCATTTAAGATAAGATGTTCACTGAAAACCAGAATTGATCCAGAGGAAAGTGTGGGCTCTTATCATCCTGCTTACCCCACTTCTGTAGCTGTGGCTTCAGAAAACAGAGCAACTTGACTGATCTATGATATAAGTGTCTAATACATTTTTACTTACCACAAGGTATAAGTCCAATAAAGGGAAAAAGTCAGTGCTTATCCTAAAACCTAACTCTTATCCTAACCTAACTCTAAATTCATTCTTACTGGAATTTCCATAACACTAAGCACATATCACCCACAAAGCATATCAAGTTACTTCTTCATATTTCCCTCCTTTTGTGACTACCTCCAAATCTGAATGGGTGTTGCCTCAGACAAAGTGAGACCTAGGAAAGACCTTAGCTTAAAAAGGCCAAGGTTTCTCACTGCATCTGAGGTCACTGTCAACTGTCCTGACCTATGTCTTGTCCCTGGACTTCGAATGACTCTGGAGGAGAGAGTAGAGCTGATGACTGCACAGCTCACTTAAATCCAATTCACTTGCAAGTCGAGACATCACCCTCCTGATGTCATTGGTCCTCTTACAGAACAGAGGGCAAACAACAATAACAACCTCCAAATCTGATTGCGTGGCTTTTTCTTTTTGTGCCTTTATAATTAATCTGCATATGCTAATTAGCTTAGTATATGAACTCCTCTTTAAAGAGGGACCTCTCCCTTTCTTGGAGATCCTAAAAATCTAAAAGTTTACCATTCATTACCCCTTTACTATTCATGCATAATGATATAATTATAGTTCCTCCTGTAGTCTTGATCCCATGTAGATAGATGATCAGCTCATGCTGTCTCAAGGTACAACTAAATTTTCAGATGTACGATTTTTTTTCAGTCAATCAAGGAATATTACCTAACTATATTATTGCCAAGATTAAGCCTCTGTAAACAAGCAGTTCTCAGACCATCAGCCCTGAAGTACTAGTATTTGACTTGTTTCACATGGAAGGCCATTAATTTTTTTTTTCATAAATTTGGTTACACAGTGACCAAGATGGTGTGTTTGGAAAGCATATGAAGTCATATGTTTAGAAAAGTTTGGAAAGTCATATGAAGAAAACTAAAGGAACTGGTAATATTATTAAAGAAAAAAAGACTTGGAGAACATATGGTCTGAGGCGCAGAAAAAACAAAAGAAAGCCTCAGTTTTGTTTTAATTCTGCCCTTGGGAGTTTAGTTATAAAACACCTCAATGTTTGTACCTCCCAGTTAGAGATCACGGCCTTGTACTAGAAAAAGTAACTTTTTTTGTGTCACTACCAGAGCTTGATAGTACATACATACAAATAATAACAATAACAACAAGTATTTATATAGCACCTACTAAGCGCTAAGCACTTTGCTAAATGCTTTACCAACGTTATCTTTATTTCATCCTCAGAACAACCCTGGGAGATGGGTGCTATTATTATCCCCACTTTTTACAGTTGAGGAAACTGAGGCAGAGTTTGTGATTTGTCCATGGTCACACAGTCAGTGAGTATCTGAGGTTGGATATGAACCCAGGTCTTTCTGATTCTAGACCCAGTACTCTTTGCACTGACAAGAGTAAATGAACAGGTCTACCACAAATGTTTATGAGAAATAAACTTAATTCAATAAAATAATATTTATGGTAGAGTAAGGGAACATAGGTAGGAATAGGTACCGGGTGCACCTAACTGAAAGGGAGAAGATTAAAAATAGTTTTTAAGAATAGTGACTGGCCATCATCTATCATGGCATTCTATACCTCTCTGACCATTTGTTTCATCTTGTTTTCTTTTTCCCAAGGCTTAGGAAGAAAAAGGCTATCTCAGGCTGTTCCCTCTGTTATAATTACCATAAATTGGTACTGAGTGGCCATTTCAAACCCCAACTCCAAGTCTACTTGCTGCTCATTCCAAGCCCAAAACCAAGAAGCTTTCTCCCCCTGCTTACTTTGGGACATCATGCCTAGCAAGATGAGCCACAATTATAAACCCTAGTATGCTTAAGAGGATCTAATTACATAGTCCCACCCAGATCTTTGAGGCAAGGGGAGAAGGCCATCAAAATACCTGTTATATCCTCTACCTAAACTGATCACTGTTAAAGTGTTTATAGGTAATTAAGGTGCTGATAGATAATATTTAAAAGGGAGATCTCTTCAAAGAGAATTTGCATTTTGAAATGGGATTCTTCAATGCCTGGGTTGTAGAGAGACATGGTATAAGTCTCATATCTGGGGTAAGAGCCTATCAAGACATTCTTTCCCTCTTTTTGACACTGTCTTCTCTAAGATTCAGGGTCTTCTTCCCTTGGGAGTGACCCTCCAATTATATATTGACGGACTCAGGAGAGCTGCCTTAGAATCTGTGGAATCTAGGAAGCCTGGATACAGGTGACTTGTACTTCACCAAGAGACCTAGTCACAAAACAGTATCTCACTAATAATAACAACTCACATTTATATAGTTCTTATGTAATCTTCACAATGGTTCTAAGAAGTACATTGAAAAAGTTTACTAAATATCTCTTGAATTTAATTCAATCCCTACTTTACACATGAGGGAACCAAAATTCAAAAGTATAAGTGACTAAAATCTCTGGATCACAGATCTAGATTTGGAAGGGACTTCAGTGGCTACCCATTCCAATGACCTCATTTTAGAGAAAAATAAACTGAGGACCAGGTATGGTAAGGGAGTTATCCAAGGTTATAAGGCTAATAAATGACAGTTCAGATTACACCACAGGTATTCTGAATCCTTCCAGTGTTCTTTCCATAGCACCATAGGCTGATATGAGTACAAGTATATATACTCTAGGAATAAGATAGAAAGGAAGGGTAGATTCTGAATAATGATAACTGGTCACTATATTCAGTCAAACTCATCAAAACTGTTGGTAACTAGACTACTGGACCTCCTTACTAGACTATAAACTTTTTGAGGGCAAGAACCCAGTCTTATCTCCTTATCATGGTGCTCTTGATAGTTGTTCAGTTGTTAATAATATCCTTCCTTGTGCAAGAAATAATAATAGGATCCTACATGTACGCATAGATGAGGGTCTCCATTTCAAATTTCAAGTCAAAAGTTATATATTGCCAAGTTTGGTAGAAGTTAAAACAGGAAATCTTAAAACAGACTGAGGAAAGTGAAAAAAGTTCTTAATTTGGGCATGCTGAGCCAGTGGTTAGATGACAGTCCTTTTGCTGCCTGCTAATTAAGTGCCTCAGAGGTATAATTTAGATGGAATGGGGCTGTCAGTGCATACTAGATAAAGAATAATTACTTAACATCATGTTTGTAGGATTAACATCTAAACAAGCATGCACTTATTATATAACTACTAAAGACCAATAAACATACTTTGTAAAATTAATTGAACCTATGGATTTAAGGAAAACCTGCTAATTCTGACCTCACTTAACGAATGACAGTTGAATTTTCTTATGAAGGAAGTAAATGTATGGATTTTAGAGGGGTGAAGTGACTTTAAATGACATTTGCCTTGAGATCCCTGGATGAGCTATAGAAAATCCAAATGAACCACCATTAACAACTTGTTTCATGCCTCTAAGATCATGGTCCAAGTAATGATTCCACTGATCAAAGGCAGATTACCCAAGCTTCCCACTGTTTTCTTTCCTGAGACTTTCCTGAGACTACCATATATTTGAAATATATGAAATTTTTCTCTGTAAACCTGAGTGTTTGGCTTTATTTTGCTTCCATTATCCTTTGCTTTTTTGGGCTCAAAGCAAGAGACACATAAAAACCCAAACAAACAAAAAACAGGCAATTGGTGGTTTTCCATTGTAATGGCAGCAATGAATGACTGAAGACAAATCTTGCAGAAGCTTCACAGCCACAGGGAATATCTTAGCAATCAACCATAGCTGCTTGTTTGCAAGAGTTCTGGGTCAGATATAAACATTTACAGCATGTGGTCTGCATTTGTTACAGTAGTCCAGGAGTTTTTTGGGCATTGGGGACTTTACTTTCTAGGGGCTCACTATGAAGTTTAAGGAAGTTGTGTTGCAAGTCAAGCTAAACATTAATGTTTGGTGGGAAAAGTGACAAGAAAGCTTAGGAATATGGTTTCCCCCTGTACTTTTTTGTTATTATTATCATACGATTTTATTGGCTTGATTAAGAAGAATACACTATGTGTCAAACTAATTGTATGATGTATTTGTTAATGTCATGCTTATGTGACATTGATAAACTCATGCTATACTACATTGCAAAAGACAGTATACCCCAACAGATAGTCAAAGAACATGAATAGACAGTTTTCAAGGGAAGAAACCCAAGCTAATAATCATATAAAAATATCATAAATCACTAATAATTAGAGAAATGCAATTAAATAACTTTAAGATTTCAGCTGTCAGACTGGCAGTGATGACAAAAGAAGAAAATAACAAAAGATGGAGGGTCTATGAAAAAACAAGTATACTAGTACACTGTTAGCAGATCTATGAATTGGTCCAGCCATTCTGAAAAGCAATTTGGAACTATACCCTAGAAAGTTACCAAACTCTGTATGCCCTTTAAGCCAGCTATATATACCATTACTAGACTTATATCCCAAAGAGATTAAAGAAAGAGGAAAAGGATCTATATGTACAAAAATATTCCTATCAACTCTTTTTTTTTGTAGAGGTAAAGAACTAAAAATTAAAGGGGTATTCTATTGAGGAATGGCTAAACAAAATATGCACAGTCATTTTCAGTCATGTCCAACTCTTTGTGACCCCTTTTGAGGTTTTTGCAGAATGGTAATACTTGTTACCATCAAACTCACACTTCCCAGATAACACTCGTTAATCATTGAGGGTGGTCCTGATGTTATGGGAATCTGAAGATCTTCCCTGCCCCTAGGCCCTCTGATAGGCTTAAGTGACTCTGAGAACCTCCCCTGATTTGAAAATATACTCTGCCCCCTAATAGGCTGAATGTGGTCACATGGAGCATGTGGTGGGAGGCTTGTTTTTCAGGAATGCCCACGCCTTATTACTTTGTGATTGGGCAGTGGGTCAAGAGGGTTGTGACATTCTCTGATCCAGGAGAAGGCTATATATACCCTGATGTGAATTTTTGCTTTGGGGCTCACTTTAGAAAGAGTTGTGTGATTTGGTCAGATGAGACTCTGGGCAGCCATTGAGCTCCCTGGCTTTGAAAACCCAGATGTTGGTGCTTACCTCTCTGGTAACTGACTAGGTATGGATGTAATGGTCAGATGGCTGCTGATCCGTTTCTTTCTCTGCTTTTAACTTCTGTTTGTATTCTCTAAAATTCAGGGTATTGACTTTTCCCCCTGAACTAAGTAAATGATATATGTTTGATTGATTAAAGTAAGATTGTTAACCCATTTTGAGTTGCTTCCCTTTAGAAAAGCAGATCTAAGAACTTGTGCTAGCAGCCATCCTGGGTATGCTAGGGTATTTGCTGATACACCCGATCACTTCATTCCCCTCATCCATTATCACTACCACCACCATGGCATGACTTTAGTCCATCAGTTTCTGAGGTTTATGGGAGATTCCCTTTTTTTCTCCAAGTTTAGATGCTATTCAGGAGCTGTTGTAGGATCCCAGATTTAAAGTTTGAAGTGACCTCATATAGTTCAATTCCCTAATTTTTTAGATAAGAGAATTAAGGCTCAGAGAGAACAAGTGACTTTTTCATGGTCAGACAGACAGTAACTAGCAAAACTAGAATTAAAAAAAATTAATTTTATTTTATTATTTTTTAAATTTTATTACAGTTTGCATCATTCATTTTCACAAGATATATATATATACACATTCATAACATTTGATTATGGAACTCCAAATTCCAGATTCTTTCTCCTCCTCCCTCACCACTCATCCCCACTGGAAGGACAAGCAATCAAATACAGGCTGAATGTGTGAAATTACGCAGAACCTCTCTGTAGTGAGCACTGTGAGAGTCTGATTAAATGTCCCTTCTTCCTATCCTGCCCCTCCCATTCACTCTCCACCCTGTCCCTCTCCCTCTACAGAAATGTGAACATTCATCAGCCCTGCCCCCCATGCTCCCCTCCCCTCCATCAGCCCACCACTCATCCCCCATCCCCCTACTCTTCTGTGTGGCAAGATGCCCACTTTAGAGTTTATGTCATTCCTTCCCTAAGCCAAATTCCATGAGAGTAAGGTTGACTCTTTCCCTTTTGCCTTCCTCTTTTCCCCCTCTATTGTAACAATTCTCTCTTGCCT
>CM053581.1:480482002-480500838 GCA_028627135.1 Pseudochirops cupreus
CGAGGCCCAAGATGGCGATCCGGATCCAGGCCGCTCAACGTGAGAGCTCTGGCCTGAGATCAATCGCTCAGTCCCCCTGCTGCCTGCAGGCCGTGGGCGGGAAGCTGCAAAGCCGAGGCGGGTGCAAAACCTCTGCCTTTTGCTTTTCCTCTCTGGAGGCCTTCTGGCCGGACTGCTTATCTCCCCCTTTCAAAATCCCCACTCGCAGCTGCTGCTAATCCGCTCACCTGAGAGGCTCTTCAACTCCTCCCATCCAGCTGCCTCCAGGGCACAGCCGCGGCTTCAGGCCAGGCTGGTTTCAGTTCGCAGTGCTGATATGGTTCCTCGTAGCCAAGCTGACTTTAGTGGGAAGTATCTTTGTGTGCGTTTTGGAGTTCTAGGATTGGTTTAGAGTCCTATTTTATGGGTATTTTGGGGTGGCTATGTGAGAGCTGCGATATGTTGCTGCTGCTACGCTGCCATCTTGGCTCCGCCCCCAATTAATTTAATTTTAAAAAATTAAAAAACTAGAATTAAAATCCAGGCTTTCTGACGACAAACTCATTGCTCTTTTCACTATACTAAAGGATTCTCCTGTAGACTACAGGTACACATTTTAATACTTACCTTTCTCTATGGTCAGTCTGCCCTCAGGCAGCAAAAAGGATCAGCTCAGAGTCACCATAATTAGATGATCAATGAGGCTTCCCATTTGTAAACTCTTCTTCTACTTGTCAGGATAGCATGCTTGTACAGTGAATTATATTGATGAGAACCTGAATTTAGTTTTTCCTTATCTGAGCCACCATGGTCTTCCATACTTAATTGTGATAGATTGTGGTAGATATCTTCTCTAGATAAGAAGGAGGAAGAGCAGGAGGATGTAGCTGATAATCCAAAATGAAAGCAGGAAGATGTGGAAAATTTCTGGTTGTCTGTATGGTTTTTGAGAAGTCCAATACAACAAAAACATGAGTTGGATCACATGCAAAAATGAAAACTTTATGTACTATTAATATAATAACCTACGTAAAGGCAGCTGGTGGTGTAGTGTATAAATCTTTGGACCTGAAGTCTGGAAGATATGAGATTAAATTCAGGCTCAGATACTTACTAGCTATGTGATCCTGGACAAGTCAGCTAATCTCTGTTTGCCTTAGTTTCCTCAACTGTAAAATGTATATAATAATACCACCTACCTCCTAGAGCAGTTGTGATGTTCAAATTAGATAATATTAGGGTGGGGTGGAAGAAGCTCTTACTACAGTGCTTGGTACATGCTATATATAAGTCCTTATTTCTTTCCCTTCCCTTCCCTCCCCCCAACACACCAATTAAATTAAGAGAAATGACTGAAACTCTAGTTTCTCTGCAAAACTGCAAAGCAGCAGAACCACATAACATCTGTATTATTCACTCAAGTCCTTCAAGGAGTCACATAAATTACTAAACAAAACACTTTACCAGCTTCCTCTCAAACACAAGCCTGATCCTATCTTTCTTAACAAAAGGCATCATATACCTATTATCAACAAAAAGATGAGAATACCAGTGACCCTTCCAATATGACTTGTATCACATAGAACATTTATAAATACATGCAAAGGATATGAGAATTAAAAAACAAAAAGAAAATATTCAATAAAGTCTTCAAAGAGCAACTTAACAATGAATAAGTATTAAAGAAAACTCCAGAAAGTACCATAAAATATATTCTGCCTTTATTCCAAAGACTTCAACTGCCACACTTACAGTTTGTTGTTCATCTACTATAAATATTCAAAACAGATTCAAGTGTAATAATAACCCTAACACACTTAATGTCCACAAGGAAAATGATTCTCTATTTAAAATATACCACCAACATAATAATTTCAAAAAGAGTCGTTATAAAACATAACATTTTTCATGGAGACTGTTAAAATCATGATGGTTCTTCCCAGGCTTAAATCCATTATCATTTCCACTACACAGAAATAAGTATGTCTTCCAAGTTAAAGAGGAAGTAAAAACTAAACATCTCAATAGTCTTAGATGACATCAAGCTATATAACTCCACTGAAAAACACAATAAATAGCTCTTTCATCTTGTGGAAGCTTCTAATAATATAAAAATCTTATTTGGACTCAGAAAGCATAATATTTTTATGTATGCCAAGAAAAGATAGAGACTGAATTCAAACTTCAACCTTGAATCCGGAGGTCAATTGAGCCAATGAAGACAGATGATATTTACAAATGCAATACTGTCTTCTCTAGGCATGATACACTGAGCATAAGGTGATCAATGAGAAAGCTGTGGCTGAAAACATCAAGAGACTTATTAGTGTTCCAAAGTTCAGTAGGAAGAATGTATTTGAACAATTAATATATTGCCAATATTAATATATGAGTATATATTAATTAATATTAATATAGTGCCAATATTAATGTGTACTTCAGAATTTTAAAATGAAATATAAGATTTGAAAAGCATCCTAATAAAAATCCATATATCATTAAACATAGAGTCCTACCCTAATGTGCCTATAGAAAGATGCATACTTCTTCACCAAAAAGAAGGAAGAGAATTGACCCTCTCAGAGTCTGTGTTACACAAGTAAAAAACATACAAAAATACCTTTGGAACAAACAAACATCACTTTATTGAATAACGGTGAAAGTTGATCATTGGTACACATTAACTAGATCTGTCAACTTTAAGTGAAATTAATAGAATATATAAAATGCCCAAGATACAGGATACAAGAAGGTTATACACTGGTAACATCCACATGAACTCAACCATCAATAGGTTAACAAACAAGTATTTTTTAAAGGTGCAACTCATGTAGATTTGTTTGCAAACAAAAGAGCATTTGACAACAACTCTGGATCAGGTGACAACCAGAAATTAAAGAATCATCCTTAAGGAGTACAGACTTAGTAATCAGTGTAGATTATGGAAAGAATTGGTAGAAACCATGTAATACATCACTTCATGTCACAAAAATATTTAGCCCCTACTGAATAACTAACAAGATGTGACCTGGAAGCTAGAAGAATTCAATAGAAGCTCTCCATTTGGACTGACACATTACAAATCACTATACTACACATACATTCTTCAGAATATCCATGAGAACTCAATCAATAAACAATATTGGAATAGGAGTTTTATCACAGATCAAACTGTTGCCCCTAATTACCAGAATATAATATTGATCCATACAAATATAATAATATTTTAATAGATATCATCATATTTAAAAAAATAAGGTAAGACAGCCCCTACTTTGATGGAGATGAACAGTTTTTAGACTCCATGAGTGTCAGTGCAAAGCTCTGAAGAGCAAACAGCCAAGTCGATTATCCCATTTCTCCTTAGCCTGGAGATATAAATCAGTCAGTGTCACTCAGGTGGTGATAAAATCAGTGTTCTAAAGGAGCTCTTGAATTCAGTTTTTATTTTTATCCATTAAGCTACGTATTCCTTATTGTTCTCAGCTGATTTGTGATTAACATTATGTGGCTCGAGTTTATGTCTGAAAATGCAGAAAATCTATTTTTTCCCATGTCATTATGATCAGGTAAATGAGAATATACATGGGAATTCAAAATATTTATTCTTTCTGCCACTGACATTACTTTCTCTTTTGGAGGAGCCTGTTGTTAACATGGAGAGGTAACCATGTACTTGCTTTCATTACCCCTACTGTCAGACCTCTAAGAAATAAACAAATCACATGGCTCATTTCTAAGAGTTTCTTTTAGTTACTGTTGCTTTGGAAACTAGTTCTTCTGTATCCATATATGTCACAACTGGAATTCTGCTATAATTTTTAAAATATCAAAAATAATTTTAATTTATAGGAATTTGTTCTTTGATTTTAACATGTTGCAGTTCAGGTACTGATAGTTTGGGGCCTTACTTGCTAACTTTTTATCTGGTAGATGAAGACAAAGACATGGAAATAAATCCAACAATAGCATCCTATATCATGTTCTAGGGATTTAAGGAAGATTCTGTGTAAGTATTTGCATTTATTCATAAAAGGGTTTATATTCCAATCTAAGTCATAATTATATTCTAATCTATCATGTTCTAGAGTTAAATTCTAATCTAAACCAAGCTTCCTTTATGGCTTGAGGAGCAAAGCAGTAACTCAGTCTCAGTTCCTAATCTCTGAGGGACTAATGTTTGTGAAATTCAATTAAAATACTAGTGACAATGTGTAAGATAACTATTTTACCCTGAGGAAAATAATACATTCATTAATTTTGCTGTTCAACCATTTCAGTTGTGTCTGACTCTTTTTAACTCCACTTGGCATTTTCTTGGAAAAGATACTGGAGAGGTTTGCCATTTCCTTCTCCAGTTCTTTTTACAGATGAGAAAACTGAGGCAAACAGGGTTAAATGACTTGCTCAGGATTGCACTGCTAACAGGTCTGAGACCAGATTTGAACTCAGATCTTTCTGACTCCAGGACTGGTACTCAATTGACTGTGACACCTAGCCACACTACATTCATTAATATCTAACATTAAAAAATAACATTTTTGGCCTTATCTTATATTCGCTTGTGTAATGGATTTTTTAAGCATAAACAAAGGATTATAAATATTATTTTTGGCCTTGTCTTATATTTGCTTGTGTAATGGATTTTTTAAGCATAAACAAAGGATTATAAATATTATTCTCAAGGTTTCAAACCAATGTTATACCCAGCATCATACGTGGAAAAAGCACTAGATTTAGTATGAATGGGTCTATCTCTTGACCTTAGAGCAGTGGTTCTCAACCTTCCTAATGTGGAGACCCTTTAATACTCATATGTGTATTAAAGTATGCGTATGAGTATGTGCATACTCGTATGCATGTGGGCAGATCCACCTGGAGAAGGATAGAGGAGCGGTGTCTTGGTTCCTAAGACCATTAGAAATATGTGTTTTCCGATGGTCTTGGACGACCCCTGTGACCCTTGTGAAAGGGTTGTTTGACCCCCAAAGGGGTTGTGACCCACAGGTTGAGAACCGCTGCCTTAGAGTCACAGTTTTCTTATCTGCAAAACAGGGGGTTGGATTTAATGACCCCTATAATGTCTTCCACATCTAGACCTATGATCCCATGGAGATGGGTGGTATTGAACCCTGATTCTTTCATTTATGTTAATTTTTTTCCTCTGAATTTTGTGGTATCTATAGATTGCATGAGCTTCCCTTGTAGATCTTTACTCAGGGCACTGACATAAATGTTGAACATATGAAGGTCAATCCTTTTGGTTAACCTTGAGGTGTTAATTCAAGTGTTCTGGCATGGTTGTTCAAATAACCACAATCCACAAGAGTTCATATTTCACCATCTACCCACAAGAATATGATGAGAAACTTTGCCAAATGCTTTACCAGAATAAACATGACTGGGCCTTACGGCATTCCTCTGACCATCCCCATAAACATATAAAAATTGGAAGTTATGTTAAACTACAAGAACAAATTGGTGCTGGAATGAACCTTAGAGGATACGTTAACCAACATCTGCATTTTACAAGACAGAAAACAAGTTCAGAGAAATCCAATTATTTGTTCAAGGTCATACAAGTAGCAGAACCTAAATAGCAGAGCTATGATTTGCATCCTGGTCTTCTGATCCCAGAGCTGACACCCTTCTATTATACTGTATAGTACAGTCAGTTTGTAAATGAATGAATCAATCAACATTTCTTAAGCACCAACCATGTACCAGGTTTGTCAGGACTTAATTCATGTTAGCTCCTAGTGATCAACACATCATTTTCTAAACGTACAAACACACACACACACACACACACACACACACACACACACAAACACTATTTAATAACCTGTTCTACAATTTTCTAGGTAATAATATCGGGCTATCTAATATGAAGTTCAAAATCTTCTCTTTTCCTTTGTGAAAATTAGGATAATTTTTGCAACTGTACTAAAGTAAGGGAAGAATTAACAGAAATAATAGTGATGTGTTATATGAATTTTGAATGGAGAGGACATAGGAAAGTGTTGAATTAATGATTTTGTCTATGTAAGAGGAATTCCTTGTATGAAAAGTTCTTCAGATGTGCAGTTCCTCTATAATTTATAGTCCCAGAGAGTTTCCTGGACTACTAAGGGTATAAGTGATTTGGCAGGATCACTTTGCTATGTGTCAGAAGTGAAACTTGAACCCAGGTCTTCCTGTTTTCAAAGATAGTGCTCTATCTACTATTTTAAGCTTTCTCTCAAGATCAAGATTTACGTAAGGAAATTAATTAGATTAACTTTAGTGTAAGGATAAAATTCCCAATAATGAGAAATAGAATGGGTCTCTCTCAATGGAAGTCTTTTGACACAAGGCTAAATAATTAGCTCTCAGGTATATTGTTGCAGGTTCAGGTTTGGTTTTTGTTTTTTTAATAAGAGTTAAATTAGATTAGTGATGTCAAACATGAGGCCCACTAGGGCTTACAACACTCTTAAGGAGTATAGCTCTACTAGATTAAAATGTAATTGAGAAATATTTAACAAAAAAATAATAAAACATAAATAATGTTAGTTCACACTTTTCTCACTCAATGTATGAAGCACTAAAAATCCTTGTGTATAGTTTAGTGGCCCCATTTCTTTTTGGGTTTAACATGACTGTGAAGAAAGTACTGTAAAAATATTGAAGTAAGGGTAGGGGTGCTCAAGATCCCCAAATACCAACCCACTGGATCCTGCCAAACACATTTGACTCAAGTCTTCTCTCGGCCAAAGAAAAGCAAAGTTTATTAAATGTTCACCATATTGGGTAGACTCTCAAGGAGCCTAAGTATCTGTGACACTTGCATTGGGCAAGCAGGCCAGAATCATCTGACACAGCGTAAATCTGTGCTAGGTCATTCTATGGCTCTCTCCCACCACCTGGGGGCAAGATGGGGTCTTATATACAGAAAAGTTATGGGAAGAATCTGGGGGTGGTCTAGAGGAGGAGTTGGGGAGGGTCTTAAGGAGGAGTTAATGAGGTCAGACTCCAGTAAATGAGTGAAGTTGCAGGAGGCTACCTAGAGATGACAGACAATGGTGGGCTAGGCCAGTTCAAGGGTATAACAGTTGATTTGGGTATAGATATTTTGATAGGCTCAAGGGTGGGGGCTACTTGGATAATGGAGGGCTAGGCTAGTAACAGAGGTTTGGGCCCAGACACAAAAAAAAGGTTTATGGCCTCTGGCAAATGCCTCATCAAATGGGAAAATTCAATCAAAGTTCAAGGGGTTTTCCCAGAGCCTGTACCTCAAAGATTCAAGGAGACCTCATCAACTGGACTGGATGACCACTGAGATCTCTTCCAATTACATGAGTTCATGATTCAATGGAAACAGACTGGTTTAGAGATAGAAGCATAGATTTTATCACCTCCTAAGTTTCCAGTAGTAAACATATTCTTTGTCTCATGTTTATTTACTGTACTCAAGATAAATCCAATACAATCTTCCCCTTAAAAAAACAAAAAAGGAACAAAGTACAACAAGAACAACAACAACTGGGAGCTTTCCCAGCCAAGAGACAGTAAGAGAATGGATACCATTGGCAAGAAAGAAACTACAGGGGACCCCTTTGTGAGTATTGATCACAGACCCAGGTACCATTTGGCATCTCTACTACCCATTACCCAGTTTAGAGTTGCAATTCTGTGTTGGAGAGGAGTGCTTACAGTCATAAGGGTGCAGGACCCCCAGGTCCTAGTTCCTAGTTGCAGTTCCAGGGAAGGGAAAAGTGCTAGTGCTTTTGGGTCACAAGGAAGAAAAAGCCCTTCTTAGGTAAAAACCAGGATGCAGATCAAGAGCACAGTGACCACACCTCTCCCCAGATTACACCACCTTGGAAGCACCAAAACTTTAGGAATCCCCAGAATTAGCCCTGAACATAAAAGGGCAAAAAATCCTGAGGCTTAGGATAGTGATATACCCCCTCCCCCAGAGGTAAGAAGAGCCAACTCTAACATAAAATTCAAAGTCAAGAAAGATGCTGGGAAAATGAGCAAACAACATAAAAAGAACCTGTCCATAAAATCTACTAAGGTGACAGAGAAGCTTAAGAAACAAACTCAGAAAAAAGACAACTACATGTAAACGCCTACAAGCAAAGTCTTAAAGAAAAATGCAGATTGAACACAAGCCCAATAAAAAAATCCTAAAAGAGCTAAAGAAAGAGACAAAACAAGAACAATAGCAACAAAAAGATTTTAAAAGTCACTTTAATGGCTAAATGGAGGATGGACTAGATTGGAGAGACCTGACGCTGATACTCCATCTGACATCAAGAAACAATAAAACAATTGTCAAAAGAATGAAAAAGTAGAAGAAAATGTGAGATATCACATTGGGAAAAAACAAGTGATCTGGAATACAGATTGAGGAGAGAAAATTTAAGAATTATTGGAATACCTAAAAGTCAAGATTTTTTTAAAAATTTGAAGGAAAACTGCCCATGTATCTTAGAACCATTGGAAAAAACAGAAATTGAAATAATCTACCAATCATTTCTTGAAAGAGCTCCCAAAATAAAAACTCCCCAGGATATGGTAGCCAAATTCCAGAGCTCACAGGTCAAGGAGAAACTATTGCAAGCATCTAGAAAGAAACAATTCAAATATTGTGAAGTAAGAGTCAGGATCATAAAAGATCTAGTATTTACTATGATAAAGGAATAGAGAGCTTTGTCTAGAAGACAAAGGAGCTAGAATTACAACCAAAAACAACCTACCAAGAACAAAAAAGTATAATTTACAGAGGAAATGTATGGACATTAAAATAAATAGGTTTCTAGGCATCCCTGATGTAAAGACCAGAGCTGAAGAGAAAATTTAAGATACAAGATTAAAAACTCACAAAACAGTTAACATGAATGAGAAATCAAGAGATATTAAATAAGGTTAAACTGTTTGACAAATAAAATATTTTGTATTTAATCCTAGAAGTGATAGGAAGCCACCAGATTTTATTGAGTAGGGGTTAACATGATCAGACCTACATTTTAGGAAAATCACCTTAATGGCTTAATGGAGGATGGATTGGATTGGGGAGAGACCTGAGGCTGGTAGCCCCATCAGCAGGCCATTGTAATAATTCAGGCTTTAGGTGTCTGCACTAGAACAATAGGAGGGGCTTATTCAAGAGTTGTTGCAAAACTGAAATCTACAGACTTTAGCAAAAGATTGGATATGAGGAGTGAGAGATTGTGAGGCATGTGGTAAAACTCCTAGGTTTTGAGCCTGGGGGGATAGTGTTGCCCTCTACAATTGAAGAGGTAAAGGAAACATATCACAATCACAGAGAAGGTAGGATTGGTGGAGTGTTTAAGAGAAAAAGCTAGTAAGTTCCATTTTGGACACACTGAGTTTAAGATGTCTACAACATATCTGTTTTGAAATGTCTGAAAGTTGGAGATACAAGGACTAGAGATCAAAAGAGAAATTGGGCCAGATAGGTAGTTTTGAAAGCCACAAACACAGAAATGGCAATTAAATTTATAGGAGCAGATGAGATCACCAGCTGAAGTAGTATAGAGAGAGAAGAGGGGCCAGAATCGAACCCTGAGGGTCACATACAATTAGAGGTAGTGATCTGAAAGAGGATCCAGCAAAGCAGAGGAGACCCAGAGAAAGCAGTCAGATAGCTAGGTGTCTCCACCAGAAGAGAAGAGAGCCTTAAAAAGGAGAGAGTAATCAACAAAGTCAAAGGCTGCAGAGAGGTCAAGGAGAAGAGTATTGGGGAAAGGCCACTGAATTTGACATCTAAGAAATCTTTAGTAACTTTGGAGAAAGTAATTTCCATAGAATGATAAGACCTGGAGGCAGATTATAAAGGGTTAAGAAGAAAGTAAGAAGAGAGAAAGCAGAGGTACCTATTGTAAACCTTTTCAAGGAGTTTTTTACAAAGGGCAGAAGATATATGGGATTATAGTTAGTGGAGGTGGAAGGACTAAGTGAGGATTTCTCATTAAGCTTTAAAGTGTTTCATATGCACTCTCCCCTCCTTCCCCATCCAGTTGTTAAACACCAACACATCCTTGAATGCAGCACATCATTATCATCTCATAATTAACAGAAGATGTAGAGAACATAAGATTTCATTGTGCTTATTGTTTATCGATTATAAAAAATTTATTCAATAGAATAAAAGATAACTTTTACAGGCTCTTTTATAACAAGTCATCTTCTGTTTATACAACAAGATAATTCAAGATTTCTAGGAAAATAAAATAAGAGAAATAATTCTGGTTTTCTAATAATAAGAAATAAAATAGTTTTCTGATAATAAGCATCAGGTGAGGTAAAACATTAGGGAGAAGTGTGTTCATCAAAGGTCTTAAAAACATAATATTAAACTCATGTTTACTTAATTCTTTTCACAATTGTCCTAAATACTATCCATATCATGGTCATACTCATAAATAATGTCCGAAATAATCTCTGTGACAACTCAATCTCAATTCTAGTCTCATCCCAAATCCCAGGAGAGGCAAATGAAACCTCACTTAACTCATTTTCCTGGGACACAGATAATGCTGACTGGTTAAATGTCATAGAAGGAAACCTTAGAGAGCCACACCAAATTTATATAAAAGATAATGGAAAGGATATTGCAAGAGAAGTGAAAGTTACAACGGTCATTTGGCCCTCATGTAGTTTGTGGTCCAATAAATATGGGGTCAAAAGACCAGGGTTCAAAACTTGGTTCTGCCACTAACTATGTGACATTGGGCAAGTCTTTGTCTTTCTGGGTCAGCTTTGTTATTCATAAACATGGTTTTGATTCACCTAACCAGTTGTCCTCACTGGTTGCACTCTTCTAGGTATGATATTATGATCCAGTCATTCACTCAGTAAGCATTTATTAAGAGTGTTCTATGTTCTTTTTCCATCTGGTAAATTCAACTTTTTAAGACATTCTTCTCCTCATTGGCTTTTTGGGCCTCTTTTGCCATTTGAGTTAATCTATATTTTAAGGTGTTATTTTCTTCAGTCAAGTTGTTGACTCTCTTTTCATGATTTTCTTGCATCATTCTCATTTCTCTTCCTAATTTTTCCTCTACTTCCCTATTTTTGGTTTTCAAAATCCTTCTTAAGCTCCTCTATGGCCTGTAACCAGCTTACACTTTTCTTGGAAGCTTTTGTTGCAGAAGTTCTGACTGTGTTGTCTTCCTCCTGTTCCATGATTTGATCCTTTTTGTCCCCAAAAAAGGAATCCAAAGTTGTATTGCTGTTATTACTTTGCTTCCTTTGCCTGCTCATGTTGCCAGTCCATTATTTGACTTTTTAGCTCTGTGGAACTCTGCTTCCAAAGGGGAAAGTTTTGTCGCAAATCACTGGGGTTTTCGCAGCTGCTGGAGCTATTAGGAGGCCGCTGCAGCCCCCACCAGCTTTGACTCACTGAAAACGCACTTCAGGACCACCAGCCAAGACCACGATCCTGATCCAGGCAGCTTAAGGCAAAAGCGCTTAGCCTCTGAATCAGCAGTTCTCAACCTGTGGGTTGTAACCTCTTTAGGGGTCAAACAACTCTTTCACAGGGGTCACAGGGGTCACCTAAGACCATTGGAAAACATATTTCCTATGATCTTAGGAACTGAGACACCACTTCTCTATCCATCTCCAGGTGGGTCCACCCACATGCAGATATGCCCACATACAAGTATTAAAGGGTCGCAGCATCAGGAGGGTTGAGAACCACTGCTCTGAATGATAGTTTGACCCCCTGAAATCTGCAGGCCAAGAGCTCTGAAACAGCCATGTGGAGGTGGTGGCAGGGCCGCCACGTCTGCTCTTTATTGCCCTGGGGACAGTTGGCTGGACCCGCTTTTCTCTCCCAGATTTAGCCAAGTTCCACTAACCTTTCACTTAGCACTTGTTTCTCATGGGTTGATAACTCTGGAAATTGCCACAGCTGCCGCTGATCCACTCTCCCCAAAGCTCCAGCCATGGCTTGTCCTGGTTGCCCCAGGGCCAAGCTGCGGTTTCAGGCCAGGCTGGTTTCGGCTCCCTGCACTGCAATGAGCCCTTCCTGTCCCACCTGCTGGGTTGCCTTAAATGGGAGCTTTGTTTATCTGTACTTTTGTGAGTTCTACAGCCCCAAAACTTGCCTAGAGTCAAATTCCACAGGTATTTGAGGTGATCATGCGCAGTTCTCCTGCTTCTACACTGCCATCTTGGCTCCAAGAGTGTTCTATGTTTCTATGTTCCAAGAACTTTGTTAGATACTAGGAATACAAATTTTAAAAAATCATATCTCGCCTAAAATGTATCACTCTAATGAGTGATATTAATGAACACAATTTTCCATCCAACCTCTGACCAAAGCAGATTATAGCAAAAGTACCACTTCCCTTATTCTAGACACTATAATACATTTATTAATGTAGCTCATAACTTCTCTGAAAGAATATAATCTCTTATTCTAATATATAACCAGGAATTTTTTTCATCTAGGGAAAAACAGTTAAGCATAGATGGGAAGGGGCTATCACAGGTCCTCTCCCCATGAAAGGGTTGGGACCTAAGGATAACCACAAGGTTGACAGATTCTAGAGCAGCAGTTCTCAACCTGTGGGTTGCAACCCCTTTGGGGGTCGAATCAGGTCACCTAAGACCATCGGAAAACACATATTTCCGATAGTCTTAGGAACCGAGACATCACTCCTCTATCCATCTCCAGGTGGGTCTTCCCACATGCAGATACGCCCACATACGAGTATTAAAGGGTTGCAGCATTAGGAAGGTTGAGAACTACTGCTCTAGAGGAAATGCTTGCACCCATGCTGAGGCTTTGGCAAAGAGACTGTAGGGATGGTGGTATAGTAGGCTAATGATGTACAGTGGCCAGAAGGTAAAAATGTGTTATTCTGGAGAGGAAGAAATCTCAGAGAAAGGTTGTTTCACTCTCACTCTGGCCTTGGCATCTTCAAACAAAAACTCATTTTCCTCATGTTAATTGTCTAAGTTCATATTAAGTTTACACTTTATTCAAATTTCTAAATCTTTCCCCACCCCCCATAAATTGTTATTCAATTATATCTCCTGTGCTAGTACTGATGGTTTTCTGAAACTAAATGCATGACTTTTATACCCACACCTTATTTTACATCTTAGAATATAATAAATTTCCACTTGGATTCTAGATTTTCCAAATCTTACCTCCTTTGATAAGCACAGAGAAAGAGAAGATTATCAAAGTTCTAATATGGCATGTCTATTTTAGGGCCATTTAGTTAGACTGGGGCAAAATTATGGTACCTTGAGTACAGTAAAAAATTCCAAAAACCCTGAAATAAACAAAGTAAATATGTTTTAAAAAGCACTCTCCATATCTAACAGGGATAATTAATATAATACATTGGTGCATTATAATATTTTTCCTGAGGAAAATATGTGAATCAGGGAACTAAAATAGCATGTAGATTTCTGAAAACCTTTAAGTAAAACTATACTTCATTTGCAACTATAAATTAGATCATCAAAGATCCCTTTGCCTCACAATAATTACATATCAGATGTTGTTCAATACACATAAAATACATTCTTTTTCTTTATGCAAGTATGCAATAACACCTTGTAAAAATAAGATCTGTTTATTTGATTGTTATTCTGAGTTTAATTTAAAGATAAAAATAGAAACATAAAATGGCTCATTCAGTATTTATAATGCAAGAATATTTAATCATAAACATTTTCCCACCTCTGGAATATATCAAATAAACATAAATATAATAGAAGATATTTTGAAATGAATACAAATATATAATATAAATTATGAATCATTGAAATTACCAGCCCAGCTATTTCATGTTTAGGTGAGTAGGTGCTTGCTATTTGCAAGGCTGATTAGTACCTTAGAATAACCAGAATTTATAGAGTAAAGGAGTCTCTCATAAATATTTCTAGCTAAATGCTGAAATGGACTGAAGACTGAACTTCTTAACAATCTGTTCTGGACTGTCAAGAAACTATTGTTACACTTTATTCAAGAGAGCAAGCTTCCTTTCAACAACCAAGGCCAGTGATCACTTCCTACCATGTATAGAGTCTGTAAGGCAATGAAAACACTATTGTAACGATCAGTCTTGGCCTTGAAGAAAAAGGAGGATGTGTACCTTCCTCTCTTCTTTGTAGAGGTGAGGACCATGAATGTGGAACATTGCATAAACTGTCAGATTCAGGAGATAGGCTGGTTAATTTTATTGAATTTATTTTTCCTCTCCTTTTTGTTATTTGCTACATGAAATGGCTATCAGGGGCTGGGAAAGATATATCTAGAAATAAAAGTGATATACTGATTAGTACTAAAAGTTGGTTTTGGTTTTGGTTTTTAAACAAAACACTGCACTCTTCTCAACAGTGGTTTCACTTTTTTTTTTTCCAGGGATAATCACAAAGTCCTCAGCTGGTCAGTCCTCATTAGGTGAGAAGTGGCTGATGCTGGCTCCATGATTTAGGCTTGTCCAGGTCCCCTGGAGGGGGCATACAAAGGTAAAGTATTCCTATGCTAAACACACACCACAGAAATTAGGTGGGTCTTAAGTTTTACAACTAAAAACACTGCCCCTTCCCCTTCTCATTCATTATTTTCCCCTCCACTTCATAATCTATGCCTTGAGGACTTGGAGCCTTACAATTGTTTGTGATAAAGTTATCTTTTCCTTACTTTCCTACTCACACGCTCCTCCCCTAAGGCCTTAGGATTTGGTGGCATCATGATTGGTTTAGGACAGGAGTTCTTAACCATTTTTGTATCACAGACATCTTTAATAGTCTAGTGAAGTCTACTGGCCACTTCTCATATTAATATTTACTGCCTACATTCATAAGTAAAAGAGTGCTAAATTTCAGTTTGAGGTTAATGAAAATAAAGATACAATTTTTTTTCCTATCCAAGTTCATGGACCACCTATAATTTATCCATGAACCCTTAGGGTGTCCATAGACCCCAGGTTAAGAATACCTGATCTAGGAGTTGTAAAAGGGAGCCAGGCCTGGGATTCATCAGAAAAATCGTTACACATCGCATGTAAATTGGGGGTGGAAGTTACAGTTTCTTTTTAGATAACTTCAAAAATGATGTGGTACAGGCTTTGGGAAACCCCTTGAATTCTGACTGAATCTTCCCACTTGATGAGGCATTTGCCTGAGGCCATAAGCCTTTCATTATAGCAAGGTCCAAATTTCTTACTCTTACTAGCCTAGCCCTCCATTGTTCATCTACACCACCCCCCCTCCATCCCCCATCCTAACAAAATATCTATACCCAAATCTGTTACCCTTAAACTAGCCTAGCTCTCCATTGTCTGTGTCATTTCCAGGTAGTCTTCAGCTAGTTCTCTCCCTTAATCTCATTACTGGAGTCTGACCTCATTTGACTCTTCCTCAAGACCCTCCCCAAACTCCTCCTCTAGACCACCCCTAGATCCCTGCCACAATCTTTCTGTATATAAGATGCATCTTGCCTCCATGAAGGGGCTGAGAATTCAATCTAGAGCAGACTCATTCTGTGTCAGATTGTTCTGGCCTTCTTGTCCAGTACAAGCATCACAGATACTTAAGCTCCTTAAGAGTCTACCCATGAAGACAAATCTTTAATAAACTTTGCATTACTTTGGCTGAGAGAAGACTTAAGTTGAATTCATTTGGCAGGGCCCGGTGTGTTGATATTTTGGGGTCTCGGGCACCCCTAAACCTTAAACCTCAACAAAAAACATACATTATGTTGTATACCCAAAGCTCTATAACAGAGCTTCTTAATCTGAAGTACGTGACGTTGGTTTAACATATTTTGATAACTGTTTTGCTATAATTGGTTTCCTTTATAGCCATTTATGTATCATATTTTATGTATTTAAAAACATTATTCTGAGAAGAGGTCCATAGGATTTACCAGACTGACAAAGGGGACTATAACACAAAAAAAAGATTAGAATCCCAAATGTCTAGAGTAGGAGCTTTATCCAGCAACAGCTCTTTACAGTTCATGAACCTAACATATAAGCAAAAGTGTTCTTAACTCAAAATCTGGGAGGCTCCTCAACAACCCAGCTCCATTTTTATGATGAGGTAACAAGAGCTGTAGTAACTTAAGCCTCTCTGATGCTATTTTGGGAGTTTTCTTCTCCTTACACTTAGATCCTAAGGGAAGGACCTAGATTAGAGGAAGCTGAAAAATTGAAAGGATTTTGTTTGTCTCCTTAGCAGTCAAGAACAAAAAAGAAGGGGGGAAGGCCAACAGAGGTAAATACTCCACCTAGCTCTCTGAGTGCTGAAGGCTCAGAAGTGTTTTGGGGGGTGGGAGTTGACAATGGTATATCGCACAACTCCATTTTAAGGGAGAGTCTATTGCTAGGATTGTTCCTTTGTATCAGAATCCAAAAGAGAAGTTCATTGTCAGTCTGATTCCCAATGAAACCTTAAAAGTCTTCAAACTGTTTTGCCTCTAGAAGGCTGTTACACTTGGCTGTGAGAATCACTTGTATTACATAGGAATGTTTTTTTTTCAGAAATGGAAAAAGAATTAATGACAAAGCTGGTAGTGATGGGGTTTAGTCTTTGGGAATCTCCTTGAATCTTCCCACTTGATAAGGCATTTGCCTGATGCCATAAGCCTTTCATTATTGCTAAACCCAAATCTGTTACTCTTAACCTAGTCTAGCCCTCCATTGTCCAGGTACTTCCCACTCTTGATCTTATCGAAATATCTAGGCCCAAATCTATTACCCTTAAACTAGCCTGCCCCTCCATTGTCTGTCATTTCCAGGTGGCCTTCAGCTATTTCCCACCCTTAATCCCATTCCTGGAGTCTGACTTCAGTTTCTCAAGATGTTGCTTAGACTCCTCCTGAAGACCCTCTCCAAACTCCTCCTCTAGACCACCCCCTAGATCCCTCCCACAATCTTTCTATATATAAGATCTATCTTGCCTCCATGAAGGGGCTGAGATTAATCTAGCACAGACTTACTCTGTGTCAGGTTATTCTGACCCACTTGTCAATACAAGCTTCACAGATACTTAGGCTCCTTAAGAGTCTACACATTATGATGAATCTTTAATGAACTTTGCTTGACTTTGGCTGAGAGAAGATTTGAGTTAAATTCATTCAGCAGGACCCAGCATGTCGGTATTTTGGAGTCTTGAGCATCGCTAAATCCTAAACCTCAACAGAAGGAAGTGAATTTCAATATATCCATGTCAGTTATACTCTCGTCTTATGGTATCAGGGTCTAGTTTTCTCTCTCCTAATATACAGATGATGGCACTTTCACTAATGCCAACTAGTAGGAATGCTATGGAAGGACAGTTGCCTAACATCTAGTACAGCTAATTTACCATGGCAAATATGAAAAAGGTCCTTTAGGCCTATATATAGCCTTGTTTCTAAACTAGTACAAATGCATGGTGGACAGAAGGGAAGCCAAATGAGCCAGAGTCACACCACCCACCTATCATCAGCCCTGAAAAAAAGAGTATTCTGCTATTTTAAAAATTATTTTCTATTCCTTTCCTCTATTTCTCCCCAACAACCAATTAAGGAAGGAGGACTTATTGGAAAAGATTAAAGCAGTCTTGAATCCTGCCTCAAGAATCATCACTTGTAGGCTGAATGAAGACTTGTCCTAATTGCTTGACAATCTCTGTTTTTGTTGCTCTGTATTATTATTATTAACTAACTTAACTCCAACTGTGTTGGAGAGGCAGGCCTGTGTACCCAGTTGTATTAAGGATAGTTGCCCCAATATAGCTTCTATGTACTTGAGGGGTGTCTGTGGTAGTCTAGAAAACCATTCTGCTTTTCGAAGTTTAGCCTTTCTGTCTGTTCAATACATGTCTCCTATTTTTGACTAAAATCACTTCATTTTCTGGAATTTTCTACACCTGGAACCTCCATGAAATTATTTCCCATGCATATGCAACCTCCCTAACTGGAAACTCCTTAACCACGCCCTCAGAGGTATAAAAACAATCTGTGCACTTGAACAAAAAAAGTAAAATTTGCATATCTCTCTTAAGACTTTTCTCTCTTTCTATCTATCTACATATAAGTATATATACACATCTGTATATAACTATAGATACACAGATGTATATATACATTTATGTATGCATCTTGGAGTGTATGCATATATACATACATATAGAGAGAACTGCATTCTTACTTTTACTTTAATACGAAAGAAAAAAAGTAGAAATCTTCAGAAGAAAAGGAAAATATTATAACATCTGGACCCTCTGGAACAGAGAATGAACTTATGAGAATCTTGAGAGTAGTTTAAAAACTCATTAGGATGATAGATATAATATATTTCAAAGATGAATTTTAAAAGACAAGAATGAGAAATGACAGCTTAAAATGGGTATGAACAATCGTAATAAAGCAAAAAACTGTAGAAGGTGAACAGGGGTATAGGTAGAAGACAAAAATGCAAGGATGGCAAAACAAATAACACAGTAAAACTTAAAAAAAAACAATAGCAGTGCGACTAGTATATTTCAAATTTCTACAAACCACAGGAATAGAATTAGAGGACCACTTGATGAAACAATCTGGAAATTATTAGATGCCAAGAAAAATTCAAAGATAAGATAAGTATGAGTATCAGGATGTCTAATATGAAAAAACTAAAGAATAAACAATATCAATATACAAACACATAAGTGTTACAGTGGATTTTTTTAAAAAGGCTATCAATACAACCATTCTGGAGAGCAATCTGGAACTATGCCCAAAGGGCTACAAATAATTGCATACCCTTTGACCCAGCAATACCACTGTGGGGATTATATCCCAAAGAGATTACAGAAGAGGGAAAAGGTCCCATATGTGCAAAAATATT
>CM053581.1:480501338-480539980 GCA_028627135.1 Pseudochirops cupreus
GGGAGGGGAGAAAATCTGAAACTCAAGTGATTGTGGAACTGAATCTTATAAATTAAAAGTAAATAAGTAAATAAAAAAATTTTTAAAAAAAGGCTATCAATAAATATAGGACTTTTATGTATTAAAAAACCACTAGCAAACAGAAATATAAAGACATTGTCCTTATTTTTTCAAAAACATTCCTCTAAAATCAAGATTTGGCATTAATTTAATGGTAAAATATTAGAAGTAGAAGATTGAAGCAAGGATGCCCATTATCACTCTTATTATTTACTATAGTACTCAAATGTTGGCTATAATAATTACAAGAAAAGCAAATTAAAGGAATAAACTAATAAAACAAGATGATCCCTCTTTCTAAATATAAAGTCCAATCCTAGAAAATGTCATGATATCTGTGTATTATTAGCAAAAGCCAAGAAGGAAACACAGATACACTTAAAAATCTAGCAGTTAACATACCAAGTAAGGTATAGGATTTATATAAAGCTATAACACATTTTTCAGAGAAGCAAAAGAAAAGCAAAATAAATGGAGAGTCAGTGTTCATGGCTAGGTTATGTCAACTAGGTTAGCAAAAATTATGATATTACTGAAATTACTTTGCATATTCCACATTCAAGAATAAGGAAGGTGACAGTATCCCTGTATTCATTCCTGGTAAGGCTATATTTGGAACAGTATATTCAGCTCTGCATGGCATATTTTACAAAGCATATTGATAAGCTGGTGAGTGCCAAGAAGAAGGCAAGCAGGATAATGAAGAATCCTGAATGCATGCCATATGAGGAACAGTTGAAGGAAATAAACATGAAGTCACATTTAGCCTAGAGAAGAGAAGACCTACTGGAACATAATAACTCTCTTCAAGTAATTTAAATAATATCATTTGAAAGAAGGGTTAGGTTTGTTCTTATCATCTTCAAATGATAGAAGTAGGAGAAATAAAAAGAGGATGCAAAAAGTTCAATTCAGGCCTAATTTTTGAAAAAAGCTTCTAATACTTAAAGATGTAATGTAATAAAGTGGAATGGGCTGCCTCAGGGGGTACTAGGCATCCTTTCACTAAAGATCTTCAAGGAAAAACTGAAAGACCACATTTTAGGTATGTTATAGAGAGGATAGTTTTTCTTTTTTTTTTTTAACTTTTCTTTATTTTTTTAGCTCACATCATTCTTTTCCATGAGATTTTGAGTCACAAATTTTCTCCCTGTCTTTCCCCTACCCACCACCCCAAAACAGTGATGCCACTGTATATCCCCACCCCAATCTGCTCCCTCCTATATCCTCCTCCATCACCCTTCTGACTTTCTGGTAGGGCAAGATGGATATCCCTACCCTGGTGCCTGTATATCTTTTTCCCAGTTGCATGTGAATAATAATAATAATTTTTATTATTATTATAATATATATGTGTGTGTATATATATATGTATATATATATATATATATATACATTTTTTTAAACATTTGATCTTAGAACTTTAAATTCTAGATTCTTTCCCTTCCTCCCTTGTCACCCACCCCCCACTGGAAAGACAAGCAATTCAATACAGGTTGTACATGTGTAGTTACACAGAATATCACCACAATGGACATATTGTGAATGACTGACTACATTTCTCTCTTTCCTATCCCGCCCTCCACTTGTTCTATTCTCTACTCTGTCCCTGTCCCTTTACAAAAGTTTGTGCTTCTAACAACCTTCCTTCCCAACCTGCCCTCCCCTCCATCATCCCCCCTCTCATTCTCTTCCCCCCTACTCTCCTATAGGGCAAGATACCCAATTTAGAGTGTGTGTCATTCCTTCCCTAAGCCAAATTCAATGAGAGTAAGGTTGAATCATTCCCTTTTGCCTTCCTGTTCTTCCCCTCCATTGTAACAGTTATCCTTTGCCTCTTCTTTATGAGATGATTAACCCATTCTATTTCTCCCTATCTCCGCTCATTCTATTCCTCTCCTACTTCTCCATTTCACCTTTTAAAATATCATCCCTTCCTATTCAATTGATGCTGTGCCCTCTGTCTATGTACACACACACACACACACACACACACACATATACACAAACACACACATTTAATTTCCCTTCACCTATCCTCATACTGAGAAAAGTTTCATAAGTTACAATTATCGTTTTTCCATGTTGGAATGTAAATAGTTCAACTTTGATAAGTTCCTTATGATTTCTTTTCCATGTTTACCTTATCGTGCTTCTTGTATTTGAGTGTCAAATTTTCTATTCAGTTCTGGTTTTTCATCAGGAATGCTTGAAAGCTCCACCTCATTGAATGACCATATTTTCCTCTGAAACATTGTACTCAATTTTGCTGGGTAGGTGATTCTTGGTTTTAATCCTAGCTCCTTTGATCTCTGGAATATCATATTCCAGGCCCTTAGATCTCTTAATGTAGAAGCTGCTAGATCCTGGGTTATCCTGATTGTGTTTCCACAATATTCAAATTGTTTCTTCTTGGCAGCTTGTATTATTTTCTCCTTGATCTGGAACCTGGATATCATATTCCTAGTTTTCTTTTTGGGATCTTTTTCAAGAGGTGATTGGTGAATTCTTTCAAGTTCTATTTTGCCCTCTGGTTCTAAAGTCTCAGGGCAATTTTCCTTGAGAATTTCTTGAAGGATGATTTCTAGGTTCTTTTTTTGATCATGGCTTTCAGGTAGTCCAATAATTTTTAAATAGTCTCTCCTGGATCTATTTTCCAGGTCAGTGGTTTTTTCAATGAGATATTTCCCATCGTCTTTTATTTTTTCATTTGTTTGGATCTGTTTAATAGTATCTTGATTTCTCATAAAGTCATTAGCTTCCATTTGCTCCACTCTAATTCTCTGTTTCTCACCCTAGGGGCAGAAGGTTGGACTCTCTCCCCCAAATTTAGCCAAGTTCCACTGACCTTTCCCTTTTTTCCTTGTTTCTTATGGGTTGATAATTCTGGAAATTGCCACAGCTGCCAGTGATCCACTCTCCCGAAAGCTTCAGCTGCACCTTGTTCTGGCCGCCCTAGGGCTACAGCTGAGGGTTCCTGCAGTGCTGGTATGGGCTCCCAGCATGTTGTGATGAACCCTTCCAGTCCAACTGCAGGGCTGCCTTCAGTGGGAGCTTTGTTACTCTGTCATTTTGTGGGTACTGGAGATCTAAAATGTGTGTAGAGTCATATTTTATAGGTATTTGAGGTGGTTATGTGGGAAGCCACGGAGTTTTCCTGCTTCTAAGCCACCATCTTGACTCCACCCCCCCCCCAGGATATTTTTTCAAGCATAAATTGAACCAGATGACCTCTGAGATCTTTTCAACTGCCAGGTTTCTGTATGCATGACTCATTTTGCTATTTTAACAGGAGTAACTGGTTTGATCAATACTTTGCATTTACCAAATTGAGTCAAGGGTGCCACTGATGCACCTGAGCAAAGGTACAGAATAGCCAGTATAGCACTCATAGAATCATAGAGCTGGAAAGAAATGAAAGACTGTCGAATCCAGCTCTATTTTTTTATATATGAGGAATCTAAATCAAGAAAGGTTGTAACTTGCCCAGGATTACACAGCTAAGCATATAAGGAAGGATTTGAACTCAAGTCTTCCTGACTCCAAATCCAGTATTCTATCCACAATGCCTTTCATCAAAACAAACAAACAAACAAAAACCCAAACCTTTGCCATAGAAGAACATTGTATCTTACAGTGATAAGTACACAGGCAGATGTCTTTCTCTCTTCATATAAATCGTCCCTTTATAATTTATGTTCTCTGGATATACTTTATGTTCTTGGGGGGAAAGTTAACATTTCACTTTTCAAAAGATCAGATATAAACTTCCTAAACATTTTTAAGAGGGCACTTAGAAATTTGTTTCCTTGTTTCTCCCAGTTTTTTTTTCCCCTCCTTCCTTATCCTCACCACCCCTTCCAAGAAAATCCACACAAATTTAGGATCAAGTTTCAAATATCAAACATGACTTCTGATAAATAAGCCCCTTTGTGGGAATTAAGTAAAATTTATAAGAATACAAGTCATTCCCCAATTGATAAATGGTCAAAGGATATGAACAGGCAATTTTCAGAGGCAGAAATTAAAGATACCTTTAAGCATATGGAAAAATGCTCTAAATCACTATTGATTCTAGAAATGCAAATCAAAACAACTTTGTGGTACCACACCTCACCAGTCATATTGGCTAAGATGACAAAACAGGAAAATGACAAATGCTGGAGAGGACGTGGAAAAATTGGAACACTAATGCATTGTTGGTGGAGTTGTGAACTGATACAACCATTCTGGAGAGCAATCTGGAACTATGCCCAAAGGGCTATAAATAATTGCATACCCTTTGAGCCAGCAATACCACTGTTGGGATTATATCCCAAAGAGATCACAAAAGTGGGAAAAGGACCCATATGTACAAAAATATTTATTGCAACTCTTTTTGTGGTGGCAAAAAACTGGAAATTAAGGGGATGCCCATCAATTGGGGAATGGCTGAACAAGTTATGGTATATGAATGTAATGGAATACTATTGTGCTATAAGAAATGGGAAGGAGATGGACTTCATAAATTACCTGGAGAGGCTTATACAAATTAATGCTAAGAGAGATGTAGAACCAGGAAAAATTTGTACACAATCACAGACACATCGTATGTGTGATGACCAACCCTGATAAACTGGACTCTACTCAGCAACGCACACCTAAAAGACAACTCTACAAGTCTCAGGATGGAAGGAGATACCTAAACTCAGAGAAAGAGCTAGAAAGACTAGAGTTTAAATGGAGACTGAAGCAATACATGCTATTGTTCTTTTTTCAAAAACAAAAAAAGAAGAAGAAGCCCCTGTGTGCGGCTCTTGCTTCTTAGGACTCCACCATCTACAATCAACACCTTAAGGTCTTTATTCTGAAATTATTTTTTGTTAAGCATTTTACAAAGTGATGCATTTTACTTTACAAGTACAGATAACTTGACCTTTATATTTTCAACTTCAAAAATCTTTTGGACATCTCACTCTACTATTTATTTTGTCTACTCACAGTCCTATTTACTTTTTCCAGTCACTCAAAGTTTCTAAATTGGAAACCTATGCAGGAAAACAACTAGTTTTTTTACTGTTTGTCTCACCTTATATTATTAATAAAGAACTCTACAGTGTGACTTCCATGATGAAAAAAGCAGGTGACTAATTCCTGCCACAAAGCTTCAGCGTGCAAAAAGCAAATGATAAGTTCCTGGCCTTGAATCTAATTCCCCAGTTAATTTTGACCACTCAAAATATATTCAGTGTTAGGGACCTGTCTTCACAGAAGAGGCAGTGTAGGATATTAGAGACAGGACTGATTTCAGAATCAGAGGTCCTACACACTACCTGGGTTACCTCAGACAAGTTGCAACTTCCCTGGGTCTTAGTCCCCTTATGTAAAATAAAGTTAGACTAAATGACCTCTGAACTTCTGTCTAGCTCTATATCTATGATCCAATGATAATTTTCTTTACAAGAGGGGATTAGAAGAAACAAACATTTAATTATTTTAAAAATATTTTTATTTACTACTTAACTAGAAAAAATCTAGAAAAGTCATGGACTCTAAAAGTTATAAAGAACTCAGGATTATTAAATCTGCAAGGAACCTCAGAGACTATCTAGTCCAAACTCTACCTGATGAGAAGCTCCCTACCCTCCATTTCACTACATTTCATTTGAAGATTATTCTAGTTGTTAGGAAGTTCTTCCTTACATTGAATCAAGATAGTCCTCTCTTTGAATGCTCTCCCTCCTCTGCTCTGACTATTGACCTCTCTTGCTTCCTTTAAGTCCCAATTAAAATCCCACCCTCTTTAAGAAGCCTTTCCTAACTCCTCTTAATTTCAGGGCCTTGTCTCTTTTCATTATTTTCTATTTATTCTGTCTAGAGCTTGCTTTGTATATATTTGTTTGCATGTTGTCTTCTCTGTTAGATTGTAAGTTCTTTGAGGGTAGGTATTGTCTTTTGTTACTTTCTGTATCCCTAGCACTTGGCATGATATATGGCAAATAGTAGCACTTAATAAATGATTATTAAATTGAATTTGATGTCTTTATTTTTTTCCCTCTAGAGTCAAGAAGAATAAATATGTTCACAATGACAATCCTTCAAACATTTGGAGATTGTAATTATGGTCCCCCAAGTTTTTCTTTTTTAATTGTTGACATTATGCCCCAAACTAACAACATTTTCCAAAAGGGGAAAAACCCAATAAAGTCATTTAACTTGATTAAATGCCAAGTTCTCATGTTATGATATCATCTCAGATTCTTCTATAGCAAATAAAGTAGGAAGTTTGAATCTCTGATTAGAAGCTTAATCACAGGGGGCAGAACCAACATGGTGGCACAAAAGCAGGAAAACTCCATGGTTCCACCCATAACCACCTCAAATATCTATAAAATATGACTCTAAACAAACTTTAGAGCTACAGAACCCACAAAATGACAGAGAGAAACAAATCTGCTGAAGGCAGCCCTGCAGGCAGACAGAAAGAGTTCATCGCAGCATGCTGGGAGCAGAGCTGTGGCACAGTGAGACAATGGTTTTAGCCCCAGAGTGGCCCCCTATCAGACACAGCTGGAGGAACTTTGGAAGAGTGCATCACCAACAGCTGTGTGGATGTTTCCAGATTTATCAACCCATAAATGTCAAAGAAAAAGGGAGAGGTCAGTGTGGACTTTGGGAACAGGGAGAAAGAGTGCTGTCCAGCCTCTGCCCCCAGCAGGGAGAAGCAGCTCAATTGTGGTGGCTGTGCAGCTGCCTCCACAAGGCTGCTTCAGAGCTCTTGGTCTGCAAACTGTAGGGGAACCAAGAAACCATTCTGAGGGGTAATCAATCTTGCTTTAACCTGCCTGGATCTGGATTGCAATCATTGGTGGTGGTCCTGAGGTGTGTGACCAGTGAGCCAGAGCTGGTGGGAGCTGCAGAGACGGCACCTCTCAATAGCTCCAGCAGCTGTGAAAACCCCAGCAATTTGGGACAAAGCTCTCCTCTCTGGAAGCAGAGTTCTACTGTGGCAAAAAGCTCAAAAGTCAAGTAATTGAGTGGCAACATGAGCAAGCAAAGGAAGCAAAGCAAGTACAGCAATCCAACTTTAGATTCCTTTTTTGGGCACAAAAAGGATCAAAGCATGGAATAGCAGGAAGACAACACAGTCAGGACTCCAGCATCAAAAGCTTCCAAGAAAATTATGAACTGATTATAGGCCATAGAGGAGCTTAAGAAGAATTTTGAAAACCAAATAAGAGAAGTGGAGGAAAAATTGGGAAGAGAAATGAGAATGATGCAAGAAAATCATGAAAAGAGAGTCAACAACCTGACTGAAGAAAACAACACCTTAAAAATAAATTAACTCAAATGGCAAAAGAGGACCAAAAAGCCAATGAGGAGAAGAATGCCTTAAAAAGGTAAATTTTCCAGATGGAAAAAGAATCTCAAAAGCTCACTAAAGAGAATAATTCCTTCAGAATTAGACTGGAGCAAATGGAAGCTAATGACTTTATGAGAAATCAAGATATTGTTAAACAGATCCAAACAAGTGAAAAAATAGAAGGTAATATGAAATACCTCATTGAAAAAAACCACTGACCTGGAAAATAGATCCAGGAGAGATAATTTAAACATTACTGGACTACCTGAAAGCCATGATCAAAAAAAGAACCTAGAAATCATCCTTCAAGAAATTCTCAAGGAAAATTGCCCTAATGTTTTAGAACCAGAGGGCAAAGTAGAGGTTGAAAGAATTTACCAATCACCTCTTGAAAAAGATCCCAAAAAGAAAACTCCTAGGAATATGATATCCAAGTTCCAGAGTTCCCAGATCAAGGAGAAAATATTACAAGCAGCCAAGAAGAGACAATTTGAATACTGTGGAAACACAATCAGGATAACCCAGGATCTAGCAGCTTCCACATTAAAGAATCTAAGGGCCTGGAATATATATTTTCCCCTGAAACATTGTACTCAATTTTGCTGGGTAGGTGATTCTTGGTTTTAATCCTAGCTCCCTTGATCTCTGGAATATCATGTGATATTCCACACATGTGAGTGTGTGTATATATGTGTACAGGTACACATAGACAGAGGGCACAGGATCAATTGAATAGGAAGGGATGGCATTTAGAAGATGAAATTGAGAGGTAAGAGAAGAATATAATGAGAGGAGATTGAGAGAGACAGAATGGAGTAAGTTATCTCATATAGAAGAGGCAAGGGAAAATTGTTGCAATGGAGGGGAAGAACAGGAAGGCAAAAGGGAATGAGTCAACCTTACTCTCATTGAATTTGGCTTAGAGAGGGAATCACATAAACACTAAATAGGGTATCTCACCCTACAGAAGAGTAGGGGGGGAAGGAATGAGAAGGGGGATGATGGAGGGAAGGGCAGGTTGGGAGGGAGGGTAGTTAGAAGCACACACTCTTGAAAAGGGACCAGGTCAAATTAGAAAACAGAACAAGTTGGGGGCAGGATAGGATGGAGGGAAATATAGTCAGTCTTTCACAATATATCTACTATGGAAATGTTTTGCATAGCTACACATGTGAAACATATATTGAATTGCTTATCTTTTCAGCAATGGTGGGTGATGAGCAAGGAAGGGAAAGAATCTGGAATCCAAAATTTTAAAATCAAATGTTTAAAAAATATATTATTATTATTTTTTCTTTACATGCAACCAAGAAATAAGATATACAGGCACTAGGGTAAGGAGATCCATCTTGCCCTACTGCAAAGTGGGAGGAGGAATAGGGGAGGATATAGGAGAGAGCAGATTGGGGGAGGAGGTATACAATGGGATCGCTGTTTTGGGGTGGTGGGTATGGGAAAGACGGGGAGAAAATTTGTAGCTCAAAATCTTGTTGAAATGAATGACATAAACTAAAAATAAACATAAAAAAAGAAGCTTAATCACAATAGCTTTACCCATACCACAAGCTGTTAGACATAGCCTTTAAAACCAGACTAAATGCATTCTGTAGGTTGGCTCTGTTTAATGTACTTATTAGATCTCCAAGGACCAAAGACAATAGTAAGAATATTTTATTCAATCTTTTTTTAGAGGTTGAGTTTCAGAGAAGATGTAACTGTTTATTCAAATAAATGAGATTTTACATTTATCCCTATCAAATTTTAAGTTATTAGACCCAGGCCTCACCCCAGATCACTGAGAAGTTTTTAAATTCTAATTCTGTTATCCAAGACATTTATCATTCCTCTTAGCTTCATGAAGAATAGAGAGAACAACAGAGAAAAGGTGAGCTGAGAGGAAGTTTCAAAAGTCTGATAAGCCAGAGATAATATAAGAGATAGGAAGAGGCATGAAGTGACTGCTAATATATTTTGCTTGAGTTCCCCCACTCCCCTTTGTGCAGATCTCATTTACATTGGAAGGTGGAGGGAAAGAATAATCATCTATCAAATACCTACTGTGTACCAAGTACTGTGCTAATAAGCACTTTATAAATATACAGATATTTGAAAAGCACTTAGTCTTAATAATAATTTCATTCATTAAAAAGGGAAAAAGAAATGACAAAGGGAATTGCTATTCTGCACCTAAATGTGACTCATAAGGAGTAAGGAATGCTTGAAGAAGAAATAAAGAATATTCAAATTAATTCAATTCCATAACAAAATTACCATGTATGTTTACTATGCACAAGGCACAGTGCTAGGTTCTGGGGAGACAAACACAAAAAAAGATAATTATCCCCACACTCTAAAGGTTTACAATTTTCCAAACAATAATCAAATAAATGAATGCTAAGGTCATCTTAGAATTTATACAAGAAAAGCAAAGGGAAGTCAGGAAGAGTATAACACCCCAAATTTTGGGCAAGCAGATTTCAAAGTATTCAGCAAAAGGATGGGTAAGATGGTATGAATTAAAATTCTATGTGTGAAGTAAGCCAAATGGGGGGAAGAATGTCAAGAATAAAAATCTGAAGGCACAGTCAGAAACATAATGATGAGGACAACGTCAGCTCCTTGAGAACAGGGATTGTTCCATTTTTGCATCTGTCTTCCTGGAACACGTTGGGCACTTTATCAGCACTTGTTTAATTGAATTCAAGAGGAATTGGTGAACAGTTCAATGTGGGTACATAAGGAACACAGGGACCAAAAGAGATTTGAAAGACATGCAGAGAAGTTAGAGGCAAGAACAGAAAATAGAGGATGATAACTGGGATAGTCCTGTATGTGAAGATAGCGATGAATGACAAGGACAATCAAAAGAGCTCTTTGCTATATTTGTAGGGAAATAGAGAGAACTAGAGCTGGAAGGACTTTGTTGGCCATTTAATCTGACTCCATTATTTTATAAATGAAGAAACTGAGGCCTAAACAGGTTTAATGAGTTTTTCAAGGTCACACAGGTAAGTAAGTGACAGAGGTAGAATATTGAGCCTGAATCCTGTACCTCCATGGTCAATGCTCTTTCCACTAAATTGTTCTGTTGAGGAAAAGAAGATAAAAGGAAGAATGGATAAGAAGTAATAGATGATATGGATGATAGTGATAAGGTCAATTTATCATCTCTTATTTTCCTTATTTTTTTTTCTCCCAAAAAGAATTAGCTTCCCACTAGGACTCAAAATGATTAACAGAAAGTGGAAACTCAAGACCTGAGGTGCGAATAAGGCTTACTTAAATTGTCTTTAATGTCTCATTCTTCCTCACCCCACCTATCTTATCAATAAACTAATCTTCCTTCTTTTTTTTTTCTGCCTCCACAGCATTTCTTTTATCTTTACTACTTCTCTTTACTCACACAAGTACCACCTCATTTCAAGCCTTTATCCCCTCACCTAGACAACTGCAAAGGCTTCCTATCTGGACTCCTTCCCTCAAGCCACTCCCTACTCCAATCCACAGTTGCCAAAGTAAATTTCCTTAAGTGCAGATCTCACTCCACTCAATAAACTCTAGTAGATCATTACTGTCAAATTCAAACTCTTCTGTTTGGTTTTTAAAGCCTTTTACAAACTCTCTGGCAGCTAGGTGGTAGACACTTATTAGCTGTGTGACCCTGGGCAAGTCACTTAACCTGTTTGCTTCATTTCTTCATCTGTAAAATGAGCTGGAGAAGGAAATGGCAAACCACTCCAGTATCTTTGCCAAGAAAACCCCAAAATGGGGTCACTAAGAATCAGAAATAACTGAACACAACCTGTCTCCCGCCTGACTGGACAACTTTATTATTTTTTTACACTATCCTCTCTCCTATTTCTGTGCCTTTGCACAAGCCATCTCCCATGACTGGAATGTCCTCCTTCCATACTTCTGCCTCATTTAATCCCCCTCTTCCTTCAAGGAACAGCTCAAGCACAACCTAAAAAAAAAAACAAAAAACTTTTCTAATTCAGTGCCCCGCAAATGCTAGTACCTTTCCTAATTACCTTACATATATTTTGAAAGCTATTTGTTCTAGATGTACTCAAATACGCACCGCTCTGATAAAATGCAAGAACCTTGAAAGTAGGGTTGGCTTTTGGGGGGTATAATGCCATGCATGAGCAGCTTTCTAGAAGAATGCTACTGTGAACAGCTTTTAAGGTTCTGATTACACAGTATAGTGAACACTCTATTTAATCCAAACCAAATCAAAGCAAAACATTCACAGTAAATCAAAATACAGCATTCACAATGTTACAACTTATCACAGAAAATAAAAATATAGCATTCACAACTTATCACAGAAAATGGCCACATAATTTCCACCACAGTGGTCACAAAGTTTTCAACAAAGAACAATCATTAAGTAATTCAATCATTCAATCATCCTTAAGGAGGTTTGTCTCCTCAAGGAACACACAGTACAATCGTCAAAGTTCTCCACTCATGGGGCACGCTAAGTTATAAATCAGTCACTTATGCAGTCATCAATCACTAAGTACAATCATTCAGTCAATCAATCATTCAATCAACTCAATCATTCAATCATCCTTCATCATTCACTATTCAATCATCAGAAAATACACAGACCCTCCACCCCTAGATCACAAGTAAATTTATAATTTCTCAGTACGCAGTATCCAAGTAAAGTCTTCTTTCAGCTTGACACAGGGCAGTTTGTCAGATTCCCTGGATCTCCTTCCATGGTCCCAGATCCTACATGGATTCACCAAACTGTCACCTGGGTTCAAGGCGGACAGCTCCCAGGTCCTTGTCTAGCTCTCCATGAGGTCTCTGTTCCACACTGAAGCTCACAGCGTGCAGTCCATCCCAAATCCTTCACAGTCTCTGTTCCCAAGAAGTCAAGGCTCAACAAAGCCACAAATAAGTGCATTCAAAGTACCAGAATCACAGTCATGCTTTCTCAGTCTTTTGGCAGCTCTGGCTAGCCCTCAAACTCAGCAGAAGTTTTAGCTGGTTCCCAGAATCTGAATCACTCCATCCAGGTTTTCAAAATCAAAATCATAGTCTCAAATTTGGGGGAGGTGGAGGAGGGTTTTCCTCTTCAGCCTCCTCAGCAGCTTCTGCCTCCATGGAGTTTGCTCCAAAAAGATCTGTCTCAGTTACCAATTCTCATTTTTCTTCTCAATTCTCAGTCCAGCAGTAGCAGCCTAGCTTCCAGATGCTGCTGAGAGATTCTCTCTTTCTTCAGCAGCAGCAGCTTCTGCCTCCAGATGCTTGTCCTAAGAAATTCTGACTCCCCCTCTCTGGGTTTTTTCTTATAAACAGTATTGCTCCTCCCTGTTCAGCCCCTTCCTGTTACATTAGCAACAGGAGATAGGAGTTCATACCTTCTGTTTCTTTAACAGAGGCTCAATCTGAACTAGGTGCTAAGTACCTCTTAGTTTAGCAATACAAAAGGAACTTCAAATCTCATTACTGTTACAGGAGGCATCTGTAAGTGTATCCCCTAAACTGAGGCTAAATGGAGCAGTTCATGTAATGCTAGCTTTAGAGTCAGGAAGAAAGATTTGAGTTAAAATCCTGCCTCAGATACATCATAGCTATATAACCCCCAAGATACCTCTCACAGCCTCAGTTTCCTTATCTGTAAAATGGGAATGATAATAGTAGCTGCCCCACAGGGTTGTTGAAAAGATGATATGAGAGTGCCATATGTATATATGTGTGTGTATGTATATGTATATATATATATATACATATATATATATATATACATACATACACATATACATATATGATATAGCTTATTATTAAATGTCTGAGACAAGATTTAAATTCAGGTCTTCCTGACTCTAGGTCTAGCACTCTAGCCACTACAACCCCTAGAGGTCTTATCCAAATAGTATGACTAATAGTATACTAATAGTATAATTAATAGTCATGATGCTAATTAGGGGCAGAAGCAAAACTCATACTCAGGAATTCTGATTTCAAATCTGATGTTCAACATATTACACCATGACACTACTCCAATTAGATGTAATTTAATGCTTCTGCCCGAATTTAAAAATTAGCAAGTAGAGTACTTTTGTAGTATAAAACAGCAAAAATCAAGATCAGATGAAAAGTTCTTATTCAATTAAAGAGTCATAATGATTCTATTTCACTTAAATGTGAATTTAGCAATTCTGAAGGTTTCAACCAACAAAATCTCTCAACCTTTAATAAATACTCAGGTTATTTATCAGGCATGAAAGATAATCTTATTTAACTATTCCTACTGTCAAAATGTGAAATATAGGAAGAGAAAATATGGGAAAATCTTTTCTCTTATCAAAATATAAGTCCTTGGGGTGGCTAGGTGGCACAGTGAATAGAGCACAGACCCTGGAGTCAGGAGGACCTGAGCTCGAATTTGGCCTCAGACACTTAACACTTACTAGCTGTGTGACCTTGCACAAGTTGCTTAACCCCAAATGCCCTGCATTCCCCCCTCCAAAAAGCAAAAAAACAAACAAAAAAAGGAATATAAGTCCTTGAGGCCAGGGACCGCTTCACATGTCTATTTGTATTGATACCACAGTGCTTGGCATACATTAAGCACTTAATAAATGCCTTTTCATTCATATATTTACTCCTTCCTAACTGCAGAACAGAGAAGAAATCTCATAATTTCTTCCTTATTTTCCTGTTCCTAAAGCCTACATGCATCCCCTTTGAGATTTGGTAAGGGTTTTTTGCTATAAAATAATAGCTCATAAAAAGAATTTAAGATGGGGAAAGCTAGGTTCAGTTTCCCTTATCACTTTCTTGGGACTTTAATTTACTCATCATTCTTGAGAGAGCCAAAGATACTTAAACCTTCTTTTATTTCTAAGGCTAGTGTTGCTGAGTTTTCCCTTACTTAAGTACGGAAGTCACACTTGGGCTCTATCCTCCCTATCAAATCTGCTGCATTCAATGCTATAGGGATCCTGAAGTGAAATTCAAAAACTTAAGTAAGATTCACTTATTTCTCAAAAAACTTCAAAGATCTCTCCCTCCCTCCCTTTCTCTCTCTCTCTCTCTCTCTCTCTCTCTCTCTCTCTCTCTCTCTCTCTCCCCATCTCTCTCCTTCTCTCTCTTTCTCTCTGTCCCTGGCCCCATCAGAAAAAAAAAATTAGGTCACTTCCTGACCATAAGTCCTACTAAAGAAAGCCCTTTTTCCTGAATTTCATATTCTATCTACCACCTCCAACCACCTGTACAGGTTATCCCCAGGAATACAATTTCTCCTTATCTTAGCTTCTTAAAATCACAAGCTGCAGTCAAAACTTTACCCATGCACCAGTTCCTATGGAAAGTCTTTCCTTATTCCCATAGTTGACTTACTTATCACATATAAACTTATTTGTTAACATGTATTTCCCCAATATAAATGGAAGCTCCTTGAGGTCAGTGACTATTTCCCATATTGTTTCTGTATCCCCAGCATCTAGCAGAGTGTCTTATCCACAGAAGGTACTTAATAAATGGATTGTGATGACATGGAAAGATTTGGAGGCAGAGGACCTTTGTTCAAATAATAGCTCTCCTACTTATGGTATGTGGTACCCTGGGAAAGTAAATTCTCCCCTTTTGTTTCTTCTATGAAACAAAAAGGCTGGAATCCATGACCTCTGAAGTCCCTTCCAAATAAAAACCTATAGATTGTGTTAAATACAATAAAAAGTGTTTTAGATGTTTCTTTTTATTTTTCACTCCCCTTTACTTAACTCATCAAAAGATCCATGATCCTAATGCATTGGAGTTATTTTATCTGTTATTTTCTTAAGAAGTGTAGAACCAAGGGCTTAAAACTGGGCTATATCTGTGGTCATAGGCAGTAAAACCCAGAAAGGTGGCCTAAATTTTTATCCCCAAAGGGATTTATCTTCTCACTCCCTACTCTTTAGCCCAAATACTAGTTCCAGATTTTATAGGTACGCCAATTTTCTGAATTTCTCTGAGAAGCCTGTGACTGTCCCAGATGTATCCAAACTAAAAATATCAATAGCATCAATGTATGCTATTGCAAAAGACTTCATTCCAGATGATAATTTCTTGACCAGTGACTGAAAAGCAGGTGATTTCTTAATACTCAAAACAACCCACCAACATTATACTCTCTTTTAGCTACTTCACCCTACTATAGTGTGATCTAGTTACCAACATCCTCTGAATAGTTCTACAGTTGCTATCTTCTTAATAAGACCCTACAATTTTATAAAAATAATCACTTCTCAGGTATAATCATCTAATTTGGCAATAGCACAGATTTTCCTGCAATATTTTTCTCTGTCCTGGGCACCAAAATCACTAATGACATATCATAAATGGGATTATAGTTTGGGAAAACTTGGATTTCAATAAACTATCTACTAATCTATGTAATAGTTTTGTTATTTCCCTGAAATGTAGGTACCTGCAATGAGAGGGTGGGGCCCCCATATCTATTTCATGAAAGACTGAATCTAGTTTTCTTAGTTTTCCCTGACAAACATTTTGTAAGTGGATTAAAATAGATGTCAGCCTTTCCCATCCTTTGCCCTCTCCTAGGAACTGCTTGCCAGCTAGATGGAACAGTGGATAGAGTGCCAGGTCTGGAGTCAAGAAGACTCATCTTCATGAGTTCAAATCTGGCCTCAAACACTTATTAGCTATGTGTCACTTAGCTGTTTGCCTAAGTTTCCTCATCTGTAAAATGAGCTAGAGAAGAAAATGGCAAACCACTGTAGTATCTTTGCCAAGAAAACCCCATATTGGGCCACAAAGAATCAGACATGACTGAAATGACTGAATGACAACAAAGGCACTGCTTAATTTGGTCTGAGTAGTTTTCTTTCTTTGCCTCTGTACATAAGGTGGATTTTGTTATTCTTTTTAAAATACTAGTTCCCAAGATCCATGACCATAAACTACTAGTTCTCAGGCTCATAATCTGCAAATATCTCCACCAAGCTTGTGCATTGTTATATGATGATAAATAATATAAACATTTGAGTTAAGTTGTGAACAGCATACTGTGCCTGCACTATGCTGAATCATCATGATATTGCTAAAGTTAATGTAAACACGTGAAGATGTTGCTGGCAAATTCCTTTTTTTGTGTGCATCTCTATAAATCAAGTGAGCGCTGGTCAGTAAGTGGGGAATGAAAGCTGGAATGCTGTGCATGCTTCTACTGGTCCACATTGAGCAGTGGTTCTCAACCTTCCTTGTGCTACAACCCTTTAATACTCATATGTGGGCGTATCTGCATGTGGGCAGACCTGCCTGGAGATGGGTAGAGGAGTGGTGTCTCGGTTCCTATGACCATTGGAAATATGTATTTTCCGATGGTCTTAGGCAACCCCTGTGACCCCTGTGAAAGTGTCATTTGACCCCCAAAATGGTCACAACCCACAGGTTGAGAACCACTGACATAGAGGCTTAGGGAGAATGTGAATGCTGTCTTTGCCTTGATCAGGCCCCATCAAGGCATAGGAGGATTTGTGGAATGTGTGTGCTTGTTGCAACTGGCACTCATCAAGGCTTAGGGGATGCTGGAGGAATTGGTGCTCTTACTCCTATTTTTGCCCACCCCTGTGAGAAGAGTAATTAGGGGATACTGTAAGAGTTGGTGCTGCCATTATCAGCAACACCTTTAAGAAGAATAAAGAAAATAACCCTTATTATGTCTCCATTGCTGTCCTTCTGGATGCTTGCATCAAGAGTAAACCTGCTAGAGGCCAGAGTCCAAAAGTTCCTATCTTATAGCCTCATAAATCACATCTAATTCCACACTATTGTCCTCCTCTCCTAGAAAGAATATTACTAAATAGAAAACTTGCTCCTGTCTGTCAACAACAGGACCTTCCATTCACCATTAAGATTTAGGGGATTACAACAACTTATTATTGCACCTGCACCCTAGTTTGGGGCTCATTCCTACCTATTCACCACCAGGTACTTAGAATTGAAAATAATGTGTAGTGACCACTCGAAGAGAGGGGAGTATTTTGTTTAAAATCCTTTTTTCTTTTAAAGAAAAGAGACAGAGAGAAATATAGAATGACTAAAGGTTTTTGTTTTCTTTTGTTTTTTTCAAGGCAAAGAAAATAAGATATACATCCTGGGAGCTATGAGGAATAATAAATCAAGGAATACATTCTGTGAGAAGGAGCAACAGAGAAGGGTACATGCTGGGAGTTGATGAAAATGGGGAAGAAGGCTGGAGAGCAGGAAAAATAGAGTTAGTGACATTGACTGGGAGCAAGAGAAAGAAAGGCAAGGAATCCTTGGGTAAAGTGCACTACAGATAGAAGACCTTGTTGTACAGTGAGGAACCACAGTCTGATAGATTTTAGAAGGATCTTTGAGGCAGCCTGTGGAATGAAGAGAAAAGGGAGCTAAATATACTGGAAGGAACATGTGCATTTGCTTTGACTGACTATGCATATTTGTTACATGAATCTTGTTTTTCTTTCTCTCTTTAAAAAAAAATCATGACTAATCCCACCTTCTTGCCCTCATCCTCTTCTAGGCAGAATATTACTGAAACAGGAAGCTTTCCTGATAATCTCCTGATTTGGGGTTGGGGAGGATTTGGGAAGGAGATGAGAGCTAGCAATAGTATTGGGAGAAAGAAGAGAGAAGGTCATTTAAACTTTTTTTTTAATGAACAGAAAATAATAGAAAGAAGTTCAGAGGGAATTAGTTGTCTTAAACTTAAGTTGTCTTAAAGAATTAATTAGAAACACAATTAAGACAACTTCGAAAAAGAATATGGCAACTTTATTTTATACTTTTCTTATGAGCCAGCTATATACAACAGAGATTTATTTTCATATATAATCTTTTTCTGTTTTTGTACATAGTAACCTCTTCTTTATGTTCATATAATTCTGAATAAAAAAGAGAATATGAGAAACAAAAATACAATTATAAGAAGTAGTAATTAAATTAGAGAAGAGAAGGAATGTTTGAGGTTTTTTTTTTACAGTAGAAAATAGCAATTCAAGTATGGAACTATGATCAGTGAGTTTTAGAGAAAAGTAGAAAACAGAGAGCAGAAAATTTTAAAAGAAAATGGTAAATAATAATAAATAATATGTTACATATAATATAAATAGTAAATAAGTAAAGCTGTTGTGGAAAATGCAAATAGCAAAGATGATTTTCAAAAATGACTGGCATGACAATTATTCATCAGTGATGGCTAGATATACAATATACTATTTATGAGAAATAGATATAACTTGAAACCCACAGGTACAATATATATGTAAATTAACGAAGAAGGAAAGCATGACTGATTTTAATCCAGTAAGGGACCAGGCAGTAGAGCTGTTGTGTCCTTGCTTTATATCTATGGCTCTCTTCCATACTGTCAAAGCGTCTGCAGCTCATCACCCCTCATCACCACATATAATGTCTATCACCACTTCTGTTATTGCCACCACCATGACTTCCAAACTCTGCTACTCCTTTCCTAGTTTTTTTTTCCTTTGACTTACTTTTCTTATTTCTTTTCTTTGTTTTGTTGCTTCTCCTCTGGTCCTTGGTTTTTGTGTCAAAAGGCTGGATTTTCATGGATGTTGAATCTCAGAGTGTTACTCTTATTAATCATGCTTAATAAGCCAACCTAATATATAGTGCTAGGTGTTGTCTCCAGGTCTCCTTTTTAAACACACACACACACACACACACACACACACACACACACACACACACACACACACCCCAGACTAAAGATAGAGAATAAATCAGAATGCAGTGCTGTGTTTTGGAATAATAGCCTCTAGTTATTTTTTGATGCTGTTAAGTCCTCAGGAATTATTTCTTCATTGTTAAAAGTATTTTTTCAGCTTCTTTCTACCTTCAAAGTAATTCAAGATACTTGATGTCAGAAGGCTGAACACAAATAACTAAGCTTTTACTGTATATGGAAGTAATTAATAAATTCTTAGAAGTTAAATACCTAACAAGAAGGGGAAGGCCCTGTTCTACCTTTGAAAAAGGAAAATTACTGTTTTCTAGATGAAACAAAAAACCATCGCAAGGGACACTTCCCAGTAACGTGTACATGGAGGCACAGAAAAGGTAATGCCTAAGTTTTTCACTTTTGGCAACTATGTGAAGCAAAGAGCCATTGTCTTCATTTCAAAAAGAATGACAGGAACTGGGTACTTAGTTAATAAGAGTTGGATACTGGCTAACAATGAAAAAACTCAAGGTCCTTACACCTTTTTGCAGAAGAAAGAGTTTTCAAACCTGGAAGAACTGACTATTGTATTGATCCTGGTACTCTAAACTACATAAACCAAGAAAGATTTAAAGCAAATACATTTGGGACTGAAGGAAGGCTCATAGAATTAGAATTAGAAGGAACTTCAGAAGTCAACAAGTTCTATTCCCTCCTTTTACAGATGAAGAAACTAAGACTGACAGAGGTTAAAGGACTTGCCCAAGGTCTAACTGCACCATGGTGTCTCAAAATTAAATTATACAGTAATTGTTACAGGTTATCATTAGAACTAGGGCGATAGTCACTGAGTTCTGCTACAAACACTAGAACGCATAATACTCTGTTTTGCTCTAGGGAACAGCATATACTTTCTAACCTTTATTTGAATACAATAGAATGCCCCAAAAAACAGTTCAGAAAGCATGAAACTCTGTCCTAGGATCATCATGATACAGATGAGCTATTGTGTGAACCTACTTTACGAATCTAAGTCCTGGGACATTACTCCCATTCACCTCTGAGCTCTATTTTCTGTTTTCTTCCTCATGTCCAAACGGAAACTTGAACTGTGAGCCATGTCTGTGCAATCATATTCTATCCCTGTCATGTTGGTTTGGACATGGTTGGTTTCAACATGGTTTGAACTTCAAGCAAATACACTTTGCCTTTACCTCTATCCCAGCCCCACTGACAGTGATTCAGTCCCCTGATGTCTGCTCCGGTAGGACTATGCTCTGCTCCCAGCCTGGTGTGACAGACCCTGTAGATTTGCCGGGCTGTCCTCAGCTGGAGACGTATTTCACTTTGTCCTTTTGTGGATTCTGTAGCTCTAAAATTTGTTTAGAGTCATTTTTACAGGTATTTGAGGTAATTGAGGATGAGCTCAAGTAAATTCCTGCTTTTACTTTGCCATCTTGGCTCCGTTCCCCCAATTTATTTCTTTTATCATGATTTAGATGGAGGTTACATGGCACAAAAGAAAGAGCACAATCTCTGGAATCAGAAAATCTAATTCAAATCTCCCTTCTGGTGCTCACTACCTGTGTGATCTTGGTGAAATAGTCTTCATCTGTAAAGTGAAAATAGAAGAAGAAATGTTTCCCTTTGAAACTTGGGTATAAATTATTGACTTAAGTGTTTTCAATGAATAAAGGAATATGTTTAAAGGACTCGTGATAATTGTAATTATATTAATAACCTTAGAACTTCTGCCATTGTACCAGTGAAAAACAATGGAAAAGACCAAGTAGAGATGATGATAGTAAATGATATATTTTAAGTTTCTTTCAGGTCCATTTGAATATTCAGATATACACAGATGCCTAAATGCACAGTTTTGGGGTAAGTTTTTGTAGAGATTTCTTAAGTGGTTTCTTAAGCCAGCTCTAAACTGATACACTAGCCTGTGAAAGTGTGATGTGTAAAAGTGGTCCAGGAATGATTGTCAAGCAATCCATTTACTGACACCATGAGCAAGGTTTTTATTAAGTAATGACAAAGAAGGTAATTATAGCTCATTTAGTTTTCTTAATACTCTCTGTTCAGTTTCAGTGATGTCAATTTTTAGGCCTTAAAAATAACCATGTCCTTGATTCCAGTACCCAAAGAATACCCAAAAAATGTATGGGAGAACTTAACACCTTCAGGCAGTAATCCCAGAAGAGGGCACCTCCCTGGATCACAGGATATCAGGAAGGCTCTGATTTACAGCCGCTTCTCAAGAAAAAAACCAGGACCTGTCACTTATAGTAAAAACCTAGAGTTAACTTATCTAGGACCAGCCTGATTCCTGGATCAAATGTTTTAGCTCCCTTCAAGTTTTAATCATAAGCTTTGGATATGTTTTAGTAACTATCTTTGAATATGTATTAGTAATTGTTGTCAAGGTCTCAAGTTGAATGAAGGCTTTCACATATAGAAATGTTTGGGGTTGTCAAGAAACTACTAAATACTATTCCTGGGGTTACATACGTTGGAAAAAGAGAAGGAAAATACTTGTGTTTCTCAAGATGATCAGAAATTTGGCCCCTTATCAAACCACATAATAGGTCTTTACAGTTGTTGTTACTGTTCAGTCATTCAGTTGTCTCAAATTCCGTGTGACCTCATGGACCACAGCATGCCAGGCCTTCTATCCCCCACTATCTCTCAATGTCTGTCCAAGATCATGTTCATTATTTCCATGGTACTATATAGGCAATTAATTCTCTGCCATGTCCTTTTCCTTCTGCCTTCAGTCTTCCCCAATACTGAGGTCTTTTCCAATGAGTTCCATCTTCTCATCATGTGACCAAAATTATCTTCAGTATTTGACCTTCCAGTGAATAGCCTGAATTTCTTTAAGTATTGACTAATTTGATCTCCTTGCTGTTCAAGATACTATCAAAAGTCTTCTCCAGCACCACAATTAGAAAATCTTGAAGAACTTACCTTTAGGAAAAGTTTTGTCTCAATTTATCAAAGCTTATACACTAAATGGATTGGCTGTCAACAGTCAGTATGTGTGAAATAGTTAAATGGATGTGAAGGGGAAAAAAACGTCTGCAGTACAGTCTAATTGCTTGGTTAAAAAGCCAGTTTTTAAATTAGGCCAACACTGGAGAATTATTACTAATAAATAACAGATTTTAAAATTATAACTAAATTTTTATTAAAGCATCAAATAATTTTTTAAAAGAACCATTTTGTACTTTATTTTTTGAGCTTTTCTAAAATGGGAGAATTATTTTGTTCTTAAGAATTTTTTCTTTTTTCCTTTCTTTTCTTTTCTTCCTTCCTTCTTATCTTTCTTTCTTTTTTTCTTTCTTTCTTTCATTCTTTCTTTCTCTCTTTCTTTCTTTCTTTCTCTACTCTATGTATAGAAGTATTCATATCAAGTACAGGATTCAGGAAAAGATAAATAGAACAAGTGGTGAAAAGATCTAAACTTTCACACGAGTTATATGTAGCCTAATTTGATGTTCTTCCTATAGTTCTAATATTTCTAAGATTAACTCCCTAAGATCTGAATTGCCTTTCATCCAAGGAACTAATTACAAGAAGGTCAATGTAATTATGTTTTGTCAGGCCCTAATGAATTATACTAAGTCTTATTGCCAGCACGTTTTAAGTAGCATTACCTAGGAAACCTCCGTAAGTGACTTGGGGCCTGGAAAGTAAATCTACCAGGAAGAATGTTTCTCCAAAATCTTCTTGGGAAGAAGGCCCATTCTAGTTACTGTTAGCAACGGACACCCCAGTTAAAGACACCAAGATACTGATTTAAAGATGCATGTTTCTGAGTTTAAGTGGACCAAACTTGACACTTTGTGGATAGTGGTCAAGGACAGATTCCCTTTGACACAGAATTTCAAAGGGAAAATGTTTTCAGGAAGCAGACAACTTCATGAGATGGATAGCTAAACCCAAGAAAACAATAAAAAAATCTGTGTTTTAGTGGATGTTAACTGAATATTGGACATATGTATTTGCTCAGCATCTGAATTACATTGGGGAGTTAGGGAAGGATCTGGAAGAGATTTTATAATATGCAGGGATATGTGACTGGCACATTTGGGGTTTGTTACATATAATACTAATAATTGTTATCGTATTTGCTTTGCTTTGTAGTCATTGTTTCCTAATACTTCCTAATTCCTAATCTATCTGTAGAAGTACTTCTCAGAAAACTTATAATAAGACATTCAGAGAGATGATCAATGAGATGTACAAGAACATTAGGCAATCTATTTCCGAAAGTAAGGACAGTGAGAAGAGAATTTCTAGCTTAACTTTCTTACTTCCCATTAGTTAAAATGAGCAGGTCACATAACTAGCTAGAGCCTGCAGAATCAAGCTGAGACATCAAACTGTAGCTCTGGTGTTAAGTGATTAGCTTGCAAATTCCAGCTATACCCCCAGTGTTTACTGTCTAGTATCCTATTTTATGCAATACAGATCTTCCCTTCTGCTATGTGTTCTCTGATATGTAAATCATTATCTTCCCCTTCTACTTTCTGTAAATTACCCTGAGCCTATCTTTCTATATAAATGAAACTTATATAAGGTTGCTGAAACTATTTCTCAGAGCTCACTGATTTTTGAATTTAGTGAATTTATGTTTTTAGTATAATAAACTGGTTTTAATCACATCTCAGCACTGTCAATGGTTATAATTGTCAGCAGTATCAATCAACGGATTCATAGACAATTTCTGCTGCAATAGTAATATATCTAAAAACTTAATATTTGAAGTTTTTGGTATATCATTTGTACAAGTACAGAAAGGGGAAGGCAAAACCAGATAACAGTTCCTGTGAAAAAGATCAAGCCATTACAAATTCCAAAGGAGTAGGTTTTATGACATGACATTAGAAAAACTAATGTGATTTTGGACTTCAATTCCTATATGTATCATATCCAGATTGACAGAAGGTATAGTTTAACTCAACTCTACCCTGACCTTACTACATCTAGAATAATGTATGGAGTTCTGGGAAACACATTTGAGGTATGACATTAAAAAGCTGTTGAGTGTTCTGGGAAATGTAGCCAGGTTGGTAAAGCAAACAGACCAGAGGAGATGAAAAGACAATTAAAGAAATTAGGAATGTGTAACTTGGAAAAAAAAAAGCCAAAAGAACTGAAAGCTGTCTTCAAGGATTTAACGTGCTTTTCTGTGGAAGAGGGAAAAGACTTGTTTTGCTTGGCTATGGAGAACAGAACTAAGAGCAGTGGAAAGAAGCTATGAAGAAATAGATTTTAACTTCAAATAATTTTTAAAAACTTGATGATAATTACAATTAAGATTGGAATAGGATACTTCAAAATGTAATGAATTCCTCTTTACTAAAAGTCTTTTAAGTAGAAGACAGAGGACTACCTCTTGTGGATTCAATTCAAGAAACTTTGAGTAAACCCTACCGAAAAGTGACATAGGAGAGAATAGACTGGGGGAGGGGGGACATACTGGGATGGCTGTTTTGGGGCGGTGGGTGGGGGAAAGAGGGAGAGAAAATATGTAACTCAAAATCTTGTGGAAATGAATGATGCAAACTAAAATAAAATTAAAAAACAAAAAAGAAACTTTGAGTAAACACCTGCTACTTGAAGAATAATGTGCTAGATATTAGGAGAGATACAGAATTTTAGATGCCTCTGTCCTCATAGACTGTGTTGTTTCTGTCTTTGTATTTTTAGCACCTAGCACCCTGTATTACACATATTCAGAACTTAGTAAATGCTTGATGAATTAAACTGAATGAAGATAGGTTCTATGTATCATTTAAACTTTGGTTCTGGGGGGTGGATAGGTGGCACAGTGAATAGCTCACCAGCCCTGGAATCAGAAGGACCTGAGTTTGAATCTGACCTCAGACACTTAACACTTACTAGCTATATGACCTTGGGCACTTAAACTAATTGCCCTGCCTTCCCCACTCCAAAAAAGCAAAAACAAAAGTAAAAATGAAATCTTTGGTTCTGTACTACCACCTAGGTTAACACAAGGCCCTGCACATAATAGGTGCTTAAGAAATGTTTGGAGAATTGAACTACAGAAATTGGCCTCTGGGACATAATCTTAGTTTCTGGCCTATGTACCACTCTAGACATTCCAAACATAACATCTAACCTATTTGGTCATTCCAGGTATTTTTATTAGCCAGATTACTGATCCTTATTGATCTATCCTACTAGTACATGATAATTAATTTATAGGTATGTGTATTTCTTTAAACATTGCTTCACATTATCTGTCACCTATTGTGTATGTCTCTACAAATTTAAATAAATTATTGTAGTTCAAAAATGTATTGATCCTGACAAACAAATAAAGCTTTAGACTCTAATTCCTATGGTTTCTTAGAGAGGTATAATTTGTATAAAACAATCACTACAGCAAGGTATCAAAATAGCCCAGAAATTGCCTAAATAAAATTGGCATTCTATGCCAACCAGTGAGACGTGAGAGGCATGAGCAATGCCAATTTTGTATCCCCAGTGCTTAGCACAGTGCCTAGCAGTCAGTGTTTTTAAAAATGTTCATTAACTGATTTTGAAAACAAGCTAGTTTGTGAAACATTATAGAGGAGAACAAATGCTAAAAGAATATCACTTTAAAAAGCAGTGAAAAGCAGTTAAAAGGAAAATGAGTCTGCCAAAAGTTTGGCAAAATCCCAAATAAGCCAGATAGATTATCCTGGGAATATTTATATAAAAATTGTAAGGTGCATAACAAATAAATGCAGAATGGCACAGATTTGCTAGCAATCCTCTGCCAATCTATGTTCATCACGAGCATGAAATGGTATGGAAAGACTATGGAATCACCACATTTAGGCAATATTAGAAACCTAAGTACCCATTTTGTCCAGTGAGGAAGTGGAAATGGTAATAAAGAAAACAAAATCGGGATGAGAAATTGGTCCTGAATAAAACCCAATAGGGAAAATCTGTATTGGAAATAACGTAATTGTAAAGGCACATGGGGGTCAATTTTAAAGTTATCTAAAAGAAAGAAAGATTATAAAAGAATGAAAAAGACATAGGTGATATTATGGCACAAAAGCAATAGGAAAACACTAGGAGCTACATAATCATATTCCTACAATCTTATTTCTATAAAATCTTTTAGAATAATTTCTGCATGTATTTAGAGTCTTCTTCATGAAAATATGAGAAATAGGTAGACTTTTGCAAACAATTTTCTATAGCAGACCACATCTTCACTGTCATACAAATGACTAAGAGGTCTTAAAAACTGACTCAAAATAAAACATCACTTTAAAAGTTCTTTTCCCTTAATTTGTAGAAAGCTACTTGTGCACATGTTAAGATCCTATGAGAATATGTAATAAATGCACCCCCAGAAATAACTTTAATCTGCCATAATTTATCACTATCAAATAGGGAATAAATTTTCTATCTCATGTAATTTTATTATGGATTTATAGAAAAAGCAAAAGTGTGCAGGAAGGCCTGATATATTCCCATTCCTAGATTTCTTTACTTATGCGATGACGAACCTTTGGAATCAAGAAGCAGTAGTATCCACATAAGAGCAGAGGCATCCACCTAGAATGCAAAAGGAAATAAGTTTCTAGCACTGGAAACACAATTATATCAAGTCACATCATAATTGGTGAAACCCTTTTTCCTATAAGCTTCTGAATAATTAATGTATATGCATGAATATTTTTCAACTACTTAAATATTACAAAAGAAAGTTTGCTTTTAAATAACTCAGACTGTTCTTCCCTCAATTAAGTCCAAATTTCTAGGATTTTAATGTAAACACATTGTGATTTTTGAAAATCAGATATGAGTTTGTAATATATAGTATATATATTGTGTGTATATACATATATGTGTATACACACATATATACATTATATACATACACATATACACACATATGTGTGTGTATATATACACTCCAACTCTTTAAAATTTGGCACTTTTCTTCTCTGGGAAACATTCTGGGGACAAAAGAGAAAGCACAAGCAGCTGTATGTGGGAGATTTCAGAAAGAGGCAGGCGCTTGTTATTTTAACAGCATCAGAAAGTGACTTGGTATGGTTATGGAGTGAAGTGAGAATGGTCTGGAGATCATGGACTGAGAAGTAGCATCTGTGGTCAGAGGGACTTTACTGAACTAGAAGGATAGTAGTTCTTTAAAGAACCAAAGTGGATGAGATTATCAGACCCAAAAGGAGTAATCACAAGGTGTTCACTTTTGCATTCTGTTTTCTACCTCATTCTTGCTGCCTGCCCTGATTCATACCTCTGGTCCACTATTTTTCATCTCCTGTTCTCTCAGATTTCTTGACCTCTTATCCATCAGCCAGAAGATCTTGACTGGTGCCTCAGTGTCACTATCTCTCTTCTTGGTTCCAAATAGCTTCCTCAAATCAGTCTTTTGCTCCCTTCTCCAATAACTGTTGGCAAGTTGCTGGATCCCCAAAAATTTAACCTACAGACTCTCCAGCTTCACATTATAATTGGCTCTTCAGATGGACAAAACTAGAGCTGTGCTATCTTCTACTAGCACCTTGAGTTTCTAATTCTCTTGGTTAGCTCCTTCAACCTTGTCTTCCCTGGAGGGCTGCTTGTTATTATGATATCTGGGTCCCTTAAGAAAGTGGGAAAATCCCTTTTAAAGAAATCCTCCAAGAGGAGTCAAGAACAGTCTTCAGAAGTGCTCAGTACTTAGTAGCGTTGACTGATTAGGTTGTTTTAGTCATAAAGTTTTGGCAATATGGGTTAAATGGACAGTTATTAACCAGTGAGCAATTAGTTAAGTAACAAGTTTGACAGAGTTGACTGGTCATTCAGCCAAGCTGGCTAGCAAATGGTTAATTAATTAATAGCCAAATCAATTTGTATGTATAGAAAGAGCTTGCCTGTACCTCCTAAACATCTTCCTGACTATCTCTGATAACCTTTCTCACTATTTCATCAAGTTACTATTTTACTGCTTCAGAGTGCAACATATTCATGTGTACACTTTGGGAAAAGAGGAAAGGAAGAAAGTGGGCAGGGAGAATCAATTTCCATTTACATTTTTAGTCATTATTTGAAAGACCACAGTATTTGTTACCAGTCCATATTTATATGAAACAAAATGTTCTTGCTAGTAGGACAGCACAGCTGAATGTCTGTAATACACACTGACTTGTTCAGACACTTTTATGTGGGGTTTGAATATTATTAATATTCTTGAAGCCAAATGTACCAGATGTCTAAACTCTCAGAATTTTTTCCTTTTTCCTAACAATCTCCTGTTTCATGAACTAATTTGCAAGATGTGTAGATATTTATAACACTTTGGAAAAACTTAATGGTAAGAACTCATTAATAAACTGCAGACTTGTGGATCTACAACAGCGGTTCTCAACCTGTGGGTGGCAACTCCTTTGGGGGTCGAACAACCCTTTCACAGGGGTCACAGAGGTCGCCTAGGACCATAGGAAAACACATATTTTTGATGGTCTTAGGAACCGAGACACCGCTCCTCTATCCATCTCCAGGGGGGTCCGCCCACATGCAGATACACTCACATATGAGTATTAAAGGTTTGTGGCATTAGGAAGGTTGAGAACCACTGATCTAGAAGGAGCCTCAGAAATCTAATTCAATGCTTTTATATTGTAGATAGGAAAACTGAGGCTCAGAATAGTGAGGTAAAAGCTGCACCTTCAAGACCACACATCTAACTGGAGGTACAAGTGGAAATGCAACACAAACTTCCTGGAGTCAAGAGGACCTGAGTTCAAATCCAGCCTCAGACACTTAACACTTACTAGCTGTGTGACCTTGGGCAAGTCACTTAGCCCCAGCTGCCCTGCCTTCCCCCTCCAAAAAAAAAAATGAGACCAGCACTTCATGGTCACTTGATTGTATATTTCATGAAATACTAGAAAAGAATTTTTAGTGTACTTTAAGAGTTATCATTACATCATTTATTGCTAAGGAGGTGGTGAGTTTTAAAACACTTTCTGAAACCTAAAATAATACCATTCTTTTGGAAATTAAAAAAAATATATTTAGAACAGCAAATTCCATATAAGCTGTCCTGTAAGATGTACTAACACATTCAAGAGGTAATTATGAAAGGAAAGAAAAATAAAGAATTAAGTGGTTTGTTGAAGAAAGGTAAAAGGTCATATGTTAAAGGATATATGAAGCTAAATCATAGCGTTTATGAGGCAGAGACAGCAGTAGGAATAGAAGCTTTACAAATAGCTTCTAGCTACTGAGTCAATTCGGTTTACCATTTCTAGAAAATTTATTTGTGACCCATCCCCTTCCTCCAAATCACTAGAATTTAATCAACACTCTAAAAAATAAATATTGTATTATTGAATTTAAGCAAAAGAATTTGATCTTATTGAGACAGTACAACTGTACATTCCATACATCATAAAGGGCAGGGGAATAGAGGCTGGATCTATTATTTCACTGGTGTAAGAAAACACCCTCTTCCAGTACAGATTGGCACCTTCTCACAACTTTGAGTCTTAAGAGAGTTGTCTACATATCTGAGAAGTTATTTGACTTGCCCATGGTCACACAGGCAGTATGTTTCAGAGGGGGGAACTTTTATCTATAGTTTCATGGCTCAAAGGTCAAATCTCTATCCATTGCTCCATCTTGCCACTCAACGTATTTCCTACATCCTTTCTAAAATAACCTTTCTTATATTTTACTTGAGAAAAACACCAAAAGGGTTAACAAAATCTAAAAACAATGCCATTTTTTAACATTGGGTGAGGCCTACCAGAATTATCATATAGCTAATTTAAAGGGAGAAGAAATTGCTTTTGGCTGAATTGCTTGTATTTTTAGAGGGAAACTGTATTTCCATTACCTTGATAAAGACAGCATGGCATAATAGAGAGCTGACCTTGTAGACAGGAAGACTTGATTCTAAGTCCTGCCTCTGACACTTATAGTGTGATCCTAAGCAGTCATTTTACTTTTCAGTGCTCTAAGCTTTCTGCTAAGTCTGCAAGTTGTGGATAAGGTACTGACCTACATTGATAGGAAAAGTTCTGTTACCTAGGAATTCCCTAAACCAATGAAATCATAGATCCTGTAGCTATGAAATTGCCCCCTTTCCTTCACCCATTTTCTTTCCCTTAGACTTTCAAACTGATGAGGGAGACAAATGCGGAGAGGATTTCTTCCTCATCTGTCTGCCACCATTTCTGACTTAGAAGTTTGAAAAGGGGAGGGAACTAAGTCAGTTTGAGAAGGGATTTTTTTTTTAACTTCCAACTCTTGGCTGCTTTCTTCTTTCTTACTCTTTCACTTTCTGAGTGCAGTTAAGAGATCAGCAATCCTGAAAATGTGGGTTACGGTGTTTGGGAATCTAGCATGAACTTCCTAGGAGAGTTTCAGTCACTGAATTGCTGAATTTGTGTCTGTTTACATGGCCCTCAATGGGCCATGTTTCTTATGCCCTTGACTAGGCTCCTAGAAACTTCCCCACAGAACAGGTGGTCCAGAGTTCATGAGGGACTACTAAAGGACTAAATTAAGAGCAAGAATGCCAAAATGTACTTAATTTGTGAAGTTTTTATTCATCTCAATTCACTTGATCCATTCTCTAGATTCTAGAACAGGTATAGTAAATAGGTTAATATTCAATGAAGACATTTTGTTCAATACTTAATGAGTTGGAATGTCTCAAACTATGAAACAGCCAATTGCCCAGGAGCTAGAATTGGCCCTAATAACATACCTAAATTCCATGTTCATTCCACTTGATGTATCTATTTCCAGTCTCTAAAGATAGTAGGAAGAATTATCTCTGATAATGGAATCCATCACTTTCTTCTCATTAATTCTCTATTAACCTACACAAAATGAGACCTCTTTAACTGACATAAAGCTGTGAGCTCAGGCCACAGATAACAAGATTAAATATTTCAGTCTTATTAGGCAAAGTCTGTCATTTTTCATGGTCTTTATCAGAAACATTTATTCAGTGACTATTAACATCCAGTACTGCACTAGACACTATAGAAAAGGTAGGTTACAATTCAAAACAAATGAAAGAAGGAAAAAGAATAAACATTTATCAAGAATACACTCTATGGGGTAGGCACTGTCCTAAGAACTTTATAAATACCTCATTTGACCTTCCCAACAACCCTAGGAGGTAGCTGCTATTATTATCCCCATTTTAGAGTTGAGTAAACCGAGGGAGTCAGAGGTTAAGTGACTTGTTCAGGATCATATGACTAGTAAGTATTTGAAGCAGAATTGGAACTCAGATCTTCCTGATTCCAGGAACTGGACCACCTCACTGCCTCACAGCAGGTAAAATACACACAAATCCATTCCATCTGCTTGCTTACTTCCTCCAAATCACTCTGGCTCTCAAGGATTGGCCAACAATTCCCAGACCAAACCCCACTTAGTCACTGTTTGGACTTGAATTGACTAAGAGTGAATGTAAATAGGAATTATTTCTGTTTTGGTCAGAAACCCTTAGGGTCTTCCCCTCCCTGGTTTGATTTTTTTTTTCTGGACTAAGTTAAAGAGGCCATTCTTTGCCTTATTTTTTACCTAGCCTTAATTACTGAATGGGTGTTACTTCAGTCAAACTGAAACCTGCTAAAGACCTTAGCTTTAAAAGGCCAAGGTTTTCCACAATATTTGGGAACATCTCCATTCTTTCTGATATATATTTGGCCACTGGACCCAGATGGCTCTGGAAGAGAAAGTCAGGCTGGTGACTTTGCACAGCTGTCTCTCGCTTAAATCCAATTCACCTGCATGTCATGGCATCTCCTCCATTCCTCTTAAGGACAGACCACAACAATCCTTCCTCCCCTACCTTGCTACCTGCTAATCAGATACAGACTTGGAGATCTGCACTCAAATGCAAGACTGGAAAAAGGTTAAGAAATTGTTGCAGGCATTTTGTACAAATTAGGTGAGAAAATGTCATGTCAGGTGGCCATGAAACAGGTCAAGGCTTCTTTACGTTGTGAAAAAGTAAAAGGTTCTTATGGTAAGAAGTCATAGGATATTAGGGCCTTAGGAAAAGACTGCAATGATTCAAGGGATGGAAAAAAAATGACTTTGATAACTGCTAAGAATTAACTATAAAATGAGAAACCAAAGAAAATCTAGTCCAACAGATTGGCAATTTTGTGAAGGTGGGTCAGATGTATGAACAAAACTCCTATTTATAACAAAAGCCAAGTTCAAATCTGGAAGGCAGGTCAGGTTTCCAGCTCATTTAACATTAAATCTAGGTGTAGAATTCAAGCCTCCCAATTCCCAAATCTCTACCATACAATATTGCCCCAAGAGAAGTAGAGCATTTGAGGATACAACTATAGTCTATTCTGTCATATACACACAGGGTAGGGAAAGAGTTGAGATCAGTACTGTCTTAGACTCTTATTTCCCAAAATTTCCAATAGAAAATAGTCGGAACATTTCAAATTCTCTCAGATACTCCTCTAGTGAGATGGTCAGAATTGTCTTAGAGAACCTTGCTCACGCATGCAGTATATACATGAACAGGAATTAAAGTTTCATCATAGGCATAAATCTTTCAGTAAGTTGAACACCAGGACAGGCACCAATCATTAGACACACTCCAACTCTTCCCTGCCCCCAACCTGTGTTTCCAGAAGATCTGTGGACAACCCAAATAAAAGGGAAAGGTCATTCAATTGCAGACTCATTTTCCAGAGTGGAAGCCAGTTCATACATACTGGCAATGGTAATAAACTCTCCTTATTTCAGATGAATGTTACCCCCACATATTGTAAATGATGGCACAAACACCATTAGAAATACGTAAAATACATTTTAATGGTATAAGAAAGTGTTTTTTTTTAAATCAGATATCATTTTGTGGAAAACAAGCTCTTGTTATTAAAACTCAATGAAATTAGTTAACATCTTTTGAATGACTAACTTTGTTTCTAATTTGGCATCAGAAGACTGCATGTTCTAAATCCAGATATATCCTGGAATTAATCTTTTTAACATACTGCATTTATAGTTGAGCAAACTTTGTCTTTGACTATAACTTAGATTGATAAATTAGAGAAGGGTGGATATTTAGATGTCCAATAGGTCCTAGTACAGAAACATGAAATCTCTTATTTCACCTGAAAATAATGATATGATATGAGTAAGAAAGGAAAAGAAGTATTTATCCAAAATATGTGACACATATACAAGGAAAATTTCAAAAGGGAATTACCACACCTCCCTTTTCTTCCATATTTAAGTTTTTATCTTGAAAATATTTCTACCTTTCAAGTTAGGCGAGAAATTAGCTGAGTGGATAGATATGGGTGTAGATTCCAAAGCTGCTACTTCAGTTAACTCAGAGCAAGTTCTTCTGTATTATAAGGTCTAGAAAAGTTCTGTACTATAAGGTCTAGAAATCTCTTTGTTTCAAAATTGGTATGCATACCTGTGGCAACATACAGACTGACTACTGAGACTTAAAATTAACATTGATTTCTTTTTCAACTGTAGTTTAAGGATTTTAAAAGTAATATGCTAAATGTATTCCTTTTTAATACAATAAATCAGATTTTCACCTTCTGACTTCTTAGGGTACACTAAAGACATAAAGAAGAGTTTTAGGTTGCTAAAGGGCCTAGCAGATAAGACTCATCTTCCTGAGTTCAAATTCAGCCTCAGACACTTATTAGCTATGTGACCCTGGGCAAGTCTGTTTGCCTCAGTTTTCCTCATCTATAAAATGATATGGAGAAGGAAACAACAAGCCACTTTAGGATATTTGCCAAGAAAACCCCAAGCAGAGTCATGCAAAGTTGGACATTACTAAATGATTAAACAACAGCAATTTTCTCTTCCTACTGTCTACGATTTCCTGCTTGAACAGTGACAGATACTCAGGATTTCTGGGTAGCTACTAGAAACCCATACTCATCAGAATGGGTCACCTGAATAAATCCAACCTCACAAACATTTGTTACATGCAAATGGTACAACAATATTTCACAAAATACAGTCCAGGGAACCTTTGGGGTCCCCAAGACACTGTCCATGAGGTCAAAACTATTTTCATAATAATACTAAGATGTTTTACTTACTAATATGGTAACTATTGATAGGCATAACTTACAGAAACAAAAGCTTATGGGGAGGCTTCAGATGCAAGACTGAGAGATCCAAGCCTCCTGAGGAAGCTTTCCTGCTGGTCCAAGGGATAGGGCTTCTGAACTTCCCCCAAATGTGTAGCAGTATTGGATTGGAGTTGAGCCAGAAATTGGGAGACAATAAAAACTATGACCAAGCAATGAACAGAAGAGAAACCCCTCCCACTTAAGAGTAGAGATTGCAAAGAGATTCCTTGCTAGAGATGGAATATCATGAGCAAGCCACTAAAAAACATCACAGACCCTGTAGCATTAGAGGTATAAATTGGCCTCTCACGTACATTTATATTTGTAAGATCTATCTCCCCACTGATGGTACATTGGTATTTGTCAGAGAATATCACCTAGGATTACATGTAGTATTCTGTTACAAATCTCATCATTTGATTTCAATAAATGTCTCTACTGTGGGTTGAATGCATCCTCTAGCTGACTGGAGAAAAAGAAGACTCATTGGTGGGTGTTTCATGATTTACTGCTTTCATGTGGATGTGGATGCAGATAACTTTTAACCTAGGGTAGTCATCCTCAAGGAGACCTCTCCTACAAGTCAGGAATGCCCTTTACTACATGTAAAATGAGAAGTTTACAATAGATGGTACCTAAGTTCCTTTTCAGCTTTAAATTCTATGATCTTAGGATGTGGGTGTCATCCAAAATCAGCTATCTGTGTGTAGGCAGACCATCAACTAGTCAGAACAAGAGTCAAAATGGAAGACAAATTAGAAAGAACAAGCAAAAGTAAGAAAGCTCAACCTATTCTGATATCATATCACGTGGAGACACTTGATGACCAATGACAAAATGGCTTAGCATATAAACTTATTTGAGCACTATCTTCATATAAACCAGGGAGAAGACAGTAGAAGAGCAAATATTAATAGACAGTGCAAAACTATTTTATTCTTAATATTCTTTGCTTATATTTTCGGCACTTTATCAGCATTACTCCAAATGACGAAGCTCAAGAGAGAAGGCCATTTTGTATTTTCCTTTGTTTCATAGATTGCCAAGGGTCAAAGATTTTATCATCAAGCAACCAAGTTAGTGGTAATGGACCACTCTGTTTCGATAGTTTTATGCAATTGACAATCATTACTACAGTGGAAACTCATATCCTCTATGGCATGATTGTGAATAGGCTCCTGTTATAGAAAAGGACTTGCTAAAGTCTTCCTGTTTTGTTCATTTTCACCAAATAAATCTTCAACACGCAAAAAGATTGATCTTAAAGCATTTTGCAGAAATGGGAAAGTAGGTACGTGGGTCAATATAATTAGTGATATGCCCCGAATTGCCTTTGTTAAGTTCAAAGGTCCATTATCTTTTTAAAATTGTTAATTTATTTTTTTGTTTTCAACAGTCACTTCCATAAGTTTTAAATTTTCTCCTCCTCCATCCCCAAGACAATATGCAATATTATATGGCTCTACACATACATACCTGTTAAACACATTTTCATATTAGTCATGTTGCAGAGAAGAACTATAATGAATGGGAGAGCTCATGAGAAAGAAAAAACACAACAAGAAAATAGTCTGCTTCACTCTGCATTCAGACTTCATAGTGCTTTCTCTGGATGTGGATGGCATTTACCATCATTAGTCCTTTGGAATTATTTTAGGTTCTTGCGTTACTGAGAAGGGCTAAGTCTATCAAAATCAGTCATGGCACATTGCGACTGTTTCTGTGAACAATGTTCCCTTAGGTCTGCTCACTTCACTCAGCATCAGTTCATATAAGTCTTTCCAGAATTTTCTAAAGTCTGCTTGTTCATCATTTCATATAGCACAATAATATTCCATTATATTCAGACAACTTGTTCAGAGATTTCCCAAATGATGGTCATCCCCTCAATTTCGAGTACTTGGCCACCACAAAAAGAGCTGCTATAAATATTTTTGTACACATGGGTCCTTTTCCCATTTTTATGATCTCTTTGGGATACAGACCTAAAAGTGGTATTGCTGTGTCAAAGGACATGCACTTTTTACAGCCCTTTGGGCATAGTTCCAAATTGCTCTCCAGAATGGTTAGATTAGCTTACAGCTCCACCAACAATGAACGTGTTCCAACTTTCCCACATCCTTTCCAACATTTATCATTTTACTGTTTCGTCACATTAGCCAATTTGATAGGTGTGATGTGGTAACTCAGAGTTGTTTTTATTTGCATCTCTCTAATCAATAGTGATTTAGAGCATTTTTTCATATGACTATAGATAGTTTTAATTACTTTCTCTGAAAACTACCTGTTCATATCCTTTGACCATTTATCAACTGGGGAATGACTTGTATTCTTGTAAATGTGACTCAGTTCTCTATGTATTTTAGAAATGTGGCCTTTATCAGGGACACTGGTTGTAAAAATTCTTTCCCAGTTTTCTTCTTCCCTTCTAATCTTGGTTGCATTGGTTTTGTTTGCGCAAAAACATTCCAAATTAATGTAATCAAAATTATCCATTTTGCATTTTGTAATGCTCTCTCTCTCTTGTTTAGTCATAAATTCTTTCCTTCTCCATAAATCTGACAGGTAAACTATTCCTTTCTCTTCTAATCTGTTTATAGTATCAGCCTTTATACCTAAATTGTGTACCCATTTTGACTTTATTTTAGTATACAGTGTCAGACGTTGTTTGTCTATGCCCAGTTTCTGCCACATTATTTTCCAGTTTTCCCAGCAGTTTTTGTCAAATAGTGAGTTCTTATCCCAAGACGTAGGGTCTTTGGCTTTATCAAACAGTAGATTGCTATAATTATTGACTACTATGTCTTGCATACCTAACCTATTCCACTGATCTACCCCTCTATTTCTTAGAAAGTACCATGCAATTTTGATGATTGTTGCTTTATACTACAATTTAAGATCTGGAATGGCTAGGCTGCCTTCCCTAGTATTTCTTTTCATTAATTCCCTTGATATTCTGGACCTTTTGTTCTTCCAGACAAATTGTTATGATTCTTTCTAGCTCTATAAAATAATTTTTTGGTGGTTGATTCGTATGGCACTAAATGGGTAAATTAATTTAGGTAAAATTGTCATTTTTTATTATATTAGCTCAGCCTAACCCATAAGCACCCGATGTTCTTCCAATTATTTAAATCTGACTTTATTTGTGTGAAAAATGTTTTGTAATGGTGTTCACAAAGTTCCTGGGTTTGTTTTGGCAGGTAGACTCACAAATATTTTATAACATCTACAGTAACTTTAAATGGAATTTCTCTCTCTATTTCTTGCTGTTGGGTTTCATTAGAAATACACAGAAATGGGGGGGGGGGAGCCAAGATGGTGGCGTAGGAGCAGCAATATATTGCAGCTCTCACATAGCCACCTCAAAATACCCATAAAATATCACTCTAAACAAATTCTAGAACTCTAAAACGCACACAAATATACTTTCCGCTAAAGTCAGCTCGGTTACGAGGAACCATCTCAGTTCTGTGAGCTGAAACCAGTCTAGCCTGAAACTGTGGCTTTGCCCCAGAGGCAGCTGGACGAGAGGAGCCGAGCCCTGGCTGGAGCTTTGGGAGAGCGGATCTGCGGCAGCTGTGGCAGTTCCCAGAATTAGGTCAATGGAGCTCAGCTAAATCAGGGGAGAAAAGTGGTCTGGCCAAATCGCCTCCAGGGCAACAAGGCCACAGAAGCAGAGGTCTTGCACCCGCCTCCACACTGCTGCTTCAGAGCTCCCAGCCTGCAGGGGGACCAAGCAATCATTCAGAGATTAAGCGCTCTCATGTTGAGCAACCTGGATCCGGATCGCAGTCTTGGGCAGGGGTCCTGGTTTGTTTGTTTTTTTTTTTCAGTAAGCCAGAGTTGGGGAGGGACCCAGTAGCCTCCTAAAAGCTCCAGCAGCAGGGAAAAGTCCAGCAATTTAGGACAGAGCTTTCCCATCTGGAAGCAGAGTTCCACAGAGCTAAAAAAAAAAAATCACAGACTGACCAACCATGAATAAGAAAAAGCATAAGAAGCAAAGTAAGAACAGCAACCAAACCCTAGATTCCTTCTTTGGGGAAAAGAAGGATCAAGGCAGAGAGCGGGAGGAGGACAGCACAGTCGGAGCTCCCACACCAAAAACTTCCAAGAAACATGAAGATTGCCTAAAAGCTAAAGATCAGCTGAAGAAGGATTTTGAAAACCAAATGAGAGAAGTGGAAGAAAAATTGGGAAGAGAAATAAGAATGATGCAAGAAAATCATGAAAAGAGAGTCAGCAACCTGAATGAAGAAATTAACACCTTAAAAAATAGATTAACTCAAATGACAAGAGGCCCAAAAAGCAAATGAGGAGAAGAATGCCTTAAAAAGTCAACTTTGCCAGATGGAAAAAGAATCTCAAAAGCATTCTGAGGAGAAAAATT
>CM053581.1:480540480-480563493 GCA_028627135.1 Pseudochirops cupreus
GATGAAAGTGCACACTTCTGTAGAGGGACAGGGACAGGGTAGAGAGTGGATGGGGGGAGGAGGCGGGATAGGAAGAAAGGACATGTAATCAGACTCTCACAATATGCCCACTGTGGAGAGGTTCCGAGTAATTACACATGTTCAGCATGTATTTGATTGCTTGTCCTTCCAGTGGGGGTGGGTGACATGGGAGGAAGAGAAAGAATCTAGAATTTAAAGTTCTATAATCAAATGTTAAATATATACATAAGTATACAATTTTTATTATTATTAACTACATCCAACTGGAACTTGAGATACACAGGCACTGCGGTAGGGAGATCCATCCTGCCCCGCTGGAAAGTCAGAGGGGTGAGGGGGGAGGACATAGGAGAGAATAGATTGGGGGAGGGGATATACAATGGGATGGCTGTTTTGGAGTAGTGGGTAGGGGAAAGATGGGGAGAAAATTTGTAACTCAAAATTTCATGGAAATGAATGATGTAAACTAAAATAAATAAAAGTTTTAATTTAAAAAAAAAGAAATACACAGAAATGACAAGGATTTATGTGGGCTTATTTTATATCCTACAACTTTGCTAAATTTGTTTATTATTTCAATTAATTTTTTACTTGATTCTCTAGGATTCTCTAAGTATATAATCATATTGTCTGCAAAGAGTGATAACTAAATTTCTTCTGTGCCTATTCTAATTCCTTCAATTCCTTTTTCTTCTCTTATTGCTAAAGCTAACATTTCTAGTACCATATTGAAATATAGTGGTGATAATGGACATCCTTGTTTCACCCCCAATCTTACTGGAAATGCATATAGCTTATCTTCATTACATATAATGCTAGCTGAAGGTTTTAGTTAGATCTTTCTTATCATTTTAAGGAAGGTTCCATTTATTCCTATGCTTTCTAGTATTTTTAATAAGACTATGTGTTGTATTTTGTCAAAAGTTTTTTCTGCATCTTTTAAGATATGTTTTCTGTTAGGTTTGGTGTTGATATAATCAATTGCGCTTATAGTTTTCCTAATACTGAACCAGCCCTGCATTCCTGGCATAAATCCTACTTGATCAAAGCATATTATTCTCATGATAAATTGCTACAATCTTTTTGCTAATATATTATTTAAAATTTTTACTTCTATATTCATTACAGAAATTAGTCTATAATTTTCTTTCACTGTTTTGGCTCTTCTTAGTTTAGGTATTAATACCATATTTGTATCATACAAAGAATTTGGTAGGGCTCTTTATTCTCCAATTGTCCCAAATAGTCTATGAAGTATTGGAATTGTTTTTTTAAATGTTTGATAGAATTCTCATGTAAATCCATCAGGCCCTGGAGATTTTTTTCCTAGGGAGTTCATTAATGGCTTGTTTAATTACTTTTTCTAAGATGGGGCTATTTAAGTATTTTATTTCCTCCTCTGTTAATTTAGAAAATTTATATTTTTGCAAATATTCATCCACTTAACTAAAATTGTCAACTTTATGGGCATATAATTGGGCAAAATAATTCTTAAGTTGTGTTTTAATTTCCTCTTCATTGGTGGTGAATTCACCTTTTTCATTTTTGTTACTGATAATTTGGTTTTTTCTTTCTTTTTTTAAAATCAAATTTACCAAAGGCTTACCAATAATTGTTTTTTTCATGAAACCAGCTCTTAGTTTTATTTATTAATTCAATAGTTTTCTTAATTTCAATTTTGGTTTTCAGTATTCCTAATTTGGTATTTGAGGATTTTTAATTTTTTCTTCTTCTAGCTTTTAGAGTTGCATGCCCAATTCATTAATTTCCTCTTTCTCTATTTGATTCATGTAAGTATTCAAAGATATAAAACTTCCCGTAAGAACCACTTTCAGTGCATCCCATAAGTTTTGGCATGTTGTCTCATTGTTGTCATTCTCTTGAATGAAGTTATTGATTGTTTCTATGATTTGTTGTTTGACCCATTCATTCTTTAGGATTATTTAGTTTCTAATTAGTTTTTAGTCTATCTTTCCATGGCCCTTTGTTACATAAAATTTTTATTACATCATCATCTGAAAAGGACGCAATTAATATTTCTGTCTTTTGGCACTGGACTGTGAGATTTTTGTGCCCTAGTACATGGTGAATTTTTGAGTATGTGCTATGTATTGCTGAGAAAAAGGTATATTGCTTTCTATCCCCATTTAATTTTCTTCAGAGGTCTGCCCTATCTACCTTTCCTAAAATTCTATTCACCTCCTTAACTTCTTTCTTGTTTATTCTGAAGTTAGATTTATCAAGTTCAGAGAGGGGGAGTTTGAGGTCCTGCACTGATATAGTTTTGCTGCCTATTTCTTCCCGCAACTCCCTTAACTTCTTCTCTAAGAATCTGGCTGCTATACCACTTGGTACATATATGTTTAGTAATGATATTACTTCATTGTCTATCATGTCTTTTAGCAGGATATAGTTTCCTTCTGATGTGGTAAGGGTTAGAGTTAGGCTTGCTCTGGAGACGCCAAAATACCAATATGCCAGATCTTGCCGAATAAATTCAACTCATGTCTTCTCTCAGCCAAAGAAAAGTAAAGTTTATTAAAAGTTCACCTGTATTGAACACAGAGCAAGTCTGTGCTAGAAAATTCTATGGCGCCCTCACACAGATGAGGGCAAAGAAGGGATCTTATATATAGGAAGGTTGTGGGACAAATCTAGGAGTGCTCTGGAAGAGGAGTTTGGGGAGGGTCTTTAGGAGGAGTTAATGAGGTTAATGAGTGATTAAGGGTGGGAAGTTGTTGGAGGCTACCTGGAGCCTACAGACAATGGTGGGCTAGGCCAGTTCAAGTGGTGGATTGGTGTTTTGATAGGCTCAAGGGTGGGAAGTAGATGGATAATGGAGGGCTAGGCTAGTAACAGAGGTCTGGGCAGAGCCACAATGAAAAGCTTATGGCCTCTGTAAATGCCTCATCAAGTGAGAAGATTCAGTCAGAGTTCAAGGGGTTTCCCAGAGCCTGTTCCTCAAAGATTCAAGGAGAGCTCAAGGGGGTTCCCAGATCCTGCACCTCATCACTTCCTAATCTCTTTTGATTAGATCTATTTTTCTTTTGCTTTGTCTGAGATTAGGATTACATCCCCCTGCTTTTTTTTACTTCAGCTGAAGCATAATATATTCTACTCCAGCCTTTGATCTTTACTCTGTGTGTGTCCCCATTTCAAATGTGTTTCTTGTAAAAAAACATATTATAGAATTGTGATTTTTATTCCATTCTGCTATCTGCCTCTGTTATATGGGAGAGTTCATTCCATTCACATTCACAGTTATGATTACTATGTGTTTTTCCCCATCCTATCCTCCCCACTTTGTTCTTTTATTTCTCCCTTCTTTGTTACCCTCAAAAGTTTTGCTTTTGACCACCACTTCCCTCACTCTTCCCTCCCTTCTATCAACCTACCTCCATTTTCTTTCCCTTTTTCCTTATTACTTCTTCCCTCCCTTTTCTTTCTTTTTTTTTTTTTGAACTTAAGAGCATTTTTATAAAAAATACAAATCAAGCAGCCCCTCCCAGGGACAGTTCTAGAGAATTGGGGGTAGTAGCAATGGAAAGGGAGAGGAAAAAAGAAGGGACCAGGGAGAGGAGGAAGTTTCAGAGAAAGGAGGTAGAGGAGATTTTCCAGAAGGGGTGGAAGACTTTTCCAAGCACCTTCTTTTCAGTTCAAATACCTATTATTCACCCAAAGGGGAAGATTAGTCTTGAGAGAATTAAGTGGCCACTGGGAGGGTGGAATGTTAATCAAATGGCCCAGGGTGGGGGAAGAAGTGCTCCTCTTCAGTGTCCACCAAAGTCTCTGCCCCTCCCTGATGAGGTACAGGCTCTGGGAACCCCCTTGAACTCTGATTGAATCTTCCCATTTGATGAAGCATTTGCATGATGCCATAAGCCTTTCATTGTGGCTCTACCCAAACCTTTGTTACTAGCTTGGCCCTCCATTATCCAGCTAGTCCCCACCATTGATCTTCAACTGTTACACCCTTGAACTGGCCTAGCCCAGCATTGTCTGTCATCTCCAGGTAGCCTCCAGCAACTTCACTCATTTGCTGGAGTCTGACCTCATTAACTCCTCCTGAAGACCCTCCCCAAACTCATTACTGGAGTCTGACCTCATCTGACTCCTAAAGACCCTCCCCAAACTCATTACTGAAGTCTGACCTCATTGACTCCTCCTGAAGACCCTCCCCAAACTCCTCCTCTAGACCACCCCTAGATTCCTCCCACAACCTTTCTCTATATAAGACCCCATCTTGCCTCCAGGTGGTGGGAGAGTGCCATAGAATGACCTAGCACAGACTTGCTCTGTATCAGATGATTCGGGCCTGCTTGCCCAATAAAATGTCACAGATACTGAGGCTCCTTAAGAGTCTACCCAATATGGCAAACTTTTAATAAACTTTGCTTTTCTTTGGCTGAGAGAAGACTTGAGTCAAATTCATTTGGCAGGACCCAATGTGTTGGTATTTTGGGGGCCTGAGCACCCCTAACCCTAGATATAATCATTTTATGATGACTTTCTTCGTCCCCACAAAGGGGAAGGGGGCCCAAACCTTTTGCACCCACTCTAATCCCAGCAAGACACCCAGCCCCATTCCTTGTTCTTCAAATCCTGGGGACTTGGGGCTGCCTCAGCCACATGGGGCAACTGAAAGGCAAGGAGACCAGAACTGAAAGCTTCTTCCTTTACAGAATATCATGTTCCAATGCCTCTGATCTTTTAATGTAGAAGCTGCAAGGCCCTGTGTGATCCTGACTGGAGTTCCACAATATTTGAATTGTTTCTTTCTGGCTACTTGCAGTATTTTCTCCTTGACCTGATGATTCTGGAAGTTGGCTACAATATTCCTTGGCATTTTCAATCTGGAATGTCTTTCAGTAGGTTATCAGTGAATTCTTTTCATGACTATTTTACCCTCTGATTCTAGGAACTCAGGGGAGTTTTCCTTGATGATTTCTTGGAAGATACCGTCCAGGCTCTTTTTTTTCATCAGGACTTTCTGGCAGATCAATTATTATTAGATTATCTCTACAGGATCTATTTTCTAGGTCAGTTGTGCCAATGAGATATTTTAAGTTTTCTTCTATTTTTTCATTCTTTAGATTTTGTTTGACTGATTCTCAATGCCTCATTGAGTCATTAGCTTCTACTTGCCCAATTCTAATTTTTAATGAATTATTTTCTTCAGTTAGCTTTTATATCTGCTTTTCAATTTGGTCAATTTTACTTCTTAATGAGTTATTTTCTCCAGTTAGGTTTTGTATCTCCTTATCCATTTGGTCAGTTATACTTTTTAAGGAGTTATTTTTATTCAGTGATTTTTTTTTCCACTTTGTCAATTGTATTTTTTTGAAAACTGATTAATTTTTCTTCTACCTCTTTAATTTGACTTTTCCCCCAGAATTTAATTTTTTTTAGTTTACATCATTCATTTCCACAAGATTTTGAGTTCCACATTTTTCCCCATCTCTCCCCCACCCCTCACTCCAAGATGGTATGCATACTGATTACCCCTTCCCCCAGTCTGCCCTCCCTTCTATCCCCCCAATCCTCCTCAGTCTAACACTCTTTCCCCCTTCCCTTCATGTTGGCAAGATAGATTTCTATACCCCATTGTCTGTATATATCTTATTTCTCAGCTGCATGTAAAAACAATTTTTAACATTTGTTTTTAAGTCTTTGAGTTTCAGATTCTCTCTCTTCTTCCCTCCTCAATCACCCCCACTGAGAAGACAAGCAATTCAATATAGGTTATACATATGTAGTTATACAAAACACTTCCACAGTAGTCATATTGTGAAAGACTAACCATGTTTCCCTCCATCTTGCCCCCCCATTTATTCTATTTTCTCCTTTGATCCTCTCCCTTTTCAAAAGTGTTTGCTTCTGACCATCCTCTCCCCCAATCTGCCCTCCCTTCTATCATCCCTCTCTCTTATCCCCTTTCCCCCAACTTTCTTGTAGGGTAAGATACCCAACTGAGTGTGTATGTAATTCCCACCTTAAGCCAAATCCAATGAGAGTAAGGTTGACTCATTACCTTTAACCTCCCTGCTCTTCCCCTCCATTGTAATAGCTTTCTCTTGCCTCTTTTATGTGAGATAATTTACCCTAGTCTATCTCTCCCTTTCTCCTTCTCCTAATATATTCCTCTCTCACTTAATTTTATTTTTTAGATATCATCCCTTCATCATCAACTTAACCTATGCCCTCTGTCTATATACTCACACACACACAGACACATACATATATATGTATGTATACATACATATATATACATTATAAGTGCATGTTTTTACATATGTATATATTTATGTGTGTATATATATGTGTATATGTATATGTGTATGTGTGTATATGTACATATATATGTATGTGTGTGTGTGTATATATATTCCCTTCAACCACCCTAATACTGAGAAAAGTCTCATGAGTTAAAAATATCATCTTTCCATGTGGGAATGTAAACAGTTCAACTTTAATAAAGCCTTTATGATTTCTCTTTCCTGTTTACATTTTCATGTTTATCTTGATTCTTGTATTTGGAAGTCAAATTTTCTGTTCAGCTCTGATCTTTTCATCAAGAATGTTGAAAGTCTGATATTTCATTCAATGATCATATTTTCCCCTGAAACATTATACTCAGTTTTGCTGGACAGGTGATTCTTGGTTTTAATCCTAGCTTCTTTGACCTCCAGAATATCATATCCCAAGCCCTTTGATCTCTTAATGTAGAAGCTGCTAGATCTTGTGTTATCCTGATTGTGTTTCCATGATATTCAAACTGTTTCTTCCTGACTGCTTGTAATATTTTCTCATTGACCTGGGAACTCTGGAATTTGGCTATAATATTCTTAGCAGTTTTCTTTTGGGGATCTTTTTCAAGAGGCAATAGGTGAATTTTTTCAATTTCTATTTTACCCTCTGGTTTCGAATATCAAGGCAGATTTCCTTGATAATTTCTTGAAAGATGATATCTAGGCTCTTTTTTTGATCATGACTTTCAGGTAGTCCAATAATTTTTGAATTATTTCTCCTAGATCTATTTTCCAGATTAGTAGTTTTTCCAATGAGATATTTCACATTGCCTTCTATTTTTTCATTCCTTTGGATCTGCTTTATAATATCTTGATTTCTCATGAAGACATTAGCTTCTATTTTCTCCAACCTAATTTTGAAGGAATTATTTTCTTCAGTGAGCTTTTGGACTTCCTTTTCCATTTGGCCAAATCTTCTTTTAAGGCATTCTTCTCATGGGCTTTTTGGACTTCTTTTGCCATTTGGCATAGTCTATTTTTTAAGGTGTTATTTTCTTCAGTATTTTTTAGGTCTCCTTTAGCAAGCTGTTGACTCATTTTTTCATGATTTTCTTGCATCACTTCCATTTCTCTTCCCAATTTTTCCTCTACTTGTCTTACTTGATTTTCACAATTCTTTTTGAGCTCCTGCATGGCCTGTGACTAATTTATATTTTTCTTGGAGGTTTTTGATGCAAGAGTTTTGGCTTTGTTGTCTTCTTCTGGTTGTATATTTTGATCTTTGTCACCAAAGTAAGATTCTCTAGTCTGATTTTTTTCCCCTCTGTTTGCACATTTTCCCAGTCAATTACTTGAATAGAGCTCTTTGCAAAGTTAGGACTCTGCTTCCAGAGAGGAGGGTCCTCTGTCCTAAGTTCCTGGGGTTTTGTGCAGCTGTTGTCGTAGCTATTTCTAGGCCCCTGTAAATTTTCAGTTCTCCTAAGGTGATATGTTCAAAGGAGAGGTGTTTACTCCTCTCCTGGATTGTGTTCTAGTCTGTGAGTGATGACAAGCACTCTTTTCTGCCTTGGACCTGTGAGGAGGACTCCCTCTGCACAGCCACCACAAGCCCTTCCATGCCAGCTCTCCTCCTCTGCCCAGGACCACCACCCAGGACTGTGACCCAGATCTAAGCAGGGTAAAGCAAGAGGATCCTGCCTCAGCAGCAGCAAGGAGATCCCTGCAATTGCTCTATGATCAGTCACTTGATTCCTCCACCATGTGTAGGCCTGGAGCTCCAGAAGCAGCAGCTGCTACTGCTTCCACTGCCACCTCCACCACCCCAGGGCTGGGGCTGGATCTTGCTCTTCTCTCACCCAGGTCCAATACAGTTTCCCCACTGACTTTCTATTTGTCTTTGGTATTTGTGAGTTGAGAAGTCTGAAAACTGTCACAGCTGCCAGTGATTCGGTCCCCTGAGGGCTGCTTACCAGGTCTGTGCCATCAAGGCCCATGCAGGATTGCACTCTGCTCCCAGCCTGGTGTGATAGATACTTCCAGGTGGCTGGCCAGTCTGTCTTTGGTTGGATGTGTGTTTTACTCTGTCATGTTGTGAGTTCTGTAGCTCTAGAATTTGTTTAGAATAATTTTTTACAGGTGTTTGGGGGAAGAGTTCAAGCAAGTTCCTGCTTTTACTCTGCCATCTTGGTTTTGGCCCTCTAATTTGACTTTTAAAATCCTTCTTGAGCTCTTCCAAGAATGCTTTTTGGGCTTGAGATCAATTCATATTCCCTTTTGAGGTTTCAGATGTGGGTAAAATATCAACGCTGTTGTCTTCTAACTTCATATTTTGATCTTCCTTGTCCCCATAGTAAGAATCTATGGTCTTTGCTTTCTAATTTGCTTCTTGCTCATTGTGATTGCCTTTTTCCTGGCTTTTAAAGTGGATCTCTTCTTCTGGAGGACAGGACATTCTGTCCCATGCTATCTTGGGGATAGGGGCCTGGTTGGTTTTGTGTGCTGTGGCCTCTGGTTCTAGCAGATGGAAGCTGTATAATGTTGTGGTCTTCCTGGCACTGAATTGGAGCTGGCTGTTGTGTGCTGAGGCCAGGTGAAGTTTTTCTGTGTTTCCCCAGGATCACACTGAAGCTCAAAGCATGAGCTGTTGGGGAGGGTTGTGTAATGGTAATGGTAATTTGAAGATCTTCCCTGCCTCTTAATAAGCTTAAGGTGATTTGAAGACCTTCTTTGCTTTGAAAATAAACTCTGCCCCCTAATAGGCTGAATGTAACCACATAGAGCCTGTGGTGGGAGGAGTTTGCTGAAGAGTAGAACAGAGCCCACAGGAAGCTGGGAGTCAGAGCTAGACTGGATGGTTGGGAGGAGAGCACACTTCTGAGGGAGACAGACAGGCCTGTGAGCAAAAATTGGTCTTATGTTGGTTTGTGGGAAGGCTAAAGGATGCAGTGGTTCTCTGTGCTATTGAGGCTTATTAACTTCTTTGCTACTATGGTGGAATTGGCTTACTGGATTTGGGATTTGGTTTTCTGGTATCTGAATAAATGTTTTGCTTCTGTTTTCTATATGGAGAGTCTATTATATTTTGCAATTGAGCACCATGCTGGTATATTTACAGTAATCATGAGCACTGTGAATATTGCATTGGTGCTACATTTCTTATCTTCATTGCCAAATGTACCATTACTGGTGGTCTGACCACTGGAAGTCTCCTCCTATTTTAGGGCTGTGCTAGAAAACAGGTATGCTCAGTTGCTGGTGGATGCCTGTCCATGCCAATGTCTGTCAATTTCCCTGGCTATGTGAACGCATGACTCGGGGTCTAGTATTGGTGCTTGCCAACTCGACCACCCTGGGGCTCGGGATCTCCCACTGGTCCACTGAGGCTGGGCTCACTACTGGCTCCCATCCTGTAGTCCTTTACTGGTTCCCTTCAACCATACAGCAAGAGGTACCCACTAATCCCCCTAGCCACTGAGCTAAAAGACTTTCTGCTGGCTCTGCTATTCCAGGATTTCTCCTGGGGCAATGTTCTCTGGGGTTTTCAAAGTCAAGAAGGGAGTGTGGGAACACTTACTGTTTACTCTGCCATCTTGGCTCCCAAAAGTTTAAACAGATGATTTTCAAATACTCAATCTGTGGGCTGATAGCCCCAGGAGTTGCTGCTGCTGCCATAGGCCTTGTGCAGGACTGAGGTCCATTATTTTTTCCAAGCATTTTCCTCTCTGTATAAAATATTTGAGAATAATCTACACACATATTGAGGGTATCCCTGATGAAGGTCTGAGAAGGTCTTTTAGTCAGTCTTTTGCAAATGACAGTTGTAAGAAGACCATATCTTTAGTCAAAGTTTCCCTGAAAGGTATAGAGTATATAAGACCCCACTGAGTTTACTGTTGGACTATTTTTTTTTAAAAGAGAGCTTTATTAATGCAAAAGCATGTGGGCCTAAGACTTAGCAAGGAGCTAAACAAAGGCCTGTTTGACTATTTTTAAAAAGGTCTTGATTTAGAGCCAAATGTTATCTAAAAGCTCTCTTCCAACATGGTATCTCCCATGTATATGTTAAAATCACGGTATTAAATTAGAAAGATATATAAACAAAAAAGGAAGGGTCTTTCACACATTCTATTTTGATATCCAAACAATGTTAAGAAGTTTAAAAGAAGAACCTCAGCATGTTGAATGATTTCCCTGTGGAAAATTTATGGGAGAATAGGTCAAGAAGTACACAGTATGAGAAGGCATGGGTGAGTTTTCATCTGCACTGTTGGAGAAGACCTACATTTATAAACTCAGAGATCTACCCAATTATGTAACAGATGGATTACACAAAAGCACATCATCTATATAGAGCACAAACAGTCTTGATTTTGAGGTTAAGATAATAAACATTCCTCGATAGCTATAATCACAGAAAACAGTGATCATTTTATTATCAGTATCAGGTGAAGTATATATATTTTGTGACAGTCCTCTGGCATAAGGGAAACCATTCTGGGAAGATGACTCTCACTTTCCTCATCTGGGCTCACTGCGCATATTTCTCCATTGTAGTTTTAGCTATCAATAGGCTAAGTCCTTTTTGGGAGGATCCAGTTTGTGTCTAAGGGAAGGCCTGTGGGTCAGCCAGAGACACTGGGGAAAAACATGCCCTTAATAAGTTTGGATACTCAGAATAAGGTGTAAAACAATGGGAATAAATTCAGCGTAAAGCTTCATTGCAAATAACGATCAGGGGAGAGAAAAAAAGGGACATGATATACAAGTCAGACACACGCATAGAGTATAACTTACATGAGATCAGTGCTATGTGGAGGAAAAGAGATTCATGGGTCCATTCAGCAGGGAGGATATGCTTCAACAGGAAGGTGTGTTCCCACTAGGGAGGAAGGTTTACTCCAAAATGCCTTTCTGAGAGTGGAGTTCTTATACTCTGATACTCCCATATATTTGGAGTCAGGGCAAAATATTATTTTGGAAGTTAATTATTGGAGAGAATAATAAGCTAATGGTAGACAAAATATTATTTTATGCACATAGCTGCACATAGCTTTGAAAAATATTATGGTCAATTCTTTTCCATGACTTTGTTCTATAAGCTAACAGCCTCACTTAATGGGATACTATCATAGTAGTCTCAAGACCACCAGAACCAATCTCATAACACAGAAGTTCTCCACTATCATAGAAAATGTTCCAAGCAAAATCCAAATGGGTAAGAGACCCTATAAATGGAGAAGTCTTTTAGATGTTCACGTTTGTGGATGGCAGGGTAATAAATACCTTAAGACCCTGGATGCTAATAGGGCCTCCCCAACGAAATTCATGACCACTCAAGAGACATTCCTATACAAGGAATGCAGACCATGACATTTTCCCATAAGCATATCACTGAGTTATCCCACCATTCCCACAATCGGGATCTATACTGCAGATGAACAATGAACTAGACTCAGAATTGAATAGAAGGAAGAGATAGGATGGATTACATTAAATTAAAAATATAGTACTTTCAATTATCTCAAATTCTTTGATACAGACTCATATTTCTAACACTAATTTCTTCCCAATAATGATTTATGCCTGTGAAAATTGTTAAACAAGAACTAGTAAGCAAGAAGTAGTGAATGTTTATGTTTTCCAAAGTCACTATTTCTATATCATATGGCTTTGCTAGGAAAAAAAAAGTTTTATAGTAAAATCAGGTATGTGTAGGGAGATACATAGGAAGAAACTTAATTCTTAAATGTAGTAAAAGTTGTTTTAAAGGAAATAAATTAGATGACACTCCAGTCATCAAAGAATCCAAACTGCATAAATAAAAGATAACAGGGAGACCCATGGTGTAGATACAAGTAGATCAAAGCATATTGCTTAAAACAATGTACCGAAAGTAACATAAAGGATATTATCCAAGAATTGTATGAAAATGTGATAGACTGCTCAGACAGTGGGAGCAGGGCACAGTCATTAACCCATGTTCTACACTGATGCACTTAGAAAATGACTAGTACTAAAAATGTTTTTAATATACTGGGTAAAATTAAATATGGAAGATTTATCAAAAGACATGAATAAAGAATGATATATGAATGAGAAAGTCTGGACAGTTTGTAATCCACCTGTTGAAAACAGTACCCAGAATGAGATCAAAGGTTCATTGAAGTATTAGAGCATCTTCTTTTACAAAAACAGAAGTATTCTTCTGAACACATTCTTGAGTAGATCACTGCTACCACTTGCACCTTTATACTTAGTAAAAAGTACTATGAGTTAACATTCACTTTATTTCAGAATGCTGTTTTGTGAAAACTAAATCTTATTCTACAAAATTGCTTTTGATTCCAACATTGCTTTGCACAAGTTGTATTGATTTAACAAAACCCACTGCCAAGAATGTCTTTTTATCTACTTCATTTCTATGACGGATCTGTGATTTCTTATTTAACATCCTAGTGCTAAAGTTATAATGCAAATCATCCTCTCCTTTTGTGTCATGCTACCCTCATGAAAATCTCATTAAAAGAGTTATTATGTGAAAAAAATAAAAATTATCTAGGAGGTTGAATAATTTAAGACATTCATCTTATTTTGTAACAATATAACATGATGGCTTGAAAATTTCTCCTTTAAGCTCTTGGATTTTAAACACAACCAAAAATTGAGGTATTTTCCACAATTTAATTGAAATATAAATACAGATTCAGAAACTTAATGCTGTACCGTCTTGCCATCACCAGGATGCCCTTTTCCCTTATCTCCTCTTCCTTTTCTGAGTCTGTCTTAGAACTAAGCAGATTTGATCAGGGCAGAGGAAAGACCCACCACTACCATGGTCATTGTTAACCATTTTTTTTTCATCCTTAGATCCCTCTCTGGGAGGGACTGCCTAGAACCCATAAAGGTTTCCTCCAAGCTCACATGGCTTAGATGAGATGGGAGTCATCAATACTATTCCTTCTACTGAAATGGAGGACCACCAGGAAATACTATCTACCATACTACTGCCTTTAACGGTCCTCTAGGCTAGAGGTGTTAAACTTGGGGCTTGCAAAACTCCCAGCATTAGGCTATTTTCTAAGTCAATATGCCACAGGGCTCCATTTGTATTTGAGTTGGTGCTACTGCTCTAAGCCTTATCATCTACCCTGCTTCTATATCCTGCAAATCCCCAGAAGCTTGATGAACCCTAATACTGCTACTAACAGGATCCCTGGTCCTTGCCATCTAACCCTCTATTGAACCCTTAGTATTTCTGTGTTTTCCCATTTGCCTTTTTATGTACTGTCTCCCTCAAATAAAGTTTGAGCTCCTTGAAAGCTGGCAGCATCTTGCCTTTTCCCCAACACTTAGCACAGTACTTGACACATAGTGATAAATCTTCATTCATTCATTCATACATACATACATATCATTGTTCAAGAGAGGTAGTAAGGACTAGTCTTATGCACTCTAGTCATGATAATTTTGCTTGATTTTTTAGACATTCCCTTTTATTGGAATTGTCCCTTTTGTGAGACACCTTGTTGGAGAGATCTATGAGTAACTACATGTTTGTTCTTAAATTTTTTACATTCCCCAATAAAAATCCAATCCCCTTAAAATACATCTCCTCGGCAGCTAGGTGACACAGTGAATGGAATACCAGCCCTGGAGTCAGGAGGACCTGAATTCAAATCCAACCTTAGACACTTAACACAAAAACTAGCTGTGCAACCTTGGGCAAGTCACTTAACCCCAATTGCTCTCCCCTCCAAAAAAAGCAAAAAAAAAATACATCTCACCAGAGATAAGTGAATACTGACAGAAAGGATGAATATGTCCTTTAATTTTGAACACAAAGCATTATAATTGACCAAAATTTTGCTGTGTTTCCCTGTCAACTTTGTTGTAATAACTATGTGTATTCTAGTTTTGCTTTCTTCATTGTGCATCATTTCATATAAATTCTCCTATATTTCTAAGAATTCTAAATATTTATAATTTCTTATGGCATAGTTAATATTCATTAAATTGATTGCATAATTAATTCAGCCATTCCTCAACTTTTGCATACATATTTTCTTTCCATCTATTTGTTATCACATGCTATGAATGGCTGAATAAATTATGATATCAATGTACAGTTATCCCTTCCATGTTAGACTTTCTCTGTCATGGTTTTGATGTATCTCAGGTTGGCATAAGGAATTAAATGGGAATTTGGGAGGAGTTATGCAGAAGCTGCAGACAACATGCAAAGGCCAGCAAACAATGCAGAAAAAGTTTAGAAACTCAGAAAAGCACAAAATATACGTACAGTTTTGTATAATATCAATATATTTTATCTTTTAATACCATGACAATTCAAATTCTTCTCTATTACAAAGGGAAGGGCAAATAATTTTCCACAGACTTTCCAGATTGTTGTGGCACTGCACCCCTAACTCACATAACTATAACTGAATATTATCTATGCCCTAAAAAAAATATACACACCTATACATATAAGTATATATGTGTCCTTTCTTCCTATCAATATACTTTTGAGATATATCCTAGAATCCCTACATTTAAGTTTATAACAACTTTAACTTTTTTGCATAATTTCAAATTGTTTTCCAAAATGTCTGGGTCAATTTCACCAACTAAATTAGTATGCCTGTGTTTCCATAAATCTACTAACAATGAGTTTTCCCATATTTCAGCATCTTTTTTCAGCTGGTTATGAAGAAATTCCTCAGAGTTGTTTAATTTGCATTTATCTACTTATTTAGTGATTTAAAAATATTTTCATGTTATGAATTTGTTTTTTAAAAGCTATTTTTTCATACCCTTTTCTTGCTTCTCTATTTAGGAATTACTCATGTGGATTGGCATAGTTCAAAGGAAAACTAGATGAATATGGAATAATAGAGCCTGGATTATTTACTACTTTGTGACCACGAGAAAATCACCTAACATCTTTGGTTTCAGTTTTCTAGTCTAAAAAAATGAGGGGGTTGGATTAGATTAGAAATTCCTTTTCTGCTCTAAATCTGTTCCAAAGATTTGTGTCAATTCCATATAGATTACATTTCAAATTTTCATCACAAATATTTAATGCAAATATGTTTATGTTTTATTCAGATCTTGGCTACATTGATTTGTTTTTGCAAAACCTTTTAAATTTTGTAAAATTTTTGTCTATTTTGTTTTTCACAGTCTCCTATGATGTGTCTAGTTATGAATTGTTCCTCCTTTATAACTCTGAAAGATTTAACTTCCCATTCATCTCTATTTTTTTCTGAAATATTCTTAAAATTTTTTAGATCATTTATCAATTTGGAATTTACCATAGGATGAGAAAAAGATGCTGATATGAACAGATAATTTTTTGGTTTTTTTTGTTTTTTTGCTTTTTGCAGGGGGGAAGGCAGGACAATTAGGGGTAAGTGAGTTGCCCAAGGCCACAGGGCTACTAAGTGTTAAGTTGAGACCGGATATGAACTCAGGTCCTCCTGAATTCGGGATTGGTGCTCTATTCACTGCATCACCTAGCCGCCCCAAACAGATAATTTTTAACACAGATTCTTTCCTTGTTATAGAGTCCCTTCTCCAGTAGCATATGGTAATAAATTAAGCTTTTGTGTATATTTTTCTAAATGTTGCTCATCTAGCGTATTTTACTATTTTAAGTTCAATATCAAGAAGTTTTGAGAATTACTAAATTACAATCTCATTTAAATCTGGTAGCACTAAGTACCTCTTTTTCCTGTTTTGTTTTGTTTTGTTTTTATTTATTATTAGTTTACAACATACAGTTCCACAAGTTTTTGAGTTCCAAATTTTCTCCCCCATTCTCTTCCCCCACCCCCATGGCAATCTGATATAGGTTCTTCAATTAAATATTAGTCAAGTTGTAAAGAAGAATTATAACAAAGGAAGAAAGGAAGGAAAACCAAACAAAATGAAAAAGAAAGAGAGCAAGTAGTTTGCTTCAATCTGCATTCAGACTCCATAATCCTTTGTCTGGATGTGGATAGCCTTTTCCATCATCAGTCCTTTGGAGTAGTCTTATAAGCTTGCATTGCTGTAGAGACCCCCAGTCTATCAAAATCAGTCATCACAGATACAATGTGTCTGTAATTGTGTAAAATGTTCTCCTGGTTTTGTAGCCCTCACTCAGTATCAATTTATGTAAGTCTCTCCAGGTTATTATGAAGTCCATCTGCTCCTCATTTCTTATAGCGCAATAGTGTTCCATTATATTCATATACCACAACTTATTCAGTCATTCCCTAATTGATGGGCATCCCCTTGATTTCCAAATCTTTGCCACCACAAAAAGAATTGCTATAAATATTTTTGTACATACTAGTCCTTCTCCCACTTGTATGGTCTCTTTGGGATATAGCTCTAGAAGTGGTAATGCTGGGTCAGAGGGTATGCACAATTTTATACTCCTTTGGTCACAGTTGCAAAATGCTCTACAGAATGGTTGGATCAGTTCACAGCCCCACCAACAATGCATTAGTGTTCCAATTTTCCCACATCTTCTCTAGCATTTATCATTTTCCTGTTTTGTCATGTTAGACAATCTGACTAGTGAGATGTGGTACCTAAGAGTTGTTTTGATTTAATTTAGAGCATTTTTATATGCATATAGATATTTTTAATTTCTCCCTCTGAAAACTGCCTGTTCATATCCTTTGACCATTTAACAACTGGGGAATGACTTGTAGTCTTATGAATTTGACTCAGTTCTCTGTATCTTTTAGAAATGAGGCCTTTATCAGAGACATTGGTTGTAAAAATTCTTTCCCAGTTTTCTATTTCCTTCCTAATCTTGGCAACATTGGCTTTGTTTGTACAAAACCCTTTCAATTTAACGTAATCAAAATTATCCATTTTGCATTTTGTAATGCTCTCTATCTCATGTTTGGCCATAAATTCTTCCCTTCTCCATAAATCTGACAGGAAAACTATTCCTTGCTCCCCTAATCTGTTTATAGTATCAGCTTTTATACCTAAATTGTGAACCCATTTTGACTTTATTTTGGTATACAGTGTCAGACGTTGTTGGTCTATGCCCAGTTTCTGCCATATTATTTTCTAGTTTCCCCAGCAGTTTTTGTCAAATAGTGAGTTCTTATCCCAGGAGCTGAGGTCTTTGGTAGTAGATTGCTATAATTATTGACTACTATGTCTTGAGCACCTTTCCACTCCACTGATCTACCACTCTATTCCTCAACCAGTACCAAGGAGCTTTGATGATTGCTGCTTTATAATGCAGTTTGAAATCTGGTGTGCCTAGGCTGCCTTCCCTAGCATTTCTTTTCATTAATTCCCTTGACATTCTGGACCTTTACTTCTTCCAGACAAATTTTGTTATGATTCTTTCTAGCTCTATAAAAGTTTTTGGTGGTTTGATTGGTATGGCACTAAATAGGTAAATTAATTTAGCTAAAATTGTCATTTTTTATTATATTCGCTGGACCTAACCACAAGCACCTGATGTTCTTCCAATTATTTAGATCTGATTTTATTTGTGTGAAAAGTGTTTTGTAATTGTATTCATATAGTCCCTGCATTTGTTTTGGCAGGTAGACGCCCAAATATTTTGTAATGTCTACAATAACTTTAAATGGAATTTCTCTCTCTATTTCTTGCTGTTGGGCTTTGTTAGAAATAAATGCCGAGGATTTATGAGGGTTTATTTTATATCCTGCAACTTTGCTAAAGTTATTTATTATTTCAAGTAGTTTTTTACTTGATTCTCTAAGTATATCATCATATTATCTGCAAAGAGTGATAGCTTAGTCTCTTCTTTACCTATTCTAATTTCTCCAATTTCTTTTTCTTCTCTTATTGCTACAGCTAACATTTCAAGTACCAAATTGAATAACAGGGGTGACAGTGTACATCCCTATTTTACCCCTCGTCTTATTGGAAAGGTGTCTAGCTTTTACCATTACATGTAATACTTGCTGATGATTTCAGGCAGATGTCACTTATTATTATTATTATTATTTTTTGCTTTTGGGAAGGGGGAAGGTAGGGCAATTAGGGTTAAGTGACTTGCCCAAGGTCACATGGCTAGTTTTGTGTTAAGTGTCTGAGGCATAATTTGAATTCAGATACTCCTGACTCCAGGGCTGGTGCTCTATTCACTGCACCACCTAGCCACCCCTGTTACTTATTATTTTAAGGAAGACTCCATTTATTCCTATGCTTTCTCGTATTTTTAATCATAATGGGTATTATGTTTTGTCAAATTTCTGCTTCTGTTGAGATAATCACATGGTTTCTACTAGCTTTGTTGTTGATATGGTCAATTGTACTAATAATTTTCCTAATATTAAACCAACATTGCATTCCTGGAATAAATTCTACCTGATCAAAGGGTATTATTCTCATGATAAGTTGCTGTAATCTTTTTGCTGTTTTATTTAACAAGTGCCTAGGTGGTGCAGAGAATAGGGCACTGGCCCTAAAGTCAGGAGGACCTGAATTCAAATCTGGCCTCAGACACTTAACACAAAATTAGCCATGTGACCCTGGGCAAGTCACTTAACCCCAATTGCCCTGCCTTCTCCTCTCCAAAAAACAAACAAAAAAAGAAAATATTTTATTTAAAATTTTTGCATCTATATTCATTACAGAATTTGGTCTACAATTTTCTTTCTCTGTTTTGGCTTTCCTTAGTTTAGTATCAGTCCTGTACTGTATCATAAAAAGAATTTGGCAGGACTACTCCAATTTTCCCAAATAGTCAATAAAGTATTGGAATTAATTGTTTTTTAAATGTTTGTTAGAATTCATTTGCAAATCCATCAGGCCCTGGAGATTTTTTTCTAGGGAGTTCATTGATGGCTTATTCAACGTCTTTTTCAGAGATGGGGTTATTTAAGTGTTTTACTTTCTCTCCTGTTGATCTGGGCAATTTATATTTTTGTAAATATTCATCCATTTCATTAAGATTATCAAATTTATGGGCATATAATTGGGCAAAATAATTCCTAATTATTGTTTTAATTTCCTCTTCATTGGAGGTAAATTTATCCTTTTGATACTGGTAATTTGGTTTTCTTCTTTCTTTTAACCAACTAAAGGTTTATCAATTTTATTGTTTTTTTGTTAAACAAGCTCAGTTTTGTTTATTAGCTCAATAGTATTCTTATACTTTTCCTAGTCTCTTCTTTGGTTTTCAGCATTTCTAATTTAGTATTAAAGAGGGGATTTTCAATTTGCTCTTTTTCTAGCTTTTTCAGGTGTATGTCCAGTTCATTGATCTCCTTTTTCTCTATTTTATTCATGTAAGCATTCAGAGATATAAAACTTTCCCTAAGAACCATTTTCAGTGCATCCCAAAAATTTTGGTATGTTGCCTCAGTTACTGTAATTCTCTTGAATTAAGTTACTGATGTGTTCTATGATTTGTTGTTTGATCCACTCATTCTTCAGGATTAGATTATTTAGTTTTCAATTTATTTTTAGTCTATCTTTCCATTGCCTTTTATCACATATAATTTTTATTCATCATGATCTGAAAATGGTGTATTTAGTATTTCTGCTTTTCTGCACTGGATTGTGAAGTTTTTAGGCCCTAGTACGTGGTCGATTTTTGTATATGTACCATATACTGCTGAGAAAAGTATATTCTTTTTTATCCCCATTCAATTTTCTCCAGAGGTCTGTCATATCTACCTTCTCTAAAATTCTATTCACCTCCTTAATTTCTTTCTTGTTTATTTTGAGGCTAGATTTATCAAGTTCAGAGAGGGGGAGGTTCAGGTCCCCCATTAGTATAGTGTTAGTATCTATTTCTTCCTTTAAATCCCTTAACTTCTCCTCTAAGAATCTGGCTGCTACACCACATGGTACATATATATTTAGTAATGATATTACTTCATTGTCAGTGGTACCTTTTAGCAGGATATAGTTTCCTTCCTTGTCTCTTTTAATTAGATCTATTTTTGCTTTTGCTTTGTCCGAGATTAGGATTGCTATGTGTATCCCTCTGTTTCAAATATGTTTCTTGTAAACAGAGTATTTTAGGATTATGGTTTTTAATTGATTCTGCTACCTGCCTCTGTTTTATGGGAGAGTTCATCCCATTCACATTCACAGTTATGATTACTATCTGTGTCTTTCTCTCCATCCTATTTCCCACCCCACTCCCTTTAAGTTTTTATTTCTGCTTTCTCCCTTCCCCACCTCAAAAGTTTTGCTTTTTACCACTGCCTCTTTCAATTTTCCCTCCCTACCAAGTCCCCTCCCTTTTCTTACTCTTTTCCCTTACTACTTCTTCCCTTCCTTCTATCCTCCCCCCTTTTTTTTAAACCCTTTCTCCTCCTACTGCTTGTAGAGCATGTTGGATTCTATACTTAATAAAGTATGTTATTCTCTCCTTGAACAAAATTCTATGAGCAAATCTCAAACAAAGCTCTTCTCTCTCCCTTCTTTCCTTCTACTGTAAGTTTTTGTGTCTTTTCATGCTAAATTCCTATACTTGATTGAGTATGGTATTTTCTCCTTGAACCAAAACCATTGAGAGTAAAGTTCATGCAATGCTCATCTCCCTCCCTTCTTTCCCTCTACTATAATACATGTGATCCTCATCATGTGACAATTTACCCTTTTCTGCCTCTTCCTTTCCTCTTCTCCCATTACAATCCCTTTGCACCCTTAATTAGATTTTTTTATCATCACATCAGTTGATTTATACCCATGCCCTCTATCTATGTATATTCCTTTTAAGTGTTATAATAATTATACAATTCTCAAGATTAGCAGGTATCATCCTCCCATATAGGGATGTAAACAGTTCGCTTTTATTGAATAACAAGTTTTGTGTGTGTGTGTGTGTGTGTGTGTGTGTGTGTGTGTGTGTGTGTGTGTTTTCAATTTACCTTTTTATGCTTCTCCTGAGTCTCGTCTTTAAAGATCAAATTTTCTATTGAGCTCTGGCCTTTTCATCAGGAAGGTTTGGAATTCCCTTATTTCACTTATTTCACTGAACGATCATCTCCTTCCCTGAACGATTATGCTGAATTTAGCTGGGTTGTTGCTCCTTGGATGTAGTCCAAGTTCCTTAGCCTTACAGAATATCATATTCCGATCCCTCCAATCTTTCAATATAAAACCTGCAATGTCCTATGTCCTGACTGAAGTTCTGTGATATTTGAATTGTTTCTTTCTGGCTGTTTGTAATATTTTCTCATTGAACCAATAATTTTGGAATCTTGCTACAATATTGCTTGGAGTTTTCAATTTGGGAACTCTTTCAGGAGTTAAATGGTGGAGTCTTTTGATGACTATTTTACCCTCTGATTCTAGGACCTCAGGGCAGTTTTTCTTGATGATTTCTTGGAAAATACTGTTCAGGCTCTTTTTTTTTCTCATGGCTTTCCAGTAGACCAATATTCTTAGATTCTCTCTCCTGGCTCTATTTTCCAGGTCAGTTGTTTTTTCCAATGAGATATTTTTTTCCTTCTATTTTTTCACTTTTTAGATTTTGTTTGACTGATTCTTGATGCCTCAAAGGGTCATTGGCTTCAACTTGCCTAATTCTAATTTTTGAAGAATTGTTTTCCTCACTTAGTTTTTGAACCTCCTTTTCCTAATGGTCAGATTTTACTTTCAAGGATTTATTTTCTCCAGTTAGGTTTTGGATCTCCTTCTCCATTTGTATAACTGTACTTTTAAAGGAGTTGTTCTCTTCAGTGAAATTGTTTTTCACTTTGCCAATTGTATTTTTAAAATAAGTAGTCAGTTTTTCTTCCACCTCTTTAATTAGGCTTTTAAAATCCTTCTTGGGCTCTTCTAAAAATGCTTTTGGGGCTTGAGACAAATTCATATTCCCTTCTGAGGCTTCACATGTGAGTGTGGTGTCAATGCTGACCTCTCCTGAATGTGAACCTTGCTCTTCCCTTTCACCATAAAAGGATTCTAAAGGTTTTGTTCTTCCAATTTGTTTTTTTCCCATTGTGAATGTCTATTTCCTGGCTTTTAAAGTAGATCTTGGCTTCTGGGGCACAGAGGGCTCTCACCCACACTTCTTATTCTGGGAGTTAGGGGCCTAGTTGTTGGCTTTGTGTACTGTAGCCTCTGAATGCCTAGACTGAGGGCAAGGCCAGGACTTTCAGCATTTCTCAGGTTTACACTGAAGCTCACAGAGTGAGGTGTGGGAGAGGGGTGGTCTGGCCACTTCTGGTTTCTGCCTCTGTACCCCTGGGCTAGAGCTCAGGCAGGCTCAGTTGCTGGTGGCCCAGCCATGCTGGTGTCTGCCAATTCTCCTGGTTGTAGGAAGGCACAGCTGGGGTTCTAGTGTTAGTGCTTGCTTGCTCCACCCCCTCCTACCAGGATGCCTCCCCTCCTGCACTGGTGCCCTTCAGCCTCAGCACAGCCACACCCATCGTACATCTCCCTACCACTGGTCCCACTATTTCAGGGTTTTACACTGGGGCAATATTCTCTGGGTTCTCAGGGTCCAAGGTGGGATTGAGAGCAGTTATGGTTTACTCTGCCATATCGGCTCCTGGAACTTCAGGTAGGTGATTTTTAAACATCTAGAATGTGGGCTGCTAGTCCCAGGAGTAGCTTGCTGCTGCTGCCACAGGCCCTACACTTGTCTCTTACCTAGTTCTGACAAACCTCTGCCCTGTGGTGAGAGGTCTGGGAATCACCTCTGCAGTGGGTGAATCAGTTCATCCAAGTTCATTCCAGTTCTGCTATGGTTGGGTCTGTGGTGGTACAGCCCTATGTGCCTCTTTCCTGTTGT
>CM053581.1:480563993-480581415 GCA_028627135.1 Pseudochirops cupreus
GAGGGGAGGGCAGAGTGGGGGGGGGATGATGAATATTCACATTTCTGTAGAGGGAGAGGGACGGGGTGGAGAGTGGATGGGGGGGCAGGATAAGAAGAAGGGACATTTAATCAGACTCTCACAGTGTGCTCACTATGGAGAGGTTCTGCGTAATTTCACATGTTCAGCCTGAATTTGATTGCTTGTCCTTCCAGTGGGGATGGGTGGTGAGGGAGGAGGAGAAAGAATCTGGAATCTGGAGTTCTATAATCAAATGTTATGAATGTGTATCAATCTATCTATCTATCTATCTATCTATCTATCTATATGCAATTATTATTATTATTATTATTGACTACATCCAACTGGAACTTGAGATACACAGGCACTGCAGTTAGGAGATCCATCCTGCCCTACATACAAGTGACATAGGAGAGAATAGACTGGGGTAGGGGGGACACATTGGGATGGCTGTTTTGGGGCGGTGGGCAGGAGAAAGACGGGGAGAAAATATGTAACTCAAAAAAATTTTTTAAAAATAAATAAATAAATAAACAAACAAAAAAAACCAAAACATAAAATTAAAAGTCAAGAAATAGACTGAAAAAAATGAGGAAACAACAGTAAATATGTCTATATACATATATGATCATAGAAAGTTACTATGGTGACAGGGAAGATCAAAGCACAAACTCTGAAGAAGACAATAATTTCAAAACAGCTACATGCAAAGACTCAAAGAAAAATATGAATTGGTCTCAGGCCCAAAATGAATTCCTAGAAGAAGTCAAAAAGGACTTTAAAAATCAAATAAGAGGGGCGGCTAGGTGGCACAGTGAATAGAGCACCAGCCCTGGAGTCAGAAGCACCTGAATTCAAATTCAGCCTCAGACATTTAACACTTACTAGCCATGTGACCTTGGGTAAGTCACTTAACCCCAATTGCCCTACCTTTTCCCTTCCAAAAAGCAAAAAATAAAAAATAAAAATAAAAATAAGAGTGATGTAAGAAAATCACAACAAAGATTCAAGACCTGGGTAAAGAAGACTCAAAAAATACTGAAAATAAAAACAGCTAGACAAAATGGAAAGGGGCACAAAAACCTATTGAAGGGAAGAACTTTTTAAAAAGCAGAATTGGCCAAATGGAAAAAGATATACAGAAATTTGTTTAAGAAAATAATTCCTTAAAAACTGAAACTGGAAAAGGGAAAACTAGTGATTCCACAAGACATTAAGAAACAATAAAATAAAATCAAAAGAATGAAAAAGTAGAAGAAAATGTGTAATATCTCATTAGAAAAATAACTGTTGGGGCAGCTAGGTGGCACAGTGACTAGAGCACTAGCCCTGGAGTCAGGAGGACTTGAGTTCAAATTTGGCCTCAGATACATAATACTAGCCATGGGACCTTGGGCAAGTCACTTAATCCCAATTACCCTGCCTTCTCCCCTCCAAAAAGAAAAAAAACTGACCTGGAAAATAGATCCAAGAGAGACAATTTAAAAATTATTGGACTACTGGAAAGTCATGATAAAAAACAAAAGAGCCTAGACATCATATTTCAAGAGATTATCAAGGAAAATTGCCCTAATATCATAGAACCAGGGGGTAAAATAGAAATGGAAAGAATACATTGATCACATCCTGAAAGAGATCCCAAAATAAAAACTCCAAGAAATATTATATCTAAATTCCAAAGCTCCCAGGTCAAGAAGAGAAAATATTACAAAAGCAGCTAAAAAGAAATAATTCTAATATCATGGAGGCATAGTCAAGATAACACAAGATATAGCAGCCTATCTACATCAAAGGATAAGAGGACTTAGAATATGATATTTGATAGGGCAAAGGAACCATCCTTACAAACAAGAGTCACCTATTCAGCAAAAATGAGTATAATCCTGCAGGGATGAAAATGGACATTTGATGAAATTACGGACTTTCAAGCACTCATAATGAAAAGACTAGAGCTGAATAGTAAATCTGACTTTTGGATATGAGAATCAAGAAAGGCATAAAAAATATACAGGAAAGATAAATAATAAGGCATTTAATAAGATTAAATTGTTTATATTTTTACATGGGAAGATAATACTTATAACTCCTAAGAACTTTATCATTATTAGGGAAGTTAGAGGAACATACATAAACAGAGAGCATGGTTGTGAATTGACTATGATGGGACAATATCTAAAAAGAAAAAAAGAATTAAGGGTTGAGATACAGGAATGCACAGGAAGAAGGGGCAAGGGAGACGGAGAATATAAATTACCTCACATAAAAGAGGCACAAAAGAGCTTTTACAGTGGAGAGGAAGATTGGGGGGGGGGGGGGGGGTCAGGTTGGCAATGATTGAATCTTAATCTCATTGGAATTGGCTCAAAGAAGGAATAACATATACACTCAATTGGATATAGTAGAGAAGTAGGAGTGGAGGGTGTTAAGAGAAGAAGGGGGACTGATAGAAGGCCAGTCTGGAGGAGGCAATGGTCAGAAGAAAAACAATTCTGAGGAGGGACAGGGTGAAAGAAGAGAGAGAAAAAGGTATACAGGACAAAAGGGAGGACAGAGGTAAACATACATTTCGTAATTTTAACTGTGAATGGGAATGAGAAAAACTTGCTCATAAATGGAAGTAGAAAGCAGAGTGGATTAAAAACCAGAATCCTACAACAGGTTGTTTACAAGAAACACACTTGAAACAGCAGGACATACACAAAGCAAAGATAAAGGACTGGAGCAGAACTTATTATGAAGTAAAAAAAGCAGAGGTAGCAATCATGATCTCACACAAAGCAAAAGTAAAAATAGATCTAATTAAAAGAGAATTTTTAAAAATCTAAGTAAAATGAATGAATATTTACAAAAATATAAATTGCCCAGATTAACAGAAGAGGAAAAAGAATACTTAAAAACCTATCTTAGAAAAAGAAATTGAACAAGTCATCACTGAGCTCCTGAAAGAAAAAAAAATCACCAGGACCAGATGGATTCACAAGTGAATTCTACCAAACATTTAAAGAACACTTAATTCCAATACTAGATAAACTATTTAGAAAAAGAGGCAAAGAAGGAGTCCTATCAACTTCTTTTTTGACATAAATATAATGATGATATCCGAACCAAGAGTAACAAAGAGAAAGAAAACTATAAACCGATTTCCATAATGAATAGCAATGCAAAAATTTTAAATAAAATATTAGCAAACAGATTATATTAATATAAAATCTGACTCTGCTTCCATTTCTTCTCCTTATATTTGCCTGGAAGAGATGGGACCAGTTGCCAAGATCTTAGTTTTGTTTTGTTTTCTTCTTTTAATGTTAAGCTTCAAACCAGCTTTTACGATCTAAATTCTTCTTCAACTTTTACCATCAGAGAAGCATCATCAGCATATCTGAGATTGTTGTTATTCCTCACGGCAATCTTAATTCCAGCTTCTGCTTCATCCAACCCAGCATTTTATATGATGTACTCCTCATATAAGTTAAATAAATAAGGTTACGCTATAGAGCCTTGACATACTCTTTTTTCAATCTTAAACCAATCAGTAGTTCCATGTTTGTTTCTAACTGTTGCTTTTTTTTTTCTTGACCACTCGTTATACTTACTACAATTTTGTTTGCCTATTTCCCTTGAGGAACTAATTGTTGCTTCTTGATCGATATACAGGTTCTTCAGGATACAAATAAGATAATCTGATACTGCCATCTCTTTGAACACCTGCCAGGTTTTGTTGTGATCCACAGAGTCAAAGGCTTTAGTGTAATGTAGTCAATGAAACTGAAATAGATGTAACCATACTATTATAATTGTTGGTGATGGTAGGATCTTTCTTGTACAGATCTTTTGTGTATTCTTCCTATCTCTTCTTGATCTCTTCTGCTTCTGTTAAATTCCCACCCTTTTGTCTTTTATCATACCCATTTCTGGGTGAAACATTCCCTTATTTTCTCTAATTTTCTTGAAGAGATCTCTTGTATTTCCTATTGTATTCGTTTCTTCTATTTCTTTGCATTGCTCTTTTAAGAAATCCTTCTTATCTCTCCTTGATATTCTCTGGAATTCTGCATTTAATCCCTTTCTTCCTTACCTTTCCTCTTCCTACCTTTCTCAGATGCTCATCAGATAGTCATTTTGCTTTCTTGCTCTTCTTTTTCTTTGGAACGATTTTTGCTTCTGTCTCTTGTACAATATTGTGAATCTCCGTCCATAGCTCCTCAAGCACTCTACTAGATGTAATTCCTTAAATCTGTCACTTCTACTTCAAATTCATAAGGGATGTTACAGACAGTATTAAACTGTTATAGAATACCTATAGGCTTTAAAAAAAAAAAGACAAACAAGATGGTTTCTGAAAAACCTGGGAAGACTTATATGAACTCATGAAAAGTGAAGTAAGCCAAACCAGAAGAACATTGTACACAGTAACATCAATATTGTAAAGAAGAATGACTGTGAAAGACTTAGCTACTCCAATCAAGACAATGATCCTAGACAATTCCAAGTGATGCATGATGAAAAATGCTATCTACCTCCAGAGAGAGAACTAGAAAATTCTAAATGCAGATTGAAGCATGCTTTTTAAACTTTTTTTTCTTGGTTTTTCTTTTCTTTGATTTTTTTGTGGCTAATATGGAAAAACATTTTGCATGACTTCACATGTGTAATCAATATCACATTACTTGCCTTCTTAATGAAAGGGGAAGGGAAGAAGGGAGAAATAGAGTTTGGAACTCAAAATTTATTTTTAAAACTTTACATGGAAAAAAAATTGCTACCTATAGCAAACAAAATTGAAGGAATTCAAATAGGCAATGAGGAGAGAATACTATCTTTCTTTGCAGATGATATGATATTATACTTAAGAGAATCCTTGTAACACCTTGCACAAGCAGCTTCCCAAAAGAATGCTACTGTGAACAGCTTTTAAGGTTCTGATTACACAGTATAATGAACACTCTGTTTATTCCATAACAAATCAAGGCAAACTTTCCCAGAAAATAAAGGTACAGTATAATATTCACAACATTACATCTTATCACCAAAAATCACAATATAGTGTTCACAACAGCTTAATATTAGAATGGCCACATAGTTTTCACTACAGTGGCCACAGTATTTAGAACGAAGAACAAGAGAATAATCATTTGGTTTCCCTAAGGGGGGAAACCCTCCTTAATCATTCAATAATTCTACAATATAATAATCAATCTTCCACTCATGGGGCAATTATAGATTAACTTAATCAGTCACTTATCTAGCAATCATTCACTAAATACAATCATTAGAAAATTACACAAACCCTCCACCCCTTGGTTTCTAGTAAACTTCACTTGCATCAGGCATTCTATATCCAAGGAGAGGCCTTTTCTTCATCTTGACTTGGGGTTGGCTCTCAGATTCCCTCAATCCCCTTCCATGGTCCCAGCTCCTACCTGAATCCACCAAACAGTCACCTGGATTCAGAAGCAGACAGCTCCCAGGTCCTTGTCCAGTCCTCTGGGAAGTTCTTGTTACACACTGAAGTTCACAGGGTCCAGCATATCTCAAACCCTTCACAACTTCTGTTGCCAGGAACTCAAGGATCAACTAAGCCATAAACAAAGGCTTATCCTGGTCATGCTTCTTCAATCCTCCAGCAGTTTGGCTGGCCCTAGGACCCAGAAGGAATCTCAGCCTTCCTGGAAGCAGCAACTTCAGCCTTCACCAGATTCTGGTCTCAAGAATATTCCAACTCAGTTCTCAGTCACCTTCCAGATGCTGGGAGAGAAACTCTCTCTCTAAGGAAGCAGCAGCTTCAGCCTTCACCAGATTCTGGTCTCAAGAAAACTCCAACTCAGTTCTTAGTCAGCTTCCAGATGCTGGGAGAGAATCTCTCTCTCTCTCTCTCTCTCTCTCTCTCTCTCTCTCTCTCTCTCTCTCTCTCTCTCTCTCTCTCTGTCTCTCCCAGCTGGCTTCAGTCTCCACGATTCTTCCTCCACCAGGAACCAGCCAGGAGGAAAATTCTTGATTCTGTTTCTCCATCTCTGGAATTCTTCTCTTTTTTTTTGCTTCTTTTTTTTTGGAGCCCAATTGGGGTTAAGTGACTCATATGGCTAGTAAGTGTGTTAAGTGTCTGAGGCCGGATTTGAACTCAGGTCCTCCTGACTCCAGGGCCAGTGCTCTATTCACTGAGCCACTTAGCCACCCTCTGGAATTCTTCTTATACATACACGCATTGGCTTCCTGTCTCACCCAACCCCCTCCTGCACATCAGCAACAGGAGACAGAGTTCACACCTTCTATCTCTTTCACACAGGAGACAAGAGTTCACATCTTCTGTTTCTTTCAAGAGGTACTCAGCCCTAAGTTACTAAGAGCTAAGTATCTGCTAAATTACCATTACAATCCTAGAAAATCAACAAAAAACTAGCTGAAACAATTAACTTTAACAAAGTTGCATGATATAAAATAAACCCATATAAACTGCCAGCATTTCTACACATTACCAACAAAACCAACAGGAAGAGATAGAAAGAAAAATTATATTTCAAATAATTGTACACAATATTAAAACACTTGAGAATCTGTCTGCCAAGAAAATCACAGGGACCATATGAACACAATTACAAAACACTTTACACAAATAAAGACAATTTTAAACAAGAAAAATTAATAGCTCATAGGTAGGTTGAGCCAACCTAATAAAAACGATAATTCTAATTAAATTAGTTTACTCATGGAGTGCCATACCAAACTTCCAAAGAATTATTTTATCAAGTTAGGAAAAATAATAACAAAATTCATCTGGAAGAACAAAAGGTAAAAAATATCAAGGCAATCAATTGAAAAAAAAATATGAAGGAAGGCTGCCTAGCAATACCAGATTTCAAATTACATTACAAAGCAGTAATCATTAAAACAATCTGGTACTGGCTAAGAAGTAAAATAGAGGATCAGTGGAATAGAATAGGTACATAATACACGGTAGTAAATAACCACAGTAATCTAGTTATTTGATAAACCCAAAGCTCCAAGTTTTGGTTGCGAAAACTCAGCATTTGACAAAAATTGTTGGGAAAACTGAAAAGCAGTTTGGCAGAAACTAGGCACAGCCTAACATCTCACATCATATACTGAGATAAACTTAAAATGATACACAATTTAGACATAAAGGGTGATATCATAAGTAAATTAGGAGAGCATGGAAAATTTTACCTGTCAGATATATGGATAGAGACTAGTTTATGACCAATCAAGAGATAGAGAGCATTACGGGAAGTAAAATGGATAATTTTTATTACATGAAATTAAAAAGGTTTTACACTAGCAAAACCAATGCATCCAGAATTAGAAGGAAAGCAGGGAATAGCGGGGAGGGGGAAGGGCAGAGAGGGAATTACAGAAAGTTTCTCTGATAAAGGACTCATTTCTCAATTATATAGGGAACTGACACAAATTTATAAAATTGAGAGCCATTCTCCAATGATACATGGTCAAAGGACATGAACCTGCAGTTTTCAGAAGAAGAAATCAAAGCCATCAATAGTCACATAAAAATGCTCTAAATCACTACTGATAAGAGAAATGCACATTAAAAGAACTCTGAGGTACCACCTCACACCTAACAGGACAAAAAAGGAAAATGACAAGTGCTAGAAGAGCCTGGGGAAAGGGGCACTAAAGCACATTGGTAGACTTGTGAACTAGCCTAATCATTACAGAGAAAATTTGGAACTATGCCCAAAAGGCTATATAACACTACATACCCTTTGACTCGGAATATCACTACTATGTTGTAATCCCAAGCAAAGGCAACTTCCAAAGTTCAGAATACCAGCATAGTGACTCTCCATTTTATTCAATGACAAATTAAGGCAAAACATTCACAGAAAAGAGAAAATCAAAATACAGCATTCACCATGTGTAATTCAATAATTTAGTAAGTCCTCAATTCAATCTAAATACTGCTCCACCCCTGGGCAGTACATTCATTTAGTCAATCACAAAGTCCCCCTTCTCAAATGGAGATTAGTTTCCAATCAGAAAGCACATTCATTTGGTCAGTCACAGAACACGAAAAAGTCGAGAAAGTCGAAAGTTTCCCACCCCGGATCACATCTGAATTACACAATTATCAGTGGTTAATGCCAAGCACCTTCTCAAAAAGGCCCATGGAAAGCACAAAAGGCCATCTACACTTAAGCTACAAAGATATCATCACAGCCTTGAATACCCAAGGAGAGGTCTTTTCTTCATCTTGACCAGAGGCAAGTTCTCAGCAATCTCTATTCCTGGGGAGACAAAGCTTAACAAAGCCACAAGATGCAATGCTGTTGTACCCAAACCCAAATCACAGGTAACTACATACCACCTGATTTGTGGCCCTCCCTTAAGCCCCTTTATATTTTTTGTCTTTGTCTCTATCCTGCACCCCCTAAGAGCTTCAAACAGCTTAAGGCATAGTCCTGGGTATTGCTCAAGGCATAGTCTGCTAACCCCCTCCTTCCTGAATCAGCATTCTGTATATTCTCCCTGAATCAGCATAATGTACAAGGATCAGCCTAGGGTCATGGCGCAAGATTATCTTATGTAGAGACCACTCTGTTCTGTTCCGCTGACCAAGCAGGGTCCCCACCCCCTTCCCCCACAACATGACCCTGGTCTGTTCTGGGGAATTGACTATTCTGACCCTACACCCTGTTCTGGGAAGCTGACTATGACCCTCCACCCTGTGATCTCCACCCTGTTCTACGAGGGACCCCCATGTTCCAGGAAGGCTGCACCCTTGTAACCTTGTGCCATATTCTCAAATTAGCCCTGAGCTATAGATCTAACCAATGGCTGTTCTTAGCTTCTGTACATCACTACTTATGCTAGCTCCCCTTCCTGATTGTGGTTTTTGTGGTTTTAGCCTTTTTAACCACTGTTTGTACTGTCAGTCAACACTACCTAATCTGAGTTTATACTCTGGGTAGTCGCACTCTTGATAAATAAATCCACACTTAAATTTTACCTTGAACCCAGGTCTTAGCTCGCTTATTCTCTGCACAACATTGCCATTGTCCTTATCAATTCACTCTCTGACTGCAGAACAGGCCCAGAATCCCTGAAAACATCAGCAAGACCCTCCCAGGATTTCTGTACACATACAAAAAGAAAATCCTTCTTCAGGGCTTCTGAACCAACAGCAAAGTTCCAACAACAACAACAGCACTGTCCTTCACCAGTAGACAAATCTGGCAAAACTACATCAAAACAGACAGACAAAATACTGGCATCACAGCTATGCCTCCTCAGTTCTCAGCAGCTCTGGGTAGTAGTTCTCAAAAGTTCTGGGCAGCTCCAACTGGCCCTCAGTAGTCTCTCTCTCAGCAACTCTGGCACCTGGCAATTCTCCAATCTCTCTCTCTCTGCCTCCACAATACTGCTCCCCAAAAGTTCTTCTGGCCTCCTCTGCTTGGGCCTATCTCTAAATCCACCACACTAGCTCCTCCCAGTTCAGCCCTCTCTCTTCACATCAACAAATCCATTCCACAAGTGGGATTCACAAACTCTAGGTTTTAACACAACCCCAAAACCAAGCCAATACAAGGGGATCTTTAAATTCCATTACCATTACATATGTCTATATCCTAAAGAGATCAAAGAAAGAGTAAAAAGACTTATGTGTACAAAAATTATTATAGGAGCTCTTTGGAATTGGAAATTGAAGGGATACTCATTAATTGGGGAATGGCGGAACAAGGTGTGATATATACATATAATTTTTATGGAATACTGTTGTGCTATAACAAATGACAAGCAGAATGCTTTCAGAGAAACCTGGGAAAACTTATATGAACTCACGTAAAGTGAAATGAGCAGAACCAAGAGAACACTGTACACAATAATGATACTGTAACAATGGTCAGCTATGAAAAATTTAGCTACTGTGATCAAGGCAGTGATTCAAGACAATTTCAAAGGAATCATGATAAAAAATGCTATCTACTTCTAATGAGAAAACTGATGAACACTGGGTACAGATTGAAGTATACTTTTTCACTTTTATTATTTTTATTGCTTTTTTTGCAACATGACTAATATGGAAATATGTTTTGCATGACTTCACATTTATAACTGCTATCATAATGATGAGGTGCAGGCTCTGGGACCCCCCCCCTTGAGCTCTCCTTGAATCTTTAAGGTACAAGCTCTGGGAAACCCCTTGAACTCTGATAATCTTCCCACTTGACGAGGCATTTTCAGAGGCCATAAGCTTTCATTGTGGCTGGCCCTAAACCTCTGTTACTAGACTAGCCCTCCATTTTCCATCTACTTCCCACCCTTGAGCCTATCAAAATATCAATCTACCCTTGCATTGACCTTAACTCCTCCTGAAGACCCTCCCCAAGCTCATTACTGGAGTCTGACTTCATTGTCTCTTCCTGAAGACCTTCCCCAAACTCCTCTTCTACACCACCCCTAGATTCCTCCCACAGTCTTTCTGTATATAAGACCCCTTCTTGCCCCTGTGTGTGAGAACACCACAGAATGACCTAGGACAGACTTACTCTGTGACACACTTACTCTGTCCTGCTTGTCCAACGCAAGCATCACAGATACCTAGGCTCCTTAAGAATCTACCCAATATGGAAACTTTTAATGAACTTTTAATAAACTTTACTTTTCTTTGGCTGAGAAGACTTGAGTTGAATTCATTTGGCAGGACCTGGCATGTTGGTATTTTGGGCTCTCCAGAGCAACCCTAATATAACCCTCTACATTTTATGGCTAACCACATGAATAATGCTTGCCTTTTCAAGGGAGGAAGGGAGAGAATTTGGACCTTGAAATTTTTAAAAATGAATGTTAAAAAGAAATAAATTTAAAAGAAGAATGTAATGAAATGTTACAGTGCTGTAGGGAAATAATGAATAAGATGAATACAAAGAATCATGCAAAACATCTAAACAGCAGAATGAAAAAAAAGCAGGGTCAAGAAGATAATATACATGACTACAACAATGTGCATTTGTAAATGGGAAGAACCATAAATTGAATCAAGTGACTGCTGCAAAATTACAAACGACAAGCTTGGTTCAAAAGAAGGGATATGAGAAAACACTCTTACGCCAACCGTTTGGAGTGATGGTAGGTCCATGAGTGTGGTATGTTGAATATATTTTCACAATTTTTCAATGTATTGCTCAGTTTTGATGATTTCTCTTTTTTTATCACTTAAAACAACATTTGTTATATGGGATGGCTCTCTGGAAGAGAAAAAGGGCAATGTGGAAATTTTTGTTATGTTAAAAAAATCAATAAAAAAGAAAAAAATAATGTATAAGAAAGACATGACCTAATTATAATTTTTCATGAAGTAATTATTCTTGTGGTTATATAAAGAAGTGTGCTTGCAGAAAACTTCATCTGCATGGATATCTGAGGATTATCTGTTAAGGAGAGACTCAGATTTTTTAGGATAAGAAGAATTAGTTGCAGATTACAGATCATACTATAGTGCATTGTCCCTTTAAAGTTATTTTCTGAGTTTAGTCAGATTTAGAGACAGTGGTTAGTTGAGTCTGACTCAAAATTTAGGACTAGTATTGCAAGTTTTGAAAATGACAAACTTCTATGCTGGAGAGATATGAATACCAGAACTGTTGCATGATTTGAAGATAAATATAATTAGCTTATACAGATATGGGATTTTGATTACTAATCATAAGTAGAATTATTTGCAGGGAGGATAGATTCTGAACTCTGAAAAGGGAAGAGAAAGAGAAGGAGAGGGGAAGGAACAGATTATATAGGGTTTAGGAATTTATAGGAGCAGGATAAAGAAGAGGGAGCAAATAAAGATGAGAGAAAGGTTTCAAACCCAAACAAAGGAACTGTTTCCAAAAAGAATTTTCAGGAAGAAGAACAAGTTTGGGAGGAAAATGGTGATTTCTATCTCGGACATTTTACATTTGAGAAACGGGCTGAATGTTCATGTGGATATATCCAGAAAGCAGTTTAGAAATAAGGTTTGAAACATCATTTTATAGCCAACATTTACGGCATATAGTTGGTCCTTAATAAATGCTTGTTGATTAATTGATTGATGGAGATGGATGGAGCGTAGGGTGTCATCTACACATTTCTGAAAGCAATGGAAATGGATGACATCACCCAGGGAGAGAATACTGAATGAAAATAGGTTTGGGACAAATCTGTGAGAAATGGTTACACTTATTTCGGAACTGGTACTGTTTGTCTTGTGTGTGTGTGTGTGTGTGTGTGTGTGTATGTGTGTGTGTGTGTGTGTGTGTGTGTGTGTGTGTGTGTGTGTGTGAAGATCACAATCGTTAGAACTGGAAGGAATATGAGAAGTTATCCAATCCAACCTTCTGTCATTGTTTATTAGTACTTTGTGGATCATTTTCTTTGGTTAGAGTAGAGTAATTCCCTAGAACTTGAAAAACTCTGGACAAATTGATAAAAATCATTTTTCTGGCTGGGAAAGCTAAAATCTATAACCTAAACCCAAGGTCATTATGGTAGATGTTTACTGATGCCCTGTAACTGTAGCCAGTTGTTATCTTTTCCCCAGTCTCTTCAGTATCCGTCACCTTTTAGCAATAACACACTCTTTCTTATACCTTGTCCTCACCTAGGCCATGATGACCCCATCAGTTTGTCATAGCCCTAAAAAAAGCAATTTTAGAATTTTGATTCAGGGAAGATAGTTGTATCAGTAAAAAATTTAACCCATTTAGGTTAATGTTCATAGTCTTGAGAACTAATAAAGTCCTTTGGGTAAGGTCTAGATTGAAAATAATGGAATTGAAATTGAATTGAAAATAATTTTCCACTTCCAGTCTTCAATCTGACAAACATTTAGTGAGCCCCTATTTTGTGCAGAATACTATGATAGTCTCTAGGGGAGATATGATGTTTAGAGAAGATTACATGGTCCCAGGTAGCATGGAATTTACAACAATAAATTCACTAAAAATATAATTGAATAAATGTGATAGTTTAAAATATCACTGTTTGTAAATGAATGTGGTATATTCATTATAAGCATTATTTTGCATATTTTATAACATTAAATTTACTATCTCCTTAGTTTTTAAAGACTATATAAATAGTTTGTCATCTTGGAAGTTTAAGTTTAAATTCTTTCCTCTTAAATCTATTCCTCTTTCACTCACCCTAATGAGTTTTTATAGTTACTATAGTTTCCCCTTTATTCCTAAGGCTATATTACACATGCATTCAGCTGTAAGTAACCCTTTTGTAGAAATCTTATTCAGATTTTTCTTTATCCACAGGTCTCCTTTTCACATTTGTGATCTTTGAAGATTACAGAAAAAGTAGAATATGTGACTAAGGATAATCTCAGAAAATTAGATGATATTATGAGACAGAATGAGGAAACAGAAAAAGCAGACCTATTGGGGTGGGGGTGGTAAGAAAGAATGATGGCAACAATATAATTATAAGCTAATTTATATTCACCTTGGTTGAACTTCCAGAAGTTAAAATATAATATATATAATCACTTTTAAACCATTAATTCAATCAACAAGTATTTAAGTGCCTACTATGCACAGGTCCAATGCTAGGCATTAGGAATAAAAAGACAAAAATGAAACAGATCCTGCCTTCAATAAATTAACAGTCTATTGGGGAAAAACATTTACATGTATAAGTATACAGAAGACATACAAACAAATACGACCAATAGGAGGGGGAGCACTAGCAGCTGAAGGGATCAAGGAAGGGCTCATATAGAAGATGCTGCTTGAAATGAACTTTAAAGGAAATAAGGAATTCTAAGAGACCCAGATGAGGATGATGTACAATGTATACATGAAGAATAGCCTATGGAAAGCCACAAAGAAAAGCTGGAACATCCTGTTATGATGAACATTAAAGAGGCTAGTATGGCTGGATTGTAGAGTCCAGGAAAGAGAATAATGTATAATAAAGCTGGAAACGTAAGCTGGGGCTAAGTTATGAAAGGCATTAAATGCCAAACAAATCTGACCCAACCTTGAGGTAACAGAGAATCACAGCATCTGATTAAGCAAGGTAGCAACATGCGCAGACCTCTGTTTTAGGAATATCACTTTGGCAATCATGTGGAGGACAGATTGGAAGTAGGAAAAACTACAGGTAGGGAGTTCAATTGGGATGTTGCAATAACCCAGCAAAGAGGTTGATAAGAGTCTATGTGGTAGGGGTGTGAGTTAGAGGAGTCAGATGCCAAAGATATTGTGGAGGTACAAACAAGATTTACCAACTGATTGGCCATGTGGAGAGAGACGGCAAGGAGGTGATGATAACCCTAAGACTGTAAATCTGAGTAGACTAGCAAGATAATGGTATCTATAAAAGGAATAGGACAGTTTAGAAGAGGGGAAGGTTTTAAAGGGGAAGTTTTGGACAACATAAATTTGAAATGTCGAATAGGCCTGGAGTTTAGGAGAGAGATCAGAGCAGGATATATAGATCTGAAAGTCATCAGTACAGAGATAATTGAACTATAGGAGCTGAAGAGGTCACCAAGTAAATGAGGAGAAGAGAGGGGGCCAGGACAAAATCCTGGGGTACAATTATAGTTGCAGGGAAGTAGGATGTGAATGACAATCCAGCAAAGGAGCAATCAGATAAGAAGGAGACCCAAGGGAGAAGAATATCATAAAAATAGATAAGAGAGACTTTGTACCAGCTTCTGTAGGGAGTACCAGACAGAATCCAAGTAAAAAGATGATTTTGCTGTAGGTGAGGGCCCAGTTGAGATCAGATCATTTTTAATCTGAATTGAACTCAGTCTACATAGTTGAATGACTTTCTCCAGATGAAAAGAAGCAAAGGAGAAGGATGGAAGGAATAATCAAAGGGTTGAGGTTTTGCAAGGTATAGGCAGCAACAGAATAAGAGGACAAGGCATTCAGGAATAGAAGACAGTAATAATATTGAGCTAGTTAACGCTAGGATGCGGAGTAGAAAGGGAGGACAACAAAGCCAGGCTGACATGGTGGATTGGGAAACCAGCAGGGAATGAAGGATCTGGAGATCATGGTGAAAACCAAAAATGGGATTAGAAATATCATAGAATCAGAGTTGATCAAGAGATCTTAGAGGCCACCTAGTCCAGCTGCCTCATTTTGCAGATAAGAAACTAAGGACCAGAAGTCAAATAATTTGCCCCAAGTTTACACAGATTAAAAAGTAGCTGAGATGAGCTTTGACCATAACATTTATGTGCAATCTTATACTTACACTATAGTTATTAAATGCCTTTCTCCTCTATAATGCAGAACTACAGAATTTTGAGAGTTTGAAGGAATTTGAGCAGCCATCTAGTCCAACCCATACCTGAAAGGAATCCCATTATAAAAAACCAAACAAGTATTCAGTTTTTGAAGACCTCTAAGAAGAGAGAATATTTCCTCATATCAAGGTTAAGTCTGACTGTAACTTTTTAAACTGTGTTACCCATAACTGAGCACAGTATGCCAATTTGACCAGGGTAGAGTAGAGGACTACCATCTCCTTATCCTTGAAAGCTATCCCTTTGATATAGCTCAAAAGCACACTTGCTTTTCTAGCTGCAATAACACTATGGTGACATGGACTCAAATCTCCAGATCTTTTTCAGACAACCCGCTATCTAACCATATTTCCCTTACCTTGTACTTGTGAACTTGTAATCTCTATCAGGGCAGAACCTTTATTTTTCTTTATCCTCTTTGGTTCCTTTGTGCCTTACACAAAGTTGGTTCTCAATAAATACATGGAGAAAGAATGCGGAATAAAAACATACTGTGTCTAGGAAGCCAGCTCTCATAACTGTTATGTAGCAAAAGTAGCTCAAGGGCACATAATACAACCAGACTCTAGTTCTGCATTTTTACTAGCTTGCTTTGCCATTTTGGTCAAGTTTGCTCTATTCTGCCTGTTCTTTCACCTGTAAAATGAGAAGGCTGCATAGAAGAAATGAAGAGAATCATGAGGCAGGTTATGGAAGAGAGTGCTGGAACACATAGTGGAACCCAGTTGAGCTCTTGTCTTTGCCATTTACTGTCTGTGACCCTCTGGGCAAGTCAATTGACTGTAATTTCTCATCATCTTTAAAACTGAAGGGCTGGACCCAGATTTTTCTAATATCCCAGTTCTAAATCTATTAATCATTTTGTTTTTGAACTTAAGTTGCAAGTATCAATGACCACTTATTACCTATGTAAGTAAGGGGCAGCTAGGTGGTGAAGTGGATGGAGTGCCAGGCCAGGAGTCAGGAAGACTCATCTTTCTGAATTCAAATCCAGCCTCAGAGACTTCCTAGCTGTGTGACCCTGGGCAAATCACATGACCCTGTTTACCTTACTTCCTCATCTGTAAAATGAGCTGAAGAAGGAAATGGCAAATCACTCCAGTGCCTGTGCTAAGAAAACCCCAAATGGGGTCATGAAGAGTAGACCGTATGCAGGCTTATGACAATGTCTTTTCCCCTCCAATATGACAGGATACTAAATGAAATGCACTAGGACCTAAGGAGAATAGCAAAAAACAGTACAGAATTCTTGTGTCCCAAGTGCCTGCCATTTCGCATTTCTTCTAAGTAGAGCAGAGAACCACAGTCTGTGTATCTTAAGCTTCACATCTGTATGGTGGTGTAAATATATAGAATGCTAGGAGCGAGGAAAATCTGAGCTCAAATCAGACACTTATTACGAGATTTGCCCAGAGTCACACAGGTAGTAAGTGTTTACTCATTGATAAAATGGGCATGAGCGCCTACCTCCCAGAGTTGCTGTGGCAAGACGAGATGACATTTGTAAATTGCTTAGAAAACTTTAAAAGTGTTGGCTTACTAAGCATACTTTCAAAGCATAAATTTCTATACCTTTTATACTTTAATACAATGAAAATCTTATTGGTTTGTTTTCTTTCCTTCCAACTTTTCCCAAATGCTCCGCCCTTCTCTACTTCTGCTCTCCTCACTCTACTCCGCCCTCTCCCAGACCATGTGATCGGGAACCAAGGCATCCTGGGCGGATCACGTAAAGAACGCATGCGCATCAATCCTCGCTCTCCCCTACTCCCGCGAGAAGCAGTAGAAGGGAGAACGGGCGGGGCGGGTGCCGTGGTAACCTCCAGTCTCGCGATAGTTGTTTCCTGGCGGGCTAAGAGCATCTATGTGCTTGGCATTCATTCTTCAGGCCGTTGTTCCTCTTCCGTTCTCTTTTCTTCTCGGTGCTTGGCGCAGACTCCGGAGTGCGCGGCCCGAGCATCATGACGTCGGCCTTGGAGAACTATATCAACCGTATCCTTGAGCTGCCGCTGGGACGGCGGCCTCGCGCCCCCTCCTCCCGTTTCCCTGAACCCTATCCCCTCCCACCCCGTCGCTCACCATGGTTGCTCTGGGTGTCTTGAGTGGCGCCGCGTCTTCTGGCCTAGGGAGCGTAGCGGGGCT
>CM053581.1:480581515-480593594 GCA_028627135.1 Pseudochirops cupreus
CCCCCCCCCCCCCCCCCCGCTCACGCCAGCCTCGCTCCATGGCGTTTGGATGCGGGACAAATAAAGGACTGGTCGCGTGGGTGCCTCTGGTAGATACGGGAAGGAACACGTCTAAACTAAAAACAAGGAAAGGCCTCTAAAATATCCTAATTTTAGGACCCAGGGAGGAAATCATTCAAGGTTTCAGTCATTTATTCTTATTGACTGGGTTCGGGAGTAGAGCAAATTACTATTCTAAAGGGGTCCCCATTTACTGGTAACTTCCGTGGGCTTTATTTGGACCCCCTAGAGCAGCGGTTCTCAACTGGTGGGTTATGTTCAATTTGTAACAATGAAAATACATCCTGCATATCAGATTCATAACTGTAGCAAAATTACAGTTATGAAGTAGAAACGAAAATAATTTTATGGTTGGGGATCACCACAACATGAACTGTGTTAAAGGGTAGAGGCATTAGGAAGGTTGAGAACCACTGCCTCAGAGGAAGTTAGGTGAGAAAAGTTGTCAAGGTAGCACAGTGCCAAAAGTTGAAAAAAGTTCTCTGTAAGAGTAGTTAAAACTTTATAGCTGTTTTAGGGTAGAACACAAATCACATAGCTGAAAGTGATTTTTTTTTTCCAAAGAAAAGCCAAAGATGATATTGGAATTGTTACAAGCACTATTGGGATTTTTTTGGTAACAGGGTGTCTTTTACAGAATTTTCAGATCTTCATAATCTACTTTTTACATAGGAAATTTAGAATATCTGTCTTCACCAACTGATCGTAATGTTTCAGATTTTCGAACAAACTTAGGATTCTTTATCAGGGCCTAAGGTTACAACATACAGACTTTTCCTAAAGAAGTACTTCCTTAATCCTATTTTATCAGGCACCGTTGCTGTAATTACATCTGATGGCAGAATGATTGTTGTAAGTATTCAGTTCTATACTATTCTATCATCCCAGAATGTTTTGTTTGTAGAATACCTGTGTCACCATGAGATGGCATGATATTTTTACATTTACTGCATTAGCTGCATAGCATTATGGATAGAGTATTGGTCTTGGTATTGGAAAGATCAAGATTCAAACTCTTCTGTCTGACTCCTTTTATCTGTTGGACAAAGACAAGTAGCTCTCCAAACCTCAGTTCTCTCCTGTAAAAGGCGATAATATGTATAAAAGACTTTCCAAACCTTCAAGTCCTATATTAATGTTACCTGTTACACTTTTCTCATAGACTTTGTAACTTATAGAACACTTGCCTTCTGCATTCCTCTCACTCTATTCTTAACCTTCTGCCATCTGACTTCCAACCTTGTCCAAGTGAAGTTGCCCTCTCCCGAGTGGCCAGTTATCTTTCAGTTGCCAAATCTAGTGGCCTTTGTTCCATCCTTATTCTTCTTGACTTCTACTACATTTGACACTACTGATCACTTTCTTCCCCCTAGATACTCTCTGTGATTTGTGACATTGTTTTCTCCTGGTTTTCCACCTACCTACCAGTCCTTCATGGGATCTTCATCTGTGTTACATTACTCAGTTGGGTATTCCCTGTGGTTTTGTTCTGGGTTCACTTATCTTTTATCTTTATCATCATTTTCTTTTCTTCCCCCTTCCCCATCTAACTTCATGATATCATCTAGATGCAAATGATTCCCAGATCTCTTTATCTTCTGACTTGTAGTCCCACCATCACCTATCTGCCTTTTGGACACAGTAAATTAATTATGTTCTCTAAGCATCTAAAGCTCAACATGTCCAAAACACAATTCATTACATTTTCCTCCAACCTCTCCCCTCATTGCTATACCATTATACAGGTTTGCAACCCTACTGCCATCCTTGATTCCTCTCATTCCACATATCCTATCCATTGCCAAATCTTGTCATTTTTTTATTTTATAACATTTTGGGGTTTTTTCTCAGATACACAGCTACTACCCTAGTTCAAGACCTTATCTCTCTTCTTAAATATTATAATGTAATCTTCAAATTGTGCTCCGTCTCAAACTTTCTTCCAGCTGCCAAAGTGATTTTCCTATACCATAGGTTTGACCGAATCAGTAAATTCCAGGGCTCCTCCAGACCTATAATTACATACCACGTACAGATCACAACCCAGTCACATTTTTTCTTCTGTGCACCTCTTGTGTTGTCTTCCCTTCAGCCTCCCACAGGGACTCCAATATGCTGGGGACCCTAAATCTTTTCATATTTCATCATGTTAGGAGAGCCTGTCTAGGCTATCACTCTTGCTATGAATAGCCTACCTCCTCAGGTCATACAATTCTATAAGTTGTCTGACTTGTGGATTGCTTAAAGGACAACGGAAGGACCATAGTATGCATGAAAAGGCTTTAATATATTGAAAACTGTGCAGAAGCATCATAAAGATACTGCATAAATATAGGTGAACTCACATAGTTCAGGTAAGAAACTTGAGTGGAAAATGAATATATATTTTCATAGATTGTCAAAGTTGGAAAGGACCTTAGAGATCATGTAGGCTAACCCCCAATTATAAAAATAATAAGAAAAGTTAATATTTATATAGCATTTTGCAAAGCGTTTCACATATTGTCTCCTTTGGTCCTCACAACATTATGAGGTAGGTGCTCTTATCCCCATTTTACAGATGAGGAAATTGTGGCTGAAAGAGATTAAGTGATTTGTTCAAGGTCGCACAGCTATTATCTGAGGTAAGATTTGAATTATGATCTTCCTGAGAGGATCCATATTCAGCCTTCTGTCTCCTGTGATACCCAACTACCAGTGCCTTTTGATTTACCGAGGAAGAAATGAAGCCTAGAAAAGATTCTTTAAAAAAAATCTCTCATCCAAGGACACATGATATTTAGAAGTAGAGCCGGAACTAGAACCCAGGTCTTCTCTTTGATGATCCAGTCTTATTTCTTTTATACCTATATTTTAATTTCCTGTAGATAAGGTTATGTACTTTACAATATTTTTCCCTTGACATATACTTGGTGGTCATGCTTAATCTCTTTTTGAAGCTCAGAAAATGTTGTTGTCTTTTTTGTTTTGTTGAAAATGTTTTTAGTAATTTTACTAAGGGAAACAGTATGGCCTCATGGATAAAGGAATGTTGACAGAGTGAATAGAGTCAGAAGAACTTAAGAGTTAAGAAGATTTGAGTTAAGGACTTGCTTGTGACTCATTAACTGGCCTGTGATTCCTGGCTAGTCACTTAATCTCTTGCTGTCTCAGGCAGTTTTCTTATACTGTGTACATTGTCAAATACATATGCCTTTTTCATTCTTTAAGCTAGTTTTCTCCTGTATGGTTTCCTACACCAGTGAGATAACCAGTCTGAATAACAATAAAAAAATAAATTCTTGATCAGTTAATCAACAAGGACTTATTAAATTACCAGTCAGACTCTTAGGCACTGAAGATAAAAAGATAAAAGTGAATCAGTTCATGTCTCAAGCCTACATTCTATGTGGAGAGACAGACATATATAGTGGAGGGACTGCTAGGTGGAGTCCTGGATAAAAGAACTAGGAGTCAGGAAGCCCTGAGTTCAAAGTCAGAGGAACTCAAAGTTTTTTAAGAAATATAGTCTTGACAAACTTCAATAATAGCAGGCTTCTGTTATGAAATATTTTTTATGATTGTTTTTTTATTTTTGCTTACTGGCTTTGTTTATTAAATTTTTCCTGTATTACTATGTGGATGAAGTAATGTAATATTTTTAATGAAAACCCAACATAAAAATATTTCTTAATTTTAGCAGAATTAAAGGGAAAAATATTTTTTCTAGAAAATTTTACACACAGCTCATAAAACAGCTTAAGCCTGTCTTTGGAAATACAATTTGTGTTACTTGATACATCCAAAACTTGCCAAAATGCTGTTTTTTAAAAAGTTATACATGTCCCAATAGGCTCTTTTTTATTTGTGATAAGCCAGTCGATATGAGAATTGGTTGGTAGTTAGTTTTTGTTTTAAAGCATGAGTTCTCCAAACCTTAGATTTAGTTTTCATCTTTTGGCATTGTTTTCTGGGTTGTGTTATTCAAATGGGGAAAACTGGATATACAGAAAATTAATAAAAAATGAAACATTAAACAAGTGTCACATAAATGTAAATTTCCTCAGAAATTCTGCCAATTCTTTTCTGCTCTCATTTAAAATTAAGTTTATTCCATGAAACCTCTAACTTAATTCCATTAGGCTCCAGTTATTTTATAAAACACAGTACTTTTTTTCTTTGAAAAATTATAATTAATCTAGTGCTTTTTAAAGCTTGCTACTTCATATTTTTATTTGTGTTCATTAGATTACCTTTAAGAATGCAAATTCTTCACATTCAGGGACTTTTATCTTTATATCCCTAGCTACTCCAGATCATCTTGCACAGAGTAAATGTTTATTGAACTTAGTGGAATATTAGCTTTTGAAAGACAGTGACTGTGTACTGTCCTTCTGTAAACTCATAATAACTGGCACAAAAAATATTTTATATACTACTTTACAACAAATCATAGCTTTCTGTCGACAATTGACACTCAAGTATTTTTTTTCTTAATAAAGAAAAAAAGGGTTTTATAACCTGAACTAATGGGGTTTTTTTGTTTTTGTTTTTTACAGTTAGAAAGTAGACTTTTTAATGTGTCTTAATTTGCATTTGATGGACTAGTTTTCTAGAATTACTGTATATTGAATTCTGAGCTTATAATTGAGATAACCTGAAAACATTTCATTATTATTTTCACAGGGAACACTAAAAGGTTTTGATCAGACAATCAATTTGATTTTGGATGAAAGTCATGAACGAGTGTTCAGCTCTTCTCAGGGAGTAGAGCAAGTAGTATTAGGCTTATATATTGTAAGAGGTGATAATGTGTAAGTATGTAATTTTTTTATCTGAGTGAACTCAAGCTATAAGTGTATATAATAGATAATTTAATAATATATTAATGTAGATGTTTTGTTTTGTTTTCTTCTGAGAAGGGTAGTTCTCTATTAAAAGGAATCCCATAGTGAGCCTTTTTTAAGTGAATAATCACCTCCAATTCATTTTATAACTGTGGATTTTCATATATTTTCCTTATTTAAGATGAATTAGAGCTGCATATAGTTCCACAGTACTGTAATCCTTCTCCTGGAGAGGTGCCTAAACTGCAGCAGAGTATCTGCATTAAATCCAACACTGACATGGACTAAGCCCCTGAGAGTGGCTGCCATCAGGTTGCTTCTGGCATCTAGATTACACAGTGGGGAGAGAGCTGGGCCTAGGGTCATGATGACTTGAGTTCAAATCCAGCCTTAGTGTCACATAGCCAGTAAATAACTGATGCAGGATTCAGACTTCATCCTGAATCCAAATGCAGCACTGTGCACTCAGCCACCCAGCTACCATTTTTTGAGGGATGAAATACCTTTGTCCTTTCCCCATTTTTGTAGCACTTTCCCCATTTTCCAGAATGGGAATCAGAATCTGCTATAAGTGAGTCAGAAATCGCTTCTGCCAGTTCTTTAGGTACCTTGTCATTTGGTATTCATTGTGTAGACTGTTGCATACCTTTTAATGTCTCCTTTATTTTAACTATTTTGTTTTATCCTGTCCATTATTCTCCTTGAGTGAAAAAAAGGGAAGCAAAATAAATTGAGTAGTTCAGCCTTCTTACTATTTTCTGTCAGCATGGCTTCCCTGCCTAGCAGTGCCTTGTGCTTTCTAAAATACTTTGCCTCCCAAACAAACTTTCAAATTCCATGTAGGTATCCTTAGCTTTAATTTTGCCAGCCTTACCTCTTTCTGACCTTTAGCATTGCTGACACTATTCTTATACAACTATACCAATTTTGTTCATCCTCTGTTACCTTCCCTTGCTTCCGTTTTCTTGACAAGTCTTTTAAAAATCTGATTTGGTTGTTGATTTGCTTTTATTCTTTAGACAACTCCCCTTCTCTTTAATGGACAAATTCTATAAGATAAATTCATAATAAAGATGTAAACAAAGTTCTATGATAGGTCATAGGATTTAGAGCTAGATGGGATCCTTTCTGTTTTCATTTTCAAAACTGTCTTCTTAAAAGCTCCTTAGGCATATGTATCCTACATTATATTAGGCTACTGGAACTCACCTTCCCCGTAGCTTCACATACATTCCATGTAGGAATTATGTCAATCAGTGAAATGGGAAAATATGAACTTCTATGTAAATAATATAAATAAGTCTTATTAAAAGTATGATTTTTTTCAATATTTTGTCATCAAAGAACCATTATTGAAATTACTCTAAAAGTCATTTTAGTTATGATTGTTATAAAAACAGCAATGTGTTTTATCATTTTTGTGCAATCTTTTAATCTAAAGTGATGGGCTAATTTTTTTGTTATATCACTTCAATATATTATGATACCTTTATGATCCGTCGTCATAATCTGCCTGATTTTCTTAAATAATTACATTATTTCAAAGCTGTTCTATCTGGGAAAGAATTTGATTTTAAATTATAGGTAATAGCCCTATTTTTAGTTCACAGTTACTGCTATAGCATGACTCCCATTTTCTTGACGTAGGTATAAAAATTATTTCTTGAAAATAAAGTTGTTATAAGCCTCATCTCTTTTTCCCCAAATGTAACCTGTTTCTATTTTGAAAGACTTCATTATTTTTAGAAATTATCCCCAAATTCTGAAATATCTTTACAATTTTATGTATTTTCTTTTTTTCTTTACATTTTATTACAGTGCCGTCATTGGGGAAATTGATGAAGAGACAGACTCTGCACTTGATTTGGGAAATATTCGAGCTGAACCTCTAAACTCAGTGGCACATTGATAAACTATATACTTTGGACTTTTGTAAATCTTTTGACTTGTACAGATCTACTTATTCTGAAGATAATATGCCGAATTTTTACAAATTGTGATAACTACTTACATTTTTACTCATTTTGTGAGTGTTGCAGTTTGATATGTAAATTAAAATACTTCTACATTTTGCATTTTATTGTAAGATTTTTTTATATTGTATAAACATCTATTATTGACTAATATTCATTATTTGGGGAATTTCATAAACAAATGATAATTTTAACATTTGATGACATAGGGAAAATTGTAAGCAGAAATTTATGCACCACTAACATCAGGCATACATAATTAATGTTAGTAGTGAGTAGCAAAAAATTGCCCCTAATTGAGGAAACATCTACCTGGAGTTCCTCAAATTAAATTATTTACTACAATTCGCATTGGTTAATTTCTGCAACTGCTATTTTTTAATTGTTCTTATAGCTTCCTATCATAATGATAAATCAATCAATCTTGGTTTAATTAAAAGGGAAAATGATAAATGGGAGAGAGAAGTCTCATTTAGATCAAATGTAGGGAGTTGAAAGGTATGAATGAGTAAAAGACAAGGTACGAGAATTGGCAAATTTGATGTGAATAATTTGTCCGAAGTATATTTTAAATATGGTCTTATTTTGTTTAAATTACCTTGATATTGGGGTGACTAGGTGGTGCAGTGAATAGAGCACCGGCTTTGAAGTCAGGAGGACCTGAGTTTAAATCTAGCCTCAGATACTTAACGGGCACGCGTGCACACACACACACACACACACACACACACACACAGACACACACACACACACATTAGCTGTGTGACCTTGGGCAAGTCACTTAACCCCAATTGCCCTACCTTCCCCCCTCCAAAAAGCAAAAAACAAACCCATTATCTTGATACTGATAAATTCGATCCAGTTTAGTGATTATCATTTTATAAATTTCAGTAAATGAAAATTTTTTCGTATACACCTTAACCTTGCTGTCATTGAGTAACTTGTAAACAATTTTCTCCAAATTTAATGTCAACAGATTATTCAAAGAATAGTTAATTTTCTTTGTAAGTGTATTAGTAATTTATGTGTAAATTAATCATTGGAAGCATAGAAAATCTCCAACTTATAAAGGGATTGTGATACAAAAGTTCTTTTAGTAATGTGAAGCTTTAAATAGCTTTTGTCCTGGAAATAATGATAGAAGATGTTCTTAGGTTAGCTTACAAATGCCCATAAAGGTTTAAAATTTTTCAGTGGAAAAATTGAAAGCAATATTATGCAGTATCCCGAAGAAAAGTCTTGGAGGATTAAGTATAGACAACTTGGACATTTTCAAGAGCTTTAGAGGAGCACGGTGACAATGATTGTGTAATTCTGCTTTTCCTAATGTTTTGGTGTATGTGTATTTGTATTCAGTTGTTCAAGGACCTGTAATTATTTTTCAGTGTATTGAATAATATCCAATTGCTGGGACTTGTGCTTAACTAGATACATCACAGCCATCTTGGTTCCACTGAGCCCAAGTTAGGTTATTCTCCGACTTGGTTAAGAACTGCTGAAGCTTGCACTTTGCTTCCAGAGGGTCTGAGGAACTAGGCCAACCTCTACACCAAAATAAGACTTTGGAGCAAGGCTTGGAATATACTTGACACTAAACAGTAACTTTTTGGGTCACAAATGGAACAAAGAGGAGAGCTGTTTTTGCTGATATAAAAGCAGGAAACTAAGAATGTTAAAGAGGGTGTATATTTACAAAAGACAATTTTCAGTGTCATGAACTGATCTGTGAGCACTGAACGAGGATAGTAGAGTACATGCATCATTCCCCTTAAAAAAGAAAGGAAATGGTAGAGATTGGGAGTCCTCAAACTTACATAAAGGGCAGGTAGTGAATCTTGTAATTGATGTGAGGAGCTGTCTGCTCAGGACCAGTTGGTCACTGGTCAGCAACCATAGTGACCATGATGTGAGGTCCTGTGTTAGGGCTTGGTGCTCATATCTGAGGCTAGGGCAAGGCCTTGTGATGCAAACTAAGTGCATCGTTATCTTGGGAACTGCCGTCCAGGTAATTGCAAACTAAAAGGAAGCCAACCAACAAATAACTAAAGGGAATTTTGGCTTTAATAAATTGCATGATGCTGGCCAAATGTTATATATTAATTAGGTGGGTGAGTGTACATGAAAAGTTGTCAAAGAATTACAGAAATAAAAACATTTGGAGTTGTGTTACCAGCTAACCAACTACTAGTAGAACTAAAGAAACTTCACTTAATTTACCTATCATTGATAGGAGCAGGGAACCTGCTGAAGGTATGATTCAACTGAAGTCTGGACAATTTAATTGCTGAAATGCTTTCTAGAATGTCTGGTCTTTGTAGTTCTGTTGTTCCATTATGTCAGGCTTTTCATGACCTGTTTGGGATTTTCTTGGTAAAGATAATGGAGTTGTTTACCATTTCCTTCTCTAGCTCGTTTTACAATTGAAGATCTGCAGGGAACAGGGTTAAATGACTTGCCCAGGGTCAAACTGCTGGTAGGTGTTGAAAACCAGTTTTGAGCTCAGAAAGATGAGTCTTCCTGACTCTAGGCCCAGCACTGTAGCCACTGCACCACCTAGCTACCCTCTCTCTAGTTCTACAAGTCTGTTAGTGGTTGGTTGTAAGCTCACTAGTTAGAATGCTTTATTTGCAGATACCAGCCTTGATCTGTGAAGCAGATAGTTTCTTAATATTGCTTGCTAGAGAATGTATACATATATAATAGCTATGTTGGTAAGTTGAGGCAATTTTCTCAAAATCTTTGAAAAGTCTGTTCCTCCACCCTCAACGTCTGTGAAGGGCAGCATTTTTATGTACTCAGCACTTCTAAGGTAAATTCAAATTCTCTACAGTGAAGTCTGTTGTTCTCCCTTAAGAAACAACCTTCAGGTGTTTTTTGTTTTTTGTTTTTTAACTTTTGGCAGTAGTCACATCAGTTAGAGAAAGGGGAAATTAAAATAGCCACTTTATTATCAATGAACATTTATTAAATATCTGTTAGGTACCAGGTTTTGTGCTAAGAGCTGGTGATACAAAAAAAAGTAAAAGACAGTCCCCATCCAATGGAGGAGACAGCAAATATATGCAAACAAGCTATATACTGTATAAATAGGAAGTAAAGGAGGGAAGGCACTAGAATTAAGAAGAGTCTAGAAAGGCTTTCCATAAAAGGGGGCAGTTGAGTTAAGACTTGAAGGTGGTAGTAGTAGACAATTTTGATTGTTTTCCATTTAACCTATGCAATTTCACAATTTTGCCTCACATAGCCTAAGCTACTGGGAAGATCTCTTTCTAAAATTATGATAACATGCACCCCTGTTCCAGTATAAAGTTTGTGGAAACCCTATTTTTAAAGATAATCAGCTTTTGCATCCTAATCTAAAAGAAGGGTGATGCCCTACCCCACCCCACCACACCCCATTCTCATCATCCTGTTCAGCTAACCCAGAATCCTGTTCAGCTAACCTAAAATCCCTTAGAATTAGGAAAACTGAAACCTCTCACTTAGCCCATATATAAAATAGGAATAATAACACAGTTGTGAGGTTCAAATGAAATCATGTAAAGTTGTTTATACCTGAAAGTACTGTTACCTAACTTCTTACCTGTTTTATATATTACCAATTAAAACCTCTTGTGTCTTGGATGCATGTAATATGCCATTCAGGTCAATAAATAACCAGGTGCAAATTGGATTCTTAATTTAGTGTATCCTTGGGGGAGAGTAGGAGAGGACATGGGGAGGAATGAGATGCATTCATCTGTGATAAAATGGTGAGTAAAAGGTGCAGCTCCTTTAATGAACTCTTCTATAATAAACCCTTACTTTGTAATTATAAAAGGGCTGGAATCAATCTCTTTGTGACTCAAGGTTGAAAAAAGAGAAACATTATAACTCAAATTATATTCATTTCAAATAGATCTATTTTTCTGGAATATTTTTCTTAAAACTATAATGTGGGTATGTCGGCAATTAAATATTAAGATGAAAAATCTCAGGTTTTCTAACTGAAATGATGCCATCTTAAATATTGTAATTGCAATCCTTTGAAGTTGGAGCAACTTGATGTGTTAATTAGCTTTACATTCTAATAGGACTTTGGCCAAATCAGCTATGGAACTTCCTTGGACTAAATGATGTCCAAATACAAATGAGAACGGGAAGTAGGAACAGACAAGAGGGATAGTTGCCTAGGGTGCAACATGTAGGAGTAAATACGTTTAATATTACACTTATACTATAACTGGTACAGGATTATTTGTTTTGTGATCTATAAGGTCTTGTGTTAGAGCAGTGTGGGGTCCAGGAACCCCTGGGTGTCCCTGAGACACTTGAAGGTCAAGAGATTACAACTATTTGAATAATAATACTGTTTTAAAGTCTAATATGATAGATAGAAATAGCTATAGACCCACATTAACAAAAGTTTATGGAGGTCTCAATTTTTAAGAGTTTAAAAGATCTTGAGACCAAAAAGTAAGGACTGAGGTGTTCTCTTTCCTTCCCACTCAAAAGAGCAGTGATGGCAATTTTAACAGAAATTCATAGCAGTGAAGGCTTGCATAAGATCTGAGAGAGGAGCTTAAGCTTCTCTGTTCCTGAGCCCCAAACTACTATCTAGAGGAGGGGAGACTGAATTCACTGGACAACGTGACCTAACATTCTTACCAGTGAAGGGAGATTTCCCAGGCGGCACCAGTTTTGGTAGTTGTTTTATTTGGAACTCCAAGTTTAAGAGTTGTTGAGTTTGAAAGTTCTAACTTCCAAACAATCCTGGTGTATGTGCACAGGTGTGTTGAGAAGGGAGGACTTGGGGAGACCATGCAGGACTCTGGGAGAGGGATTCATCAGAATGATGAAATGCTTCCCTGATGGCAACCTCAAGTTCTGGGGTAGTTCAGAGGTCATTTGAGTGCTTTAAATGTCCATACTTGTTAACAGGCTCTTGTAAGTGCTTTTGCAGTATCTTACGCATTTTCTATGGGCAGCCCCATACCCGTTATTCATGTACATTGAAAGTATGGGTGGCACTTTGGGTCCGTTATTCACATTTGGGGAAACCTAAACATCTACAACCTGTATCTAAACTTTATTTTTTTTTATTTAAGTTTTATTATAGTTTGCATCATTCATTTCCACAAGATTTTGAGTTACATATTTTCTCCCCGTCTTTCCCCCACCTACCACCTCAAAACAGCCATCCCAGTGTGTCCCCCCTCCCCCAGTCTATTCTCTCCTATG
>CM053581.1:480594094-480687513 GCA_028627135.1 Pseudochirops cupreus
TATATACACACACACAATACATACTAAAACTTATGACACATTTTCTAATATGTTAAGTTTTTTTCACATTTATATATTTAATCGACACTATTAAATATTGTGTAAACATAGTTCATTTCATAAATGAACATTATTTCTTCCTTTAAAGCATGTAATTTTTCTTTAAAACCTCTAAGTATTCCTGAGTTGCTTGGGAAACAGGATCCTGATTCAGATTCGGCATTCTTGAGAATTCATCAGTAAATCCAGCTAAGGGAAAAAGAAGAAAAAAAACTGACATTACACACACACAGATATACACACACATGTATGTATGTGTGTAATTTTTAAATTTCACTTGGGACCCATAATTCATCATGTTAAGGAATTCTGCGTGGGAAATGCAAGAAAATGGTCATTGTTTCAACTTAGTCTTAGAGTTTCCTGAGTACTTGGAACTTAAGTGACTTACCCATGGTCTCATGGGCTGTATGTATCATAGGGAGGACTTGAACTCAAATTTTCTTGGAAGTCACCTACCATAAAGGCTTGTTTTGAAGCTCAAATCATATAATATATGCAAAATGCTTTGTGAAATTTAAAGTGCAACATAAACGTAAGTTGCTATTATTAAACATAAGATGTATGTTGATTTTAGAGTAACTCATCAAACTGTTCATATTTCTTTTCTATCCTCTGCAGTAGAAGTCGGTACATAAGCTGCAATTATAATTATATTCATGTAATCTGTTTATTTATGCTCATGTTGAGCTCTATTTCCTATTTAATTATGTTTATTTTTGCCTGTGGGCTCACAATGAACCAATCATGCCAATTATTTGATTTGCCTATTTGAGAAAAATGTGAACCACAATTCCCTTTAGCTGCAACTTTTTTCTATTTTTGTTAAATTGATAGCAAGAATGTCAATATGAGTTCTACTTTGTTCTTTCAGTAACTGTTGGTCACTGGGCAAAGACTTTAAATTAAGATTCTAACAGTTACACTGATATTTCTAGATGGTTTTTGAATTATGGGATTCTTAGTATCTTTTGCCCCCTTTCCCAGAACTCTCCTGAAATCACTGTGAACCACAGAATTAAACAGAATAATAGAATAATTAATAATAAAACAGAATAATAGAATTTCAGAGTTGGATATGACTTCAATGGCTCTCTGGTCCAAAAGTTAGTTGCTGACTAGCTTTACATCTGAAGATTAGAAGGAGCTACAAAGGGCTGAGGATGAATTATCCTTCTGTTTCATGGGATGCTGTGGCCAAAGACTTCATCACCTACTGACCAGCCTTCTGGATCTAAACCTCTCTGTAAGTGGCCAGGCTGGTCTTCTGGAAACAGAGACAGTCTATCTCTGGGCTTGTGCTATCTTTCTAGCTTATTAGAAAAAACTGCTAAATCTTGTACTTGCATAGAAGAATCCATGGTTACTCCAAAGTGATGAAGAAGAGGGAGATGGAACTGAAACTGCACCTTTGTGGGAGTTTTCCAGCAAATTTAAAAATCAGGTATGGCTTCAAATTATAGCATTTTATTTATGAACAATTTGGACATACCTTCATCAAGTTCCTTGGCTATTCTTTTTTCTAGCTCCTGCTGCATCTGAAATAGCATTAAACTACCATTCAGAACAATGAAGTAAATGAGAAATAAGGAATTTTACATAATACAAAGAACTCAAAAAACCTTTTAAAAAACTGCAGACATCCAAAGAAATTACTTTTGTTAGTAATTTAAGTTTATTCTTAGACACTGGTTAAGTCTAACTTTAGTCATTCAACAGAAAATCTACTTATCTAACAAAATAATACTATAATTATAAGAATCAAGAACTTATCATCATTATATACAAAGAAATATGTGAACTTTGTTAGACTTTGTTAGCATAGTAGTCATGTCTCAGGTTTTGTACATATTTTTCTCCTACTCTAAGCAAATCTTAACCTTTTAATTTCCATTTTAACAATGTAATATTTTTCTTTAAAATAAAATAAATTTCATATCCTAGACTTTAAAACAATTAATTTCAAATATTAATATTTTACTTCATTAAGCTACAGACAGCCTAAAAACAAAATGAACATAAATTTACAGTTAGCAAAACAGAAAAGAAAATGCTTGGAACTGATTAAATACAATACAAAAATTCCAAGGATGGGCAAAAAGTATTAAATGAGAACAGCTCTTACATTTTCTGTTATAATTGAAATATTTCTTAATCCAGAGAGAAACTGATTTCATTTGATTTTCTAAATCCATGCTTTATGGTTATATAGATTTTAGTAACAAAGCTAAGATAATACTGTTTCCTACTGTAACTTGTAAACAAAGAAGGAAAGAGACTGGTGTGGCCCTTTAATTTTTATAACAAATTCATAGAAGTGGGAAGAGAAGATGAAACAAGAGAGCACTCTTAATAACGATTAAAGTTGTATAGTTTCCTTTTCAGAAGACAGATGAAATAGGATAGTCTAGACAGCAGGGAAATGTTGCAACATACACACATAAAGAATGTGGGGAAAGCATCACCAAAATATGATATCCTTATATGTGTTCCTATTTACATTTACACTCAAGTAAAGATATTTCTCACCAAATTTATAATAGTAAATGAACAAAAGAGAACCCAGCAAATAATTGCACAAATTGTCTGTTATTTTTCATGATGATGATATTGGAAACTTTTTTCCTGACAGTAAACTTTGAGGTAAGAGAGGTGGAGAGTTTAGATCTATTTCTCAGATTCTGAGTTAGATCTATCTTAAACATTTCTTTGATAGCATCATTACTAGAAAACTTGACATTGGTCTAAACCAGCGCGAACCTTTTGGGGGTCGAACGACCCTTTCACAGGGGTTGCCTAAGACCATTGGAAAACACACATTTCTGATGGTCTTAGGAATTGAGACACTGCTCCTCTATCCGTCTCCAGGCGAGTCCGCCCACATGCAGATATGCCCACATACAAGTATTAAAGGATCACAGTATTAGGAAGGTTGAGAACCACTGGTCTAAACCTTTAGCTAAAAGATTTTAAGTGGCACATGAATAAATAAAAGCCATGAAAAGAAAATAAAGTTGATATATTTTTAAAGGGAAGATAAATTTCTTATATCATTTACAAAAAGTTCTTTTCATATGTTATCATATATATATAAAAATATCTCTGTGTTTCCATAGGAAATATACAGACACACATACACATGTATAATATGTTCAGGATGTGATCAGGAGGAGCCTACTTAAATCAACATGGTTGAAAGATAAAGGTTTTGTTCTGGATTTGGAGATTTCTAATATATATGTAGTAAACTTGCCCAATGAAACTATGTTTAGCATTTTGGCCACATCTTCTTGGTAGGGTATGGTATTTGCTTAGGTGCCCACTGACACCATAATGAGGAAGCCCAAGTTCATGGGTATGGTTCAGATTCACACTAGCCAAGTCTCAACCAATCATCAATGTGGTATCAATAAGCACTAAATAGTTGGGAAAAAGACAATCCTTACTTTATGGTTATGAGCAATATCCTAAATATGGAGTCAGTGGGCATATTCACACTCTCTTTGGGGCACAGTTTCAAAGTCAGAATAAAAGTCTAAATCTAATTCTATAAGGTAAATAAGGCTTTCTTCTGGTGATCTTCCTTTCTCTTTCCTTCTCTGTGTATCCATATACATATGTTTATAATACATATATATGCATGTAAATATATATGTACGTATGTTTGTTCAAAGGCATTTGGTACACAGAGAGTGATATTTGAACTGAGGTCTTCCTGCCTTCAAATCTAGCAATAATATATTCTTTCTCTACTTATATATGCATATATTCATGTATATATTATATATTTACAATTCAAGACTTTATGTTGGTTTAATCAGAAGAAGACTTCAATTAAAGAAACTTGTGACAATGGTAGTTTTTTATTGTTTGATATAAGAAGTATAATGATAAGACTCCAATATGAGATCACTTAGGCTAAGGCCCATGAATTATACAGGCAAATACAGTCAAGATTGTACTACTCTTCTGACCCTGGGTCAGTAGTTAATGCTCACAGCTTCTGACTGGAAAATACTCTTAGCCATGTGCAGCAGTCTGAGTTACTCCTTTCTTTGGCTGCCTCAGAAAAGTCAACTCAGACCTTCTTCTAATTTCTGGTTCCAACAAAGCAACTCCCCCTACCTGAGCCTCACTCAAGCCTGGTATCAATATGTGACCCCAAGAACTTTACCACATCTGGGTCTTATTTAGGAATGCCTCCTCCCACATTTGGCACTGATCACCTCTTCTCCACCAAGACCATTTTTAGGGTATCTAATTTCCCCCTTCTACCCCATTTCTGGCATCTCCCTCCCTTGTGATCCAGGAGAGTTTCTTGCCCCTCTGAGATGAACCTCTGTCTCCCTCTATTGCCACAGAAGGCATTTGTGTGTATGCTTTGTTTCCCCGGGCTTGCTGTGCTGCACGGTAATAAAGCTCCTGTTTATAGCACCTTCCTGAGTCCCTACTTCTGGTAAAGAGTCAAACCCAGGTCTTCATTTTAACCTGAGCTGTGACACCAAATAAAACAAAACTTCACCACATATAAATTATTTGTAGATAGTGAAACAGAAATATCTTTAAAAAAGAAACAGGTATAATTTCAAAAGTCTATAAATAAAAGGCATTCTTTTATTTCTACAAATATAATAATCTTTGCAACTTGATAGCTATATAACCTTCAGCAAGCCTAATCTATGAGCCACAGTTTTCTCATATGCAAAATGGGAATAAAAACCTACGCTAATACCTTACAGGATATTATAAGGTTAACACAAGATAATATATGTCAATTATTTTGCTAACTATGAAGTGCTACCTATAAAATCTCTTTCTCCAAGACAATTCACATGACTTCAGTTTTAGGCTTGTGAAGTTATGATATTGACAACCTGACCATTCTTAATCTATTATTATGATATTGCTCAATAAGGCTGGCAGTATGCCAAGGTAGAGTAGATCATAACCCATGTGTCTTATTTGGAGAAGGCTTTCTATTACTGGAAATATTTCCTATTCCCAAATAGCTTCTCTACTATACTTTCACGGATGTCTGAAATTCGGTTTCAGATTCATTCTTCTGGGTTATGGTAAACATATATAACCCTAGGAGGGAGGATATATGAAATCAGCAGAAGCCTTGAACACTTAACATGAATTAGATTACTGAATACTTTACACTACGAAAGGGCTGAGAGCATCTCTCTTTTGGGCAGGAGATGATACACAGCAGGTGACTCTAACAGGAGAAACAATGTGGTATGGAAGAAAGAATACTGGAGTTGGGAGTCAAAGAGTCCTGGTTTAAACTCTGCAGCTGACCCTTCTTCCTCTCAAGTGTTTTGGCTATTCTTGCTCACAGCCTCTGTGAATCTACAGCTATATCTGATCTATGTCTATATCTGTTCTAGTTAAAATTCCAGACAATAGTCATGAGCAAGTCACTTAGCCCCTCTCACTTAGCCTTTAGTCTCCTCATCTATTTATATAATAGCACTTTGCAGGGTGGATGTGAGAATCAAGTGAGATGATATGTGCAAAGCATTTTGTAAACTTTAAATTGCTACACAATAGTCAGCTAAAAATAACAGCAATACCCTTGTTGTTACTGTTAGTATTAGAATAAATATAAAGGTCCAGGGCAGGTATCTGTAAGGTATTTAATAGTGCAGCTGTGAGTGGCTAATACCCGTATGATCATCCCGAGTATTCAGGGAAATGGGAGCATGCAAGAAAGGGGAACGCATAAATAAGGTAAATAGGAAGGTACTAATTACAGCCCAATTTGGCATAGGGCTATCTCTGTCTATTGGGTGAAGTTGGAACACAGTCTTTGTCTGAAATCTGTAACTTTTTGATCTGATTCTGACTTTTTCCACTAACTCAAAATCTGTTATTAGGAAAGCTATTGTTATTATTCTTTTTCTTAGCACATCCTCTGAAGAATGTAGGGCTTTGGTTATTTATGATTAAATATTTTGAAAAATTAAATTTCTAAAAAAAATTGGTTATCATTGACAAATTTTCTGGAAACAACTACCTCTCAGAAAGTTTTATAAGACCATAGTTCTTTAAATAAATCACACATGGGAGAATGGACTCCATCAATGACTCTTTTCTAATATCTTTAGGATTATTACAGATATATTTGAAAATTCACATAATTATCTGGGTCTTCTAACAATTAACAGGGTCTTCTAACAATCATTTCAAAATATAAATGTACTTGGCTTTTACGTAGATCTACAAAGTAATTATAAAAATAGATGTGAAATGATTGTTTCCTTTAAAGGCATTTTATACCTTTATCATAAAAGAATGCAGTAGCAAATTTATCCAGCATCACCATATGGTAACAGAGCTGGAAGGAAACTTTAAAGGTCCGCTAGTCTTAGCCTCTCAACTGACAAATGCAAAAACTGAGACCAAGGTAAATCGATCAATCAATAAGAATGTACAAGTGCCTGCTGTCTACCAGGCACTAGGTGTTAAGAGTATAAATGAAACAAAAACAAAATTGAAGTGATCCTTACTCATACAGTATCTAGTACATAGTAAGCTAAGCACTTAATACATGTTTGCTGCTCAACAAGTTTACATTCTAATAGGACAAAAAAAATAAGCTAAACAAATACATACATAATATAAAGAGAAGAAATATAAACACAGTTGTCCCTCCCCCGTCACAGGTGTGAGGGGTGTGGTGCCCTGGTGGTCTGGGAAATCTGCGTAAAATTTTTTGGCTCTCCCTTCATACCAGAGAAGAAGCCTGAATTTTTTCTTTTTCTTTTGTGGACTGTTTATAGTACCTTACTGTAAAATTTGGATTAAGTATTTGGTCATAGGCTTTGTGTCATCTGCTGGCCTTTGCATGTCATCTGTAGCTTCCACAAATTCCCCCAAAATTCCTATTTAATTTCCTATTCTGGCCTTCAATTTATGGAAATTGCAATGTGGAAAGGCATGATGTAGAAGTGATAACTGTAGTTAAACTCAAGATACTAGTCTAAAGTTACAGAGGTAAATAAGTAACAGAGACCTAATTTGGATTTGCTTTCAACATCAGGGAATGCCCTGGTCTGGCTTGGTGAATTTTCCAGATACTTTAGGATTATACTTCCACATATTTTCAAACCTGGAAGACTAATACTCTACATTCCCCAATTTGTTATCTCCCAGTCACAACTCTAACCCTGAACTGGTCTATATCTTCAAAGGCATTTGATGCTCCAGTCTTTTAGTTTCTAGGAAAGAAGGGACCTATATACATGGTCCTATTTTGAACCATTCCCTGGGGTAGCTAAGCAGCCAGTCTTTTAGCAGATGAGTCTTACCAGGCCTTCAAAAAACTGGAAGAACTGAATATCCATTTGCTAAATATTTTCAGGTATAAAATCAGTTCTAGGAAAGGGAGCTTGGCCCTTCTGTGGAAATAGTAATGGGTATGAATATGTCTTTGGGTCTGAGAATGGTACAAGTCTGAGTCACTGCTAAGGACCATGATGATTGAGAGGTCCTCAATACCACAGGTAGAGGCAGGATCCAGGCAAGTTGGGAAGCCTTTATGAGACAGAAAGCACAGCTAAGTTACTAGTGGCTTTGTAAGCACTGGGGGCTAATAGAGGGCATTTTCTGGAGGTCTGTTCATGGTAGTGGCTAATTTTTCCAACCTGTTGGCAGAAGTACTTCTCTGAGGCCTCACTGTGACATGGAGCTCATTCTGGGATCTTGAAAGCTTATGCCCATGGAGCACATTATCTGCCAGATTCTACCATAATCTAAAAGCTTCAAGTATTCTGAAGAAAGACTGACGCTGCTGTTGGGTACTGAAGGTCTCTTGAAATTTGGCTTCTGTATACCTTTTCTGGCTTGCTGTAGATCACTTTTTTTTCACATACTCTTAAGTTCCAAGTATATGGGCCTATCTCTGTTCCTTATCAAAGACATTCCATCTCCTGTCTCCAGGATTTTACAAAGGCTTTCCCCTATGCCATGAATATAATCCCACCTTACCTGGGTCTTTCAGAATCCCCAGGGTCCTTTGAAGGCTCAGCTAAGTGTATACAAGTCTTATCTCGATCTTGCCAGCTCCTAGTCCCCTCCCTGTATGACAATCTTACTTTGTAGGTACCTGTATGTGCTTGTATTTAATAAGATTTACATAAGCAGTTGGGTTTTTTGTTTGTTTGTTTGTTTTTACCACAATGGAATGCAAGTTCTTTAAGAGAAGAAACTGTTTTGTCCTTTTTTCTTCCCAGTGTAAGTACAGTACCTGGTACAGAGTAGGTACTTAACAAATGTTTAATAAATGAATGCCAAACAATGACCAACAGAGTTAATTACACAGGGGCCCCTTATCAGTATGTTGACCACTGATAGATGGAATGTACTCTTAGGCTAACCCATAAAACAAAGAAAAAGTATAAATGGCTTTTAGTCCTTCTGAATGGTACCCCTTCTCCAAAAAAGAAAAAAAAGGAGATAGTGCTAAAAATCAGTCCTGGTTTTTAATCATTTTATGAACATTAACTTAAATGTGTGTAATTAAATGTCCATTGACCATTTAACATTCATATTGATGAGACTGAAATAAGTTGAAGACAAAACAAAGTTGTAGTTAAACTGAAGGATGGCTTAGAACAGTGGTTCTCAACCTTCCTAATTCTGCAACCCTTTAATACAGTTCCTCATGTTGTGGTGACCCCCAATCATAAAATTATTTTGTTGCTACTTCATAACTGTAATTTTGCTACTGTTATGAATTGTAATGTAAATATATGATATGTAGGATGTATTTTCATTGTCAGAAATTGAACATAACCCACAGGTTGAGAACCGCTGGCTTAGAAGAATGGATCACAGTTGGTTTCACTATGTGTCCAAAGGCAACAAGAACCACTGTTCCACACGATATTTGGCAATATAGCAATGTTTATGATAAGTATCTATAAAAAGACCACCATGAAGATAATTATAGCCTCTGTGTCAAAAATCTATTGAAGAGAGCAAAGTAGAGACAATCTCTGAGAAGTAAAGTGTTTCTTAACTAAGTCAAAACTTATTTTGATGCTTAGTGACTTCAAAAAAAAGATGGGAATGGGAGGGTATTCCAGTAAAGTATGTTGGAAAACATGGCCCATGTTTGAGAAATGAAAGAGGACAAAGGTTTTTAAGATTACTTAGAATCTATATCTGTCTATATGTCTCTCCTGAATATTTTCTTCCTGAAGAGTTAGAAGGCAAGGACCAACCCTTCCCCCCCCCCCAAAAAAAAACCCAAACCACAAAACAACAACAAAAAAACGCTCAACCCAAAAATCACACAAAAAACTAAATTTGTTATTAAAAGACAGAAACTGACTGGTTACTGTTTTGGGAATTATATTAGAATTAGCTGAGTGCAATCTGGATATTTACTAGCTTCTAAAAAGTAATTAAAATAAATATCAAGTCTTAAGTGACAAAAATGAGATACTATTTTTGTTTATAATTTTGATCTGACTTTAAAAGCAAGATGTTGATACCAAAAGATAAGAAATGGAAAAAGGCCAAGGTATTAAACTTTTGTGGGAAATGGTGATAATTAAGGTCAACTGATATAAAAAAGAGGCACCTCAATGAAGAGGTCAAAAGAGTCAAAGAACTACTTTAGCTAGCACACACTTAAATTCCCTATTAAAGCTGGGACACATGGAAGACAACTTGGTTTCGAATATAAATTATTTTGTAAAACACTGAAGAAGACTCACACAACTGTGAAAAGGAGAAACAAAATTTTAACATTAGAAAATAAAACATATCTGTCAATATTTCTGCAACAATCAATTTTTATAGTTATTCAGCCAAGCTACCACAACTGAATTTTAACACCTTAGTTCCCAATAACAGAATACAGAAAGGGCAATGAAGAATATGATGTCAGGAAGACTAGTTGAACCAGATCAAGTAGGAAGAAATCTTTCCTTGTGGAAATATAATTAAGAAAGCACTGAGGGGTCATTTTATAAGATTTTCCAGTAAAGAAGAAAAGAGAAGACTGAGCAAATCACAGACAATACTGTTGCACCCAAAAAAGTCCACTGAAAGGATGATGATTCTACTGCTTGATAGGCATATTTTTTAAACTTTATAAAATCCTTACAAGAATGAAATACACGTCTCACTGTATCCCTGATTGGGAGCTACTACATCAATGAAATCACAGATCCAAGTCTATCCCGTCAAATCTCTGATGAGAGTTCAACTGTTACTGAAGACTTCCTCTCTTTTTTATGCCATTTATGGCATCTGTCATTAATACAAATTCTCTTCTGTTCAGGAAGATGTCTTTTCCAGTCAAAGTCTTTCCCACATTCTTGCTTTTTCATAGTTTCTCTCCACTAAGGTCTTTCAGAGGAACAGTAAAGCATGGCCCATGCCTGAAGGCTTTCTCCCTTTCCTAATATTCCAAGCCTTGCTCTACAGCATAAATTTCTGTGTGTGGATGCTTTCCTACATTCACTACATTAAGAAAAGGGAATAAACTTTCACAAATAATTTGCTACAGCAGACTACATCTTTACAAAAACAGGTGACTAAAGGTGTAGATAATACAAAATCCCATGGCTTGTTGATTCAAAATAGCATTTGATTCAGTAGACCAAAGCCCAGTCTTAATGGGAATCCTCCTCCAATAAGCATTTATTAACTGTGTACTTTATGCCAGGCACTGTGATAAACAATGGTAATATAGAGAGAGGTTAAAGGCAGTCTGTGCCCTCAAGGAGCTCACACTCTAATGAAATCTTTTATGCAAATGCTAAGGTCACATTACATTTCTTGATAAATACAAAAACAAGAGCTATAATGTTCTCTCAATGACAATGAGTTGCCTTTAAGCATAAACATTAATCTTCTAGTGAAGCTGAATGCTTATGAATCTTGGAACACCATAATCCATGAAAAATTAAAGTTACAGGTGACTGAAAAAGCAGGGGTGGGTGCCACCAGGTGCATGACATTTCCAATAAGGAATTATGAGCATAAGCTTTGCAATGTATATACCAGAAGAGATATAGGTGATGGCTGATTATAGAACACAAACAAGGGAGAGGCAATGGTATACCTGAAGGTGGCACTAGTGCCCACAAAATGTAAAAAGGCCTCCAAGAAGGCCTCCAGCACGTGACATCGCTCCTCAGAAGAGTATCTAAGGTAGAACATGGACAAGAGTTACACAGAATGAGTAGGTGGGAATAAACCCATATTAATGAGACTGAAGATGTGCTGAAATATCTTTTAAACATTCAGCTTAAAAATTAACCATTTCGATAGAAATCTTCCTAAAATGCATAATATGATCTTTTGCCTTAGTAAAAGCTCCTGAGCACAATTTAATGCTCCCTTGGTGATTATGGAGATTAATTAGTTTAATGTAATGCTATAATAGAGTTACACCCTCAGGATCTATTGAGGTATAGAGGGCTATTTGCTCCCAACACACTAAGCAGGCAACTGTTGTGCTTTTTAAATAGGTATTTCTGCTGTCTCCTCCTTTGCTGTCACTTCTAGCTTTTAGTCAATAAGCTTTTCTTCTCAGTTCATCCTCTGCAGTTTAGGAAAAATCAAATATTGCCAGGGGTACTAGTTAATCACAGAATCCCAAAATGACAGAATATCAGCACTGAACAGCATCTCAGCAGCCTTTTAGTCCAACCTACAATGCAAAAGGGATTCCTATTACAATATGTGGCAGCTAGGTGGCTCAATGGATAGAATGCAGGGCCTGGCATTAGGAACACTCATCTTCCTAAGATTAAATCTGGTCTCAGACATGTATTAGCTGTGTGACCCTGGGCAAGTCAGTTAACCCTCTTTGCCTCGATATCTTCATCTGTCAAATGAGTTGGAGAAGGAAATGGCAAACCTTTCCAGTATCTTTGTAAAGAAAACCCCAAATGGGATCACGATTCAGACATAAATAAAAAATGATCAAACAACAAAAGTACAATATACCTAACATACAGTCATCAAACTTTTGACGGAAGTTCTCAAATGAGGGGAAACATATTAATTCCTAAGGCAGCCCATTCTGTTTATGGATGGCTCTAATTGTGATGAAGTTTTTCATGGCATCAAACCTAAGTCTACTTTTTTAAAACTTCCACTGCTTCAGGCTCTTAGACTAACAAGTCTGATCCTTTTCCTACATATCATTCACTGTATTAATGTGATTGCTCTCTAATATTAATTCTCTAATGCTGGTCACTGGTGACTGAAGCTTTCCTCACAAATAGCACATGAAAATTGCTTCACTTCATTATGAATTCTCTGATGTGAAATAAGTTATGAGACTGCTTTTCATATCTATGCTTGAGTGTTTCCTTGTAATATGAATTCTCTCCTATATTATTAGATATTCCCTTTACCTGGAAGATTCTCCCACAGTGTTGTTATGAGGAAAACACTATATATATAAATGTGGGCTGCTATTATTCACATCCTCCAGTAAGAATAAGTATTCCCCAAGTTACATCCAATATAAGTAATGTTTACAAAGCTTTAAGATTAAAGTTAATTCTCATATTTGCCATTGAAAATACCAGTTTAGGGGTGGCTAAGGTGGTGCAGTGAATAGAGCACTGGCCCTGGAGACAGGAGGACCTGAGTTCAAATGTGACCTCAGACACTTAACACTTACTAGCCATGTGACCTGGGGCAAGTCACTTAACCCCAACTGCCCTGCATTCCCTCCTCCAAAAGGCAAAAAAAAACCCCAAACACCAGTTTAGGACAATGCTGACATTTATGACAAACAGGAAGGAGTAGGAAAGAAGTGAAGCTAATGGTGCCAGAAGAGAGGACTTCTTACTTTGTTGAAATGATAAAACAATTTTTCTCTCTGTAAATTGTCAAAAAAATTTATCAGGTTGAGAGTTGGGTAGAAGACAAGAAAAGTGCTTAGTGGATTATTAATCATTATATTAGGTTTCCCTGATGTGTTTAGCTTCTTTGAAAATACTGTCATTGGTTTGTAAAACTATAGATCTTATACTTAATCTATAACTGTGTCATTGTGAAAAATGAAAATTGGAAACTTTAAGTGTAGTTTGCTTTTGAAAATTCAACAGCTAGAATATAAGCAGGCAACAACTAAAAAATAAAAAAGATGACGATGAATAAGATGAAGAAAAAGAAGGAGAAGCAGTAGCAGCAACAGAAGAACAAGAAGAAGAAAGAACATTTATTGGCAGGTGTCTGAGTCTTAATTTTTAAATTTTGTTTTTTCCTGAAATCGAAACAATTTGGATTTAAAATACAATGTGGCTTAGTGAATAGACAGGGCCTCAGAATCGGGAAGTGTTCAAAGCCATCTCTGACACATATCTGTTGGGTATCTCCAGATAAGTCACAGAAAACACTCTTTTCCAGGTCATCTCCCTAATACTACAGGTTATGAAGCCGAATTGGTAGAGGATGTTCCTAACTAGGAGCTCCCTATATGGATGAAATCACAGGCCAGATCAGAAATAAAATAAATGCCAGAATGGATGCATAAACAATTAAGAAAAAAGTGAATGTAGACATCATGTAGTACTGCAGAGTACTTGAATACAAATGCATCGTCATCCATTCAAATGTCTAATTCAACTATAAAATTCCAACTGGGCACCTGCTACATAGAAAACATTGTATATTGTACCCCAAGCAATGCAAAAGAAGGGGAGAAACAGTCCTTGATTCCAAGGAGTTCACAATATACTTTGATGGGTATTTATTCTGGAAACACTTAAACGTACCAATGAATAGAAGAGTTTGAGGTTCCATATTAGAAATAAAGTTTCACCATCTTTTGAGACAACTGTCATTAAAATATTTTGCATACAATACAGAGCAACATGTTTTAATTAAATTTTTACAATTCTTAAGATTGCAGTATGATGGATGTCATGTGCTCAGGATGCATTTAATGCCAGATGGTGAGAAGATGCAGGTGATTTATCCAAATGTTACAAAATGAAGTGTGATCTGTTCCAACTATTTCTATATCATCTGCTTGATGTAACATAACCAGTTCTCTTTTAAAATGCATTAATATGGAGTGTTACTTTAAAAAAAAATTCAGATATCAAATCAAAGTGGTCTAAACCACAAATAGAGAGCCAATAAGAACACTGAGCAATGTTGACTACACACCTTTGCATGGATCTGGTTGCAGAGATGGAAATGAAGTAAGAGACTGTTGAGCAAGGAGCTGAAGAAGTAAGAACACATTTATAGATCTTACACCAAAAAATTCAGTGAAATAAAAGAAAAGTCATTAAGGTGAGCTGATTCCCAAAGGCAATGAGTAAACATAGTGCCTATGTCTGTACAGGTAAAATGAATGAGAGTCAATAAACTACATGGAATACTTTCCTCAAAATTGCACGACAATCTGTTTTTAAAATGAATATTTTAATTAAAGGCTTCATAGGCAAGACATGTTTATAACTAACATTCATATTTCTTTATCATATCTGTAACACCCAGATGCTTACAAGATATTGACCCAAAAAGTTTAACCTTTTCTCTTTACTAAGTGATAAATTCATTTAATATATACTCTTCTGAGGGCACTTTAGCAGTGTTTTAAAAAAAAATCCAAATATTTGCTGAACTTAATGGACTATATTACATTTTTTGTATAGGTGCTAGGAGGTCCTTAGAAATGTGCGTATTTTATAAAGTGGGAGAAAGATGCCATACATCATACAGTCTCTTAGGTTATAACCCTAGTTTAAGAAAACTTTTATACAAATACGAACTAAAAAACTAAATGAGGAGACAATTATTCATATAACATGAGATTGCTTTGCAAAAGATTTCTCTAGGATACTCTAAAAAAAGAGGGTATGTTTATATGTGTGTGTTTTTTTGTGTTTATACAGGTGTTTAAGACACTCTGAAAAAGAAATATAAAGAAGAACCACACAAAGACTGTATTTTAAGTATTAAGATATCATTACCATGTAAAAATAAATTGTAGGAGATAAAGCCTCTCTTTCAGTATTGGTTGGTAAGAAAACAGAGTCCTCAAATGAATGCCACTTGTCAAGGGTAAAAATTGTGTAAAACCAGGTATGTCTTTATCTGAGATGTTAATAAATTGATACATATGACAGTTATGGATCTTAAAAAACATTTAAAAATTAATTATCTGGCATTTTAAATTATCATTAGGTAAAAGAAAACCACCTTCATTTTGATAGATCACAAAAATCAATATGACACATTAAAAAATATTTAAGCAGGAAATTTCACTAAGATGAATATTATTTACCTCATATCTTTAACATAAAGGAAGAAAAAAAATTCAAATTACTAACCTTTGCCAAGTAGCCATCCACTCCACTTTTTGAAGACGATATGTTTCCAGGAGAATATGCTAAATTTCCTCTTGGAATAAGACTTCTACTGAGTACCATACTGGTATTAACATTCCCAACATGTGGTTGCTCCTGAACTGGACTTGTAGTAAAACTGGAGATTAAAATTTTATTCCTTTGTTTTTCACTCTGCAGTCGGGCACTCACCTCAGCTAGCTTCTCAGTAGTTCTGTGAAATTTCAAAGCACAAAAATGGTTAGCATTTTTCTTAAAGGGTTGGTGTTTTTTATTAATATTTTCATAACTGACTTTTTAAAGAGTGTTTCATAACTCTGAAAACAACTAAAGTATGATATTAAAATTTTTGCATAATTGAGTTACTTCCACTAAAGCCCTTTCCCAGTAAATGATATAAAGAAATTGTGTGAAGAAAAATATTTTCAGACTGTCTTGGGAAAATTAAAAACAAAAACCAAACCACAAAAGATGCTTGTGAATCTGAGGTTCCTTACTAATCTTATCATTAAGGAAACTATTAAAAGTGCTTGTATTCCATAAATTTATATTGAAAATTAGTAGCGTTGTTTAAGGGTATCAAATCTGGGTGATTATTCCAGGCAGTGCTTTTGCAGGGTGAAAAGGAGGTGACTCAGTTGAGGCTAAAAAAAGTCCTGAGGCTCTCAACTGTATAGCCAGCCCATAATACCTACCCACTACTGTCACCAAGATATATAACAAGGAAAACTGCCCTATCTCTTTTTCTTTAACAGATGGTATCTTTTAACTATCCAAGACTCCAATCTAAACACTTCTGTAATATTCCCTTTATTTCTTTTCCCCTACAATAGCTGCTTCAATGAACTTTCATTTGTATAGAAAACTGCAGGGGTGAGACAACAGGGAATTGACGGACATGGTTTGACTTGCTGGGGGTCATCAGGATGACCTTGAGTTCTTCAGTCCTGGTTGTCACCATTTGGAGAAGATTAATCATAATGTGTTATATATTGCTATAATCCTTTTATACATTTTCAGAAAAATACATGACACCTTTTAGCATTGTCATTTGGTGAAATGAAAACAATGTTATTCTTATTTCAAAATATTTAACTTCATCCTGGAAGGACTAATCTTCAGCAGATAATAAAAAGAAATAATATGCCATATCAATCAAATGCACTTAAAAATAGATATTTTTTATAGGATCATAGATTGAGGACTGAAAGGGATCTCAGAAGCCACCTAAGTAAACATCCTTGTCTGAAAGATGAGCAAACTGAGGGTCTGTGAGTTTAAGTGACTTGTATAGGGTCATACAGTAGTAAGCATCAGAGGGCCAGATTTGAAGCAAGGTCCCCTGCCTCTGTAGCCAGAGTCCATCTTTCCAATCTACCACACTACATTCCTTTGTGCCTAGTTAACATTTTAAAAAATATTTGATTTACCAATATGTATAAAAGTATAATCTCTACATTTAAGCCCTATTTCATAATGACATCATAAATTTGTCCATTAAAGATTTGTCAAATTCAAAATGGAAAACTTCAAAAACAACCTGGTAAGTATAAGTACAGTTTTCTTAGTGTCTGTTTGGGCTTACCTGTCTAATTTGTTTGCCAATGATTTTCTGCTTTTTAACTCTTCAGAATAAAGCTGTCTGTATCTCCCTAGCTCTGCCTCAGCAGAGTCTTGATGTGACTTCTTCATTTTGGAGAGTTCAGATTCCAGATCTCTAATTCGTTGCTCCATTTGGTTTCTTATTGAAGCATTATTCTTTTCTCTTAACTGTTCTAAGTTCTCTTGGGTTGCTGCTTGTATCTAAAGCAAATGGGAAACAAAGAATGAAGTTAACAAAAAAATGCCCAACTCTATCCTGAAAATTGTAAGATGCTTGTTACCATATTCTGTTAGGTTTCATTTTAATTTCAGTCAGTGATTCATGTAGCAATTCTGAATGTGTAAAAATAGATTTTAACTTTGAAAGTACTCATTATCAAGGTCAGCTGAATTAAATGTGAACTTAAAAAAAACCAACAATAACTCTATTTCTATTGGATGTTAGTTCACTAGTTCTTATCCTAGGGCTAATATTAGGATCATTATAAAAATAATAGGTATAATTCTAAAAAACTTTTTAAACTTCAGAATCTCCCAGAAAATTTTGTTACAACTAAAATACTTGTTGAATTAATAAAAAAACCTCATTCTTCAATTTTTTTCTAATTATGCCAATTATTTTTTAAAAACTCAATTGAAATGGATAGAACACCAGCTCTGGAGTCAGGAGGACCCAAGTTCAAATCTTGCCTCAGATACCTGACACTGACTAGTGACCCTGGGCAAGTCACTTAACCCCAACTGCCTTGCAACCCCCCCCCCCCAAAACCCAACCATCTCACCCCTCAAAAAACCCCACCTCAATTGATAGTATATATGGTTATTTTCACTTATGATTTCAAAGGTTATTATTTTCTTTTTTATAGTCATACCAAGCTTACGGAGATATACAGAAAAGAAGACAGAGGGAGACAAATTTAAAAAAATAATTCTGGATTTAGAACATAGAAATATTTTAAAAGTATAGTAGTGATAAAGTAACCTGTAAGAATAGGTTGACTTCTTTTAGTTTTTCGACAATCTCCTGCCTTGCTCGTTCGTCAATCTCACGTTTATATTGTTCTATTTGACCGTGTTCTAGTTTAGTGATTTCCAAGTGATGCTTAAGATTAGCTACTTCTTCTTCTAACTGTCTCTTATTCCCTTCCAGCTTGTCACATTTCTTTTGCAAGATTTTCACAGAAAATAACTCTTCTTGAAGACTTTGGTTAATCGATTCCAACTGTTTACATTTTGAAGATTCTGCTTCCAATTGTTGTGTGAGGTTTTCAATCTGTTTGTATAAAATAACAGTTTAGCAAATTACACAAGTAAAATAAAGGTCTTTCAAATACTAATTTAAAACTATTAAGATTTTAAAAATTCAGTTGTAATTAAATGTATCATTATCCTTAAATTACACTACAAAATGTATTTCCTAAAAATGATTATTTAGGTAAATTGACAAATCAAAAACAAAGTTAGGACTGAAAGGACAAACCATGAATTTATATTACCAGTTCTTATAGTCTGTCTAATCCACACCTAGTACTTGATCCCATATTGTCTTCTGTGATCGCTAATTTTTTCACATGTCTTTTCTGCCCAGCTTTTAGTACAGTGAGCAGATATCAATAAAATTCACAGTAGACGGATATCAACAAATTCTTCTTAAGTTATGCTACACCGAAAACGACAATAAATCTTAAAAGGAATTTGGAAAGAAACGAGATTCCTTTTTCTCCTTCTAATGAGAACATTGATTCTATGATGACAAACTTTACTGAGAAAGCAAATAAATTTATGCTAATTTGAATGTCACTTGGTGAGATGTTCAGTTACAGAGCCAGAGAAAATCATGTCTTTCTCACCTACAAAACTCAGATGACAGCACTCAGGGAATAAACCACATTTGTCAGAGCTTCTCTTGCGTAATGGCCCTCTTCCTGCTCCCCAAATGCTTTAACAAAACAAACCAACAAACTTAGCTGGACTTCTACCTGTTTTCCTTCAGCCCCAGGGGGGTTAGATGACTGACTGAAATAAGTGATAAATAAAAAAAGAGTGACACCACTGAGTTCCAAAGGGCAAAAACTCAATAAATGTTAAGAAGTTAATTCTTTTTGTTATATATTGATGAGAACTGTAAGACAAAAGACATTAACTAGGAAAATTAATGATAGTAAGATAATATGCTTCTAGGGAGTCACCTGTCATTGTAAGAAACAAAATACTAGTTAGCATTTACATAGCACTTTGAGGTTTGACAGCGTAACCTCATTTGAACACTTACAATGTTTTTCATCAACCTCTTTAGGACTTTCTGCCAACTTGTGGCATAAGGTGCTAAGAGTTGGGGAAATGTTTTACTATCGTTAAATACTAGAATCTTAACAAAAGAGAAGTAGTAGCTTCAGATGAATTAGTTGATTTATTATCATTCCAGCAACAGGAAAATCTCTGCTTCCTTAAAATAGAAAAGCAATGTATATGTGTGTGTACATTATACTTATATTAAGTTATCTATACAGATATACATATTTATAAAAATATAGGATTTGTGTATGTATATTTTATGTATATATTAAAGGCATCTGCATATACACATATTTATAAACATATAGAATATATGTGTGTACAATAATAATGCAATAAAATGGTTTTCACTCCCTACTGATGGAATGAAATGAGTATCTTCTAAGTACTAGAATCCTTCCCTCTCTTAAACCAACTCAAGTTCTGTTTTTATAGAGTCGTTAACTTTTAGCTCTGTGTTGTATTATGAAGTCTCTTACTATTAGCAGTGATCAGCTTGCAATCAAACTGTTGCTTTATTTGCTCTTTGTCATTTTAAAAATCTCTTAAAGAGCTACTGCTCTTCAAATTGTTTCTGCCTATTAGTCATTCTTTTTTGGGGGAATTTTTTCATCTTTAGGATTACAGAAGCAGAGTGTCAGGAGGAGCTCAAAGCTTGTAAGATTCCCTGCAAATATTGACCCTAAAAGGCTTTCCAGTATTTAGTTTCTTCAAAAAAGCCCATTTCCCTTTGGGATGACTGTCATCGTTAGCAAGTTTTTCTTTACATCAAACCTAAATCTGTGTCTTTGCAAATTCCATTCATGAGCAAAACAAGTCTAATATTTCTCCCATAAGACAATGCTTTTAAATCCTTGAGAAGTGCTCTTAAGACAATATATTTAGATATACTGTATTTGATAGGAATTTTACAATGTAAGTAGAGGAAAAATTTCTAATATACAAATCTTCATAGAAAGTCACTGGAGCCCAGAATTTTCAGGGAGATGTAACGTCCCCTGCCTTGTACACTGAGTCCCTGAGAGCAGCAAGAACTATATAATGAGGCCTTAAATGGAAAGGGTTGCCTTTCAAGCATGGGTAAGATGTAAATCGTCTCAAGGATCCTGGTGTCCAATGACCTGCTACATATTATAACTACTTCAAAAGAAATATAAAGATAAGACATTTTACATTTTCCAATATTAAAGATTACCTTATTTTTTAACCTACTAATTTGTCTATCCATGTCAGAATGTGTCTGCTTCACTTCTCCCTCATAAACAACATCTCCTTGTTCATATTCTCTTAATTTTTTTTGTGTTGTTTTCAAGAGTTTTTCAAATCTGTGAGAATGAAGAGAATAATTAAGTTTAAACATCATACATTTCAAAAGTATTATTCCTGACCCATTTCCTAAAATTATCTTCAATCATAGAGAGGAAAATAGATTTTCAACGAGTTCCTGAAGATCACCCAACAAAAATCCGACAATATTTTGCTAAAATAAAACCAGAAAAAGAATAGCCTCACTAATCATTTTATCTCTATTCCAAAAGATGTATATTCATTGTCGGCTATTCATTAATATTGTAGAATACTGTAGTATCATTGTGGAATATTCTCCAAATGATTTTTGGTTATGCTTTAATATCTGTAGGAAGGGGGATGCCTTTCAGTAATATAATCCAAAATTTAAATAAGTAAATTTATTTTGAAAAAAGTTTTATGGTGATGTTTTGCACCTCTTATTTTAATCCTAGATTTGTATAAATCAGTTGATGAAGTATTTAAAGGCCCTAGCCCACAAAACAAATGGTATCATTTAATGTTATCAGAATGCAAAGTTGCATTTAAAATATTCCTTTAGTGGATGTAAATATAGGCAGTCCCTAACTTGAAAAGTCAATTGGATCTCAAAAGTTACTTTGTAATTTGATTGGTTGGAACAGAGAATGATTTTCTTCTCTTAGAGCTAATGCTCTAAAAAAGTTCAATAGAAGCTCACAAAAACCTATTCAAACCATAACGGAACTACAATCCTGGAAAATGATGATGATTTGGTGACTCTCCTCTGCCACTGAAAAGGCAGCCTCTAGCTAGCCTGTGGTCAGAGGAACTGATACCTTAACAGTGATGGATACTTACTATATTCAATTAAAATTCATCAATTAGAATTCAATTAAAATTTAATTAGTAAGCACTAAGGGCTTCACCCTAAAGGTTGTAACAGAAGACAAACTTTAGACAGACCATGGTCCAGGCTCTCATACAACTGGAATATAATATATACATGTAGATAATTACGATATACAGAAAATGATAAGATCTTTAAGAGAGTGTAACAGAAATTTCAATGTAAAGTCTGATACTGAAGGTAAATCATTATCAACAACAGAGAGCAGAGTAAGCCCCACAGAGGATCTGCATCTGTGTGAGGATAAGTATAAAGGCCATGGGTGAACATTACAGGCACAGGGAAGAGGGGAGAAAGCACAGGACATGCTTTGAAAGACAGAGAACAGTGTAGTTTTAACAAGAGCTTAAATTATAGAAGAGGGAATAATATAAATTAAGTGTGGAAAGGCAGGATGCTGCCACATTGTGAAGGGCCTTAAATTCCAGGTCAAGAAATGTTGTAGGGTCTAGCTCAAAAGTCATATCCTTATTGGAAGCTTAATGATCCCACAGAGTCAGAGAAGGCTTTTTCCTCCTTCAATCTCTGATTGCATTTTCTTTGGACCATTCTTAAGTGCTTACCACATTCCTATTTATAGACGTTATTTGAGTGCCTGCATTACCTCTTTTACTAGACTGTAATCACCTTCAAAGCAGGGACTGTACATTATTCATCTCTATAGTTCTGGGGACTAGCACAGTATTTCATATACGACGAATGTTTAGTAATACTTTCTGAATGAATGTTAAATGAACAAATAAGTAAATAATGAAGGAAATAAATTAGTATGGAGAACACAGAGACCTACCTCATATAAAAATTTATGTGCAGAAACAGTATACTTAACAAGAGACTGTCAAATGCTGTAAAGGATAATTCTGGAAAACATACTTTAAGGCACAGGTGCTATACAGCATTTTACTATAACTTTAAAGATGCATGTCAGGAGGTTTGATTTTCAGCAATAATTAGTGAATGAAATGAAAATGAAAAAGAAAAAACCAGGTCACTTATAATTATATATACTGTAATTATCCAAGTGTTCATGTATAAAATGAATTTATACTTAGGATTTAACAAAATAGTTAAGTCCTTGCTTACTTAATGTCTGGGAGAAGGATCTTACCCACTGAGGTCTTTCTGTAATTCATCATTTCTCTTCATTTCTTGTTCTAGACGATTTTCCAGAGATTGCTTTAATTCAATGAGTTTCTTTAATTTTTCCCTTTCAGTATTAAGCTTTGAAAACATTTTTACAAAGAAAAATATTACAAGAACTGAACTGGCATTTCTAAAAAGGATACTTTTTATTAAATCCAGATCCAACTGCAAATATCAGTAAAGCATAGTTGATAAGATCAAAACAAATACAGAGAAATTTGAAAATTATGGATTTTACTTAAAATGACATAACTTTCCTCTGATTTCACTACAAACTTTTTTTAAATTTAGATCAGTAAAAGTTCTCATTTGATTTCAATATAGGTATTACTTATACTAACAATGTAAATAAATTTAAAAATGGTTGAAATGTATATGAGTGCATAGAATGTGAGTCAAGTTTGACAATATACCTTGGAGGAGCACTGGCCTTTCCTCTTTCCCTAGAGCCAATGGAAACGGTCCCTTCATCCTGTGCTGGCACACCTGGCCGATGTTAGCAATCCTATGTTGAAATGTTTATATATGTGTTCTTAGGTTAGGCTATAAAAATTGTTCACCAAATCTCTTGGTATTTGGCTAAGCAAGACACAACCTGTGTAAATTCCTATTTTGTTATTCTCCTTGATTGGTATCTATCGCTCTAGATTAGGAGCCAGGTAAATGACCTGTCTCAACTTGCTTTCAAGGTTTTCAACCTCTCCCTTCTCCAGGGCTCTTTTCTATTTTACCAAAGAAGAAAGAACTCTCCTCATTCTGCTGAAATCTGCTGCCCCTTCTACATTCACTCCTATTTCTCCTCTATGCTTCCAAACTTCTCCAATGAATGATTATTCTCAAAGCTGTCATTAGTTCATCTCTTATTCTCATTTCATTCATCTATTTCTTTATGATTGTTTGCTTATTTAATTGGTCTATATCTGTGATTTAATAGGTACAGGGAACTCTCAGGGAAAAAATTCCATTTATCAATGCCAACAGACCCTGCTTCCAGCCTGCAATTTACAATTTGTAACTAAGAATCTTAAGAAATGGTTTAGGGCACCAAGAGGTTACAAGGTTGGTCCAAGATGACAAAGTCTTCTATGTCAGTGTTGGGATTTGAATCCATATTTTCCTGATTCTGAGGCTAGCTCTCCATGCATATAACATAGTGCTTTTTTTTATTTCTATGAAATCTGGATTACCTCCCTCCTTAGTCTACTGAAACTGCATTCTCAATAGACAGAATTTCTATCTGTATCCAAAAACCTTTCTTCTTAGTCTCTGATGTCACTGCAACATATGATCCTGTTTTTCTTATCTGATTTGTCATTTATTATCCCTATAAATTATCCCTTCACAGTGTTTCTCTTTCTTCTTATATCTCACGGTTACCACTCTTAGCCCAGTCAGACTCAGTACCTCAAGCAGAGGATCATAAACTGAGAGGTGAACACATTAGTCCAACCTTCTCATTTTATAGATTAGGAAACAGGCACTTATATTAAGTCACTTGCCTATGGTTTAATTAAAAAGTGTCACAGTTCTTTCTGTTCTAGTTTTACACCTACATCAATCCTTACTACAAGATGCTAAATTAATCTTCACAAAACATTGTTTAGATCATATTAAGGCCCTAGTCAAGAACCTACAATGGGCCTGCTATGGTCTGCCAGATTGAGGCTAAACTTCTCTTCCTCTAAAATCTAACTGCATCCTATTTTTTCCAACTTTTACTTCTTCATAGCAACCCTCCTTACACTCCTGTGCTTTTGCTGTTTTCTTGGATTGTATGTTCGCCTGTTCTACTGCTCCTTTCCCAAACCTCAAAGGCAACTCAAAGTTCTATCTTTTCTATTAAGTTTTTCTTAGTATCTTGCAGCAATGATCTCTTCCTTCACAACATTCTTTGATAATTTTGCCTGTGGCATGCAATGGGCATGCCATTTTAGTTAGTTTCTAATTTACGTACTACAACTCACTTTAGTTCTTTATTATTTCACTATCTAATGCTGAGATATTGTATAGGGACATAGTAGGAACTCATTAAATTGAGAGCAGAGACACCCTAGTGATGACTTAATACATCATTTTGTATATTATGAAACTGAGGCCTGAAGACAGAAAACCCATTTGTCAAAAGTCATATGGACAGCAAGGGGCTGAGCCAGGATTCAAAAGCTTGTAAAAGTCACCTTCAGATTTAGGTTTTTAATAATTTTTACATAGATATAGATATAGATATAGATATAGATATAGATATAGATATAAAACACTTGTTATTAAATTTAGCTATTTGGCAAGTTTTCTTCCAAAAGAGGTGCTAACTCTGGAAATTTGTATTGAGTATTTTTCATGTTGGGAAGAACCATCTGCTCTAATCTCCAACCATAGTGATCTCTCTCTTTTATAAATGCTTATATTACTTACTTATATACCATTAATTTGGTAGTTATTTATATGCTACCTTGTATTATAAGTGAACTTCCTTTTATTTTGCACTGGCTTCCCAGTGAGACTGCAAATCTTACACATAGTCTTTGTAACCTGTTCAGAACCTATCATAGTGTAATTCATATAATCAACATTCAATAGTTGATGAATTAAATGTTGAACAAGGAAGAAATGGTAATTTGACTTAATTCTTAGTAAAAGTAAAAACTTAGTTACTTGTATGATCAGGGAAAGAAGACAGGGAAAAAGAAATGGTTCCAGTTTGCCCTAAATTCCAATAAACTGAGCTAATTCATCTTGCCAAAGATGGATTATTGCTTCCTTGCTATACTTCCTAAAGCTCAGTCCATACCTAGTTTCTAGACTGTAGCTTGAACCCAAAAAATTTTGAAGGTTAATATGTTAAACAATGTGGGCCAAAAAGAATGTGAGGGAAATAAAGAGAATGAGTGATAGTGGAGTTACTTGAGAAACAAAACTTATTTTATTCCAAAACTGATTTCTGAAACCTAGAAATATTTCTCATGGGTACAAATATAAAAGAAAATTTTTTTTCATAAGATTGATATTAGAACTAGCAATAATTTCTTACTTAAAACAACTATACTTAAGTTAATTGGATAAGAGAACTGTTTTGCAACATTAGGAGGTTCTTATCAAAATGTGGGAGGCAGTGATTACTTACATGTAACTGACAATATTGGCCTTTATGTTTCTGCAGCAAAGAAACAAGCATGTATTAAGTGCCTACTATGTGCCAGGCACTGTGTTATGTGCTTTATAGTTATCTCATTTGATTCTCACAACAATCCTGGAACGTAGGTGTTACTATTATATGCACTTTACAGCTGAGGAAAGTGAGAGTGATTAAGTGACTTGCCTAGGGTCACACTTATAGCATCTCAGGCCATATCTGAAGTTAGGTCTTTCTAATTCCAGGCCCAAAGTTCTATCCATCTTTCCACCCAGAAGGCTCTAAGTAGAGAAAAATTTCATCATCAAAAACTCTACGGTTGGCTGCTTTGGCATAGATTTCAACTACTTTTCCACTGATGATGGTTACTAGGTTGAAAATGTGTTTTGAAGGATATCAGAAATACCCATTTCTACAGCTTTTGGCTGGTATATTGATGAATACCATAATATAAATGTGGGAAGGCAACCTAGAATAGAGGAACGTATTTTATAGTAATAGAAGGAATGCTTTGAGAATCTGATTGTGAAACTATATTCTATGCTTAACTTCTCCTTCATTATAATAGTTTTAAATAATGATGATCATAAAATAATTTCAAAATGAATATATATTTTGGCATTGGGGGCCTCTGGGAAATTGAAAATCTACAAAAAATCAGAATAGAAAGAAACTCAAAGCTTAGTCCAAATATTACCTTGGAGTAATTTTAAATTTAGCTAAACTTCCAACTCATGGCAAAGTCAATAAATAAACATTTAATTAACATCTTCTACTACTACTACTGTTGGGGCTGCTGCTGCTGCTGCTACTACTATAAAAATAATAACTATTACTTCTACTACCAACAAGCTGTGAAAAGGAAGTTCTATGGAAGATAAAGTAGATAAAGTAGTACAAACAATCCCTGTCCTCAAGGAATTATGATCTAGTTGGGGAAACAAGATTTAGATACAGGAAATGGTAGTCTGAATACAGACGTAAATGCCATAAAGCAATCAATATATATAGTTAAATATTAAATTATCTGATATCAGATGAAAAGTGGAAATCAGAAGACTGTGAAATCAATAGGGCTGAAAAGTCAAAAAAAGGCTTATGGCAAAAGAATCATATTTCTGGAATTCAAAAGGATCTTAAAGGTGAAGGTGGTATCTGAGAAGCAGAATGTTGAAGAATGGATAGGTTTTAGAGAGGAAGCACAGATGAGGAAGCATAACTAAGCAAGAAGAAGAGCATGACTGAAGGTATGGAGATGGAAATCAACACTGTGAGATCAGTTTGAATAAATTTGAGGATAACAATGAGATTATCCATCGAATTACTTTAATTCTCAATTTTGCTTTGCATGCATAATTTATATACTTTCAAATTGTGAAGTAATATCATTTTCCTTTCATTTAAGGAGTAGTTTGAATAGAAGCAAACAAATAACTTCTACTTCTTAGAACTGTTTTGGGGATTAAATGAGATAATGTATGTAAGGCGGTTTCTTACCATAAAGTATGATAGCAATGATTTACTTATTGTTGTTACTTAGAAAAATATCTCATTCCTTGTGTGAGGACAGATAAACAAAACTGTCAACAACTGAAAGAGTGAATATAATTATCCCAATTTAAGAGTACAAATGGTGGAGGTTATCTGTCTTGTTCTAAGTCAGTTTAAATGACAGGCACAGTGTTCAGGAAAACATAATACTGGTAAAAAAGAAATGTTACACTGAAAACATTTTCCGTTAATCAGTGACAAATTCCTGATTTTTTGCATACATACCTTACTTTTGGTTTGATCTATTTCCTTCTGTAGTTGGTTTTTCTTATCTTCTAAATCATTTCGATAAAGTGATGTAACCTCTAGTGAAGCTTCTGTCATGGATTGTTTTTTTAAAGAATCAGCAAGTTCTTGTTGAAGTTTTCTTACTGTAGCCTGACAGAAACATCTCCAAATTATTTCTATTACTTTCATAAGTAATTTCATAAGTCAATATTAGCTTACATAAAATAAATATACCTTCAAAATTAACTTTTGTAAATATTTTCACACATACATAATTTTGTGAACACATTAATAGTTATCATATATTTAGAACTAGACAAAGCCTTAGGGACTATTTATATACAACCACCTCATTTTGCAGATAAGGAAACTAAGCCCCAAAGAGGGTAAATGATTTATTCAAGGTCATAAAGGTAGTTATTAAAAGAGAAAATGCTTTGAACTTAGCTCCTGAGACTACAAAGCTCTTTTAATTATACCAGGCACCCTCCATTCAGCATGGATCAAATGCTATCTTCCTACTTCCTCAGTATTTTCCTCATAAAGCAAAATGCATTTGGCCTGATTTCCCTCATTTCATTTTTTTGAGAATTATACCACCTTTGAAGGCACATAAGGGACAAAATTTCTTATGTGTAACTCACATGGAAGATGGGAAAATAGGGGAAGAAAGAATGTATAGCTTCCTATACTTGAGAGGAACATTAAGGGTTTCCCCTTCCATTTTTCAGAAAAGTTAACCACCTTATTTCTTGGCACCTGTCCTTATAAGAAGGAGGACATCTATAAGAAAAAGTTGCATTTTCCTTCCTCTCATAGTTTCCCCTGGAGAATGAACATATGCCTGACAGGCTTGTCAGACTTGGTAAAAGCATTTGAAGTGACTGATTTGGTTTTCTGAAAATCAAAAAAAATAAAAGAAGAAGGTTGCTACTATTCACATCAACTGTCCTTGCCAAGCCTTCAAAGCAGTTCCTTTTTCTGTTAGGATAGGAACTACACTCCTGGTTGCAATCAATGGACACAGAAAGGGGAAACTATATAAAATATGGTAGTTCTCCCACTTATGGCTACACGGTATGGTGTGTGGGTCACCATAAAGGGAAAGTTATTTTAGTTCATTTTATGCTCTAACCTGGGGGAATACCAACATACACACACATGTGTATATGTCCATATAGCACACTAGTATATGTATATACAGATATGCTATAAAAAATTCTGTTCATTTTTCACTATACAGCAAATTATTGGGCATATTAGTAATAGCGAATAAAACTAGGAAGCAAAAGAAATTAAATTTTTTCTCTTATTAGATAAGATTAAGTGTCTTATAAAATAAATTTAACTAAAGTCTAGTAAACTTTATATAGGAAACACAAGCTAAAAGAAGCTTATATAAACTTGTGAAAGGAAAAATGGGCATAATTAATTGAATTTCTACAAATAAATTAAGTTCTAGCATGAAATGACTAGATTCAACCACCTGATCATATACACTAAAAATAATACCTAAAAACTTTTTTATATGAAATTGTTACCCAGTAAAATACTTGGGTAGTCTTGTCATCCACTGCATATATATGAAAAATTATAGATAATGATAACTGCTATTAGACTGTATAAGGCTATCTATCTTCAACAAATAAAAGGCAGTGATCCCCAAAACTGCGATTCTGGACACTGAGCAAGACGTGTTAGTAAAACAGTGAAAAAATACTGAGATAAAAAAAACTATCTAGTGAGAAAACAAAAAACACATTTTAAAAAAATGGCACTATTACCACACACAAAAAAATTAATGCTTAATGCACAATCAGAATCTCTTTGAATAGTATTACTGTCCTAAATTTTAAAAGAAATTAGTTGCTAGTCTTTGGAATTTCATTAAAAATATAATTCAGTGTTTAATATTTCTAAAATTAGTTCAAAGTAGTATGAATTAAAACTAGTCAAACTGATACGCATGTCTAAATGGTTATGAAAAGAATAACTATAATATCCCACAGTTTCTCAATTCAGGTGTCTCATTTGAATTGTTAGAATGTTACTAGTAGAATTTTTCACAATTTATCTTAAGTTTTAGCATTTCAAATAATATATTCCATTGCACAATTAAAATGGAATATTGGACATATTAATAGAATTATAAATCAGTATTTATTTGTAAGAGATTAACTCTTATCTGCATTTATTAAACCAAAATTCTGCATTTAACATTTCACGGGCTACATTATATTTTTAAGCAAAATCTTATCTAAAAGATGGATATCAGGTTGATTTTTATCCTGTTATTGCTTCCTCATTCTCCTTTCTTACATGTCAGAATTCTTACAACGAAAGTGAATAACATCAACTGCCTCCTGAAAATTCAAATTCCTAATTTATCTTGGATCAAAACTGCTTTTTATTTCATTTCAAAAAGTTAAATGCTTAACGAGTGATAATATTTAAAGACCTACCTCTCTTTCTGTTTTCTCATTTTCATATTTACACATTTGCTCCCTTAAGTGGTTACATTCACTGATTAAGTCTTTATTTCTCTCTTCTACCATAAGAACTTGTTTTTCTGTATCAGCACGAAGTTTATTGAAGAGATCAATAAACTGTACCTGGGCATCACTCAATACCTTTTCTTTAATGATGCCTTTGTTTTGGGCATCTTCCAGCTGTTGTTGAAGCAACATATTTTCACTCTGGATTTGGGCTAATCTTTCTTGGATTGATTCATGTTTGACGATATATTTGTTCAGTTTTTCCTTTTCCATTTGATTTGTATGTTCAAGTTCTTTCGCTTTATATTGGGTCTGGTTTAATTCTCTCTGTGAACTTTCTAAAATTAGTGTCTTTTCTCTGAGAGAATCACGTACATGGTATAGCTCATTTTCTAAACTATTAGCTTTACTTTCAGCTTTAGAGAGCTCTTGAGAAAGGACACCATTGCTCTCTCTTAGACTAGACAAGTCATGACTTAGTTTGTCCTGTAAACGAAGCCACTCATCTCGTTCTCGCTGAAAGCCATGTTCAAGTTCTAGTTTTGATGTCTGACTTCGTTCATGATCACGAATAGCAGAAGTCAGACGGGAACGGTATGATTCAATTTCTGTTTCTAGTCTGTCTCTGTTTTGTTTTTCATGCTCTAGTTTTGAGTTCAACATTGCATTCTCAGTTGTCAGAACATTTACTTGTCCACTGTATTGGAATATTGTTTTGGTTAATGCCTCTTCATTCAGTTTTAATTCTTTTTGAAGTTCATCAATCTTTTCTTTTAAAACTTCACTTTCTTCTGTATATTGATTTTCTTTTTCCTCCTCTTTAATTTTTACTGTGTCTAGCTCCAGTTTGAGCTTGACAACTTCATCCTGTAGGGTTTGATTTTTATGCACCAGATATTTTTCTTTTTCATGACTATCAGGAACCTAAATACAATAAACAGAAAAAAAAAGTTGCTACTCAAAATAAAATCGTGCATTCTGATTTTTCCTTAGCAATTAAAAATAAAGCCCAATGTCCCAAGATAGTATATTAAAAGAAAAAGTAAATTGAGGGAGTTTCACCTATTTTACATTTCTTTTTGACTCAATTTTCCCAAAGAGCAGCTCTTAAAAGTACTACATCAATTAAAAGACACGTACTTGGGATATTCAGTCTTCAAAACAAATGGGCATTCACTATATGATACAGAATTCATTTTATAAACCTGGTATTTTTAGGCCCTCAAATTTGTCCGTCTTTCAGAATACTCTATTTCCTTTCTGGTATCATTCTATCCCACACTGGCTAGTCATACTGTTTATGATAGAAACAACAATACCTAATATTTATGGAGGCCTTTTAAAGTTTGCAAAGTACTTTCAATACATTATCTCACATAAGCCTTGTAACACCCTTATAAAGGAAATACTCATATTATTTCCCCCATATTAAAGATTAGGATTTGGGTTCAGAGAAGTTATTAAACAACCTGATCATTATCACACCTAGTAAGTGTTAGAAGCAGTATTTCAATCCAGGCCTCTTCAGACTCCAAATCTAGCACTCTTTTCCAAGAGCTAATTTCCTCTTAGGTGTTGAAGATAAGCATTTCTCCTACATTTAGAGCCACTGTCCTGGTATCTCAGCTGCAGACCAATGAAGTGAAAACAGTCTTAAAATTTCTTAATACATGCCTTGAGAACAATTTGTTCTCTCATAGATCTGTAGTATTTTCATAGCATCATTGATTTAGAACTTTTAGGGGCTATCTAGTCCAAACCTCTCATTTTAGGAAAGGAAAAAGTGGTGTCCAGAGTGTGGTCAGTAGCCTAACCATCAAATTTTAAAGGAATAATGAAAGCATTATTGAGGCCAAAGTATAAATAAAGTTGATGTTGCACTGTCATCATCGTAAAACTTGTGCAGGAGCATGGGGCCCCATTCAGGATTGGTGGAAAAAGCTGTATCAAAAAGCTCAGAAACCCCATTCTATGAGATCCCTTCTATAAAGCCAGGAGGAGGGTAAGAATAGGCAGCAGCTGAGTTAAATGAAGCACTCCAGTGCCCAAGCACCAAAGGATTACTGAGAGCCAACAACCCAAATGTTTTGCTTCAAACCACTGTTGAAAAAAGAAAAAAAAATGAAAAATCCTAAATTTGGCATTTGATGAACGTGTGTTTCTATCATGCTGAGCAACAATGAACGTGAATGAATGAATCCTTGTAACGCATAAAGCCTCATTTTAGAAATCTAAGTGTGAAACACGAATGAGACAACAATGTGAAACTGACCAAACTATTATTATATGTTTTGAAATCCTGAGTCTCTGCCCTGGAAAAGGCAAACAGATGAAATCACTTAATTAAGGAAGAAAAGTGGTTTGTGCTTGAGGTGTCACCTTCTACCTGGTTGTATTCCTTTCTCCCCTTAGGGGTTAGTGAAAATGATGACCTGCCCCTTCCTTATAGCCAGAAAGGGCACAGGCACTTCTGATTTTCAATAGCAGTACACTTCTGTCTCTGGAGGGATCATTCAACTCAAAGAAAAGAAACAGCCAAGCAAAACAAACCACCTGCACTGATGTTGGTCACCATGTGTGTCACTACTTGTTTGCTACAGACAGATGGACGTGGTTGAGGATGACAACTATGTCCAAAAGTTCTGACTTTCAAAATTTCCAATTAGATTTGAAAATGACCAAAGTGAATACCTCAGAAGCCTGAATCATTTTGGAAGCAGCTGCATCTATTTCTTTTTGCTTCCAAAGAGGATTATTCAGAATTCTGGCTTGCAAAGCTCTGGCATTCTGTTCCTGAGAAAGTCGTCTTTGAGTGTCATTTCGCTCTTCTTCAACCTGGGGACAGCAATTTCATAAAAGTTTTAATCATTTTTTCCTTTAAAAGTCAGCAAAAATATGCATCTTTAACTGGAATATAGAATCTGAAAAAGAATGGAAAATAGCTGAAAAAAATCTAAGAAAAGTAAGCTAGCTATTGAAAATAAAAAGCAACAAGGAGAGCATTTCAGAGTTGTAAAGGAACCTCAACAACTTTTCAGGCCAATCCATATCCATTATTACATACCTGACTCTTACTAGACTTTAATCAGCCTCAACTTGAAATATTTTTTTTTTGAGGGCAACTGGGGATAAGTGACTTGCTCAAGGTCACACAGTTAGTTTTTTGTGTGTGTGTTAAGTGTCTAAGCCCGGATTTGAACTTAGATCCTTCTGACTCCAGGGCCGGTGCTCTATTTACTGAGCCACCTAGCTGCCCCTCGACTTGAAATCTTCAGAAATGGAGGAAGCCACTATCTCTCAAGTAATTCATTCTATTTATGGATGGTTCCATTTGTTAGCAATTTTTTTCCTGACATTAACCCAAAAATGTACATTTTTTCATCTTCTATTCATTGCTTTTAGCTCTGTCCCTTAGGCTGAAGCAGAGCAAGCTTAATCTTTCTTCCACGTGACTGTCCTTCAAAAACTTAAAGACACTTACGATGGTCTTTGAGTCTTCTTTTCTCAAGGATAAACATCTTCAGTTCCTTTAACTGATCCTCATATGTCATGGACTCAAGACCCTTCCTCATTCTGTTTGCCATCCTGCTTACTAGCTACCATGATTTTGTGGTAACAAGAAATAAACAGGCAAGGTCTGATAGGATCGGATTATAGAAGTATTTTTATCTCCTTGGTTTTGGAAGGTATGCTTCTCTTAATGGGATCCAAATTACATCAGCTTTTTGGATGTCAAATAACAGCACTGACTCAAATTAAGCTTAGAGCTTGCTATGGTTCCTACATCTTTTCAGACAAAATGCTATCTAATCATATTTTTCCCAACCTATGTTTGTGAAACTAATTTCTGGTACCTAAGTATAAATCTTTACATTCCTTCTTGCTGAATTTCATATTATTAGTAGGTTCAGTCCAGTGCTCTGACCTATTAAGACTTAGTCTTTCTTCCATTTAGAAAGGTTTGGATAATTTTAATTGTTTAAGTAAGGGCTAAAGATGCTAGTGAACAATAAACTGTTCTGAAAGACTGATGGACATGTGGTAAAGTGGAATGTAAGGAACAGAGAAAGGGATTGAATCTGCAATTTCATCAACCTAGAGAATTTTCAGCTAAGGAAACTTCTTCTATCAATTCAGAGACAGTTGCCTATAGCAGTGGTGTCAAATAAGACTCCTGCAGTACTGTGTTCTATGGGCAGTTTTTGGGGAACTGGACACCTCTGGCCTGGGGTCAGGTAAAATGACTTGCCCAGGGTGACACAGTCAAGATGTGTTAATGGCGCCACTTGAACCCAAGTCTACCTGGATTTGAAGTCAGTTCTATCTACCACACCAGGTGTGGCAAAGCTGTGGCCTTGAAGCCACATGTGGTCTTCTACGTCCCTGGGTTCGTCCTTTCGAGCGAATCCAAGTTTTATAGAGCAAATTTTTTTATTAAGGGGATTTGTTCTAGGAAGTTGGGATTCAGTCAAAGGGCTGCACTTGAGGACCTAGAGGGCCACATGAGGCCTTGATGCCACAGGTTCCCTACTCTTGCACTATGCCATACTGATTCTCAACTGTGAGACATACCTTAAAAAGTACTAGCTTCATCTTACCTTTTCCATGGCTACTTAGCCTGTAATTTTACATTCAAATGCTAAAATAAGGGAAACTTTTTTTTATTATTTATTTTCTTTATGAATACATATTTATGAATAATTGAACTAAACTTACTTATACTAGACATAAATACCATAGCACTTTTTTAGGATTAAAAAGACTTTGCAGTATTCACCTCCCCACCCCCAAGGAGCCCATATTCTTAACAAAGAAAAGATGGAAATACTGACTTTTAAATTCCAATTTACCTGTTTCAAGTGATTTCTTACTGTTCTCAGTTCAAGGTCCAGAGTTCTGAGAGTGAATTCCAGTTGCTGTTTTAGCTCCACTTCTTTACTACATTGTTCTTCTTTTCTTTGTAACTGTTCTCTAATTTTTTCAAACAGCATTTCTGCAGTCACTCGCTTTACTTCCTCTTGCTTCAGTGTAAACCTAGATTAAAATTGCTTGTTTTACAGTAGAAATAAGGAATACAATGCCCTTTAAGTAAATGCATCTGCACCTCTAAAGGGAAAGAACATTAATCTGGGGGAAACTGTATCCATGTGGGGAGCTCACCACTAGGAAACTCACTCTACTGATGTAGATTGGTGTCTGCTCTGCAATTTTGAGCCATAGAGAGTTACCTGCGGCACTGAAAATTAACATGACTTGCACAGGCTCACAGTCAGGATGTGTCAGAAATGAGACAGGAACCCACTTCTCTACCCAGGCTACTCCGCAGCATTAAACTTCTCTCAAAAATGTCTCATATAGTTCTTTGGGTGCTTTGGCTTTCTGAATTCAACAGACAGAAATTCCATAAACTGGATACATATATCTACCTACTTCCCTTCTTCCCTGCTGCTTTCTTGGTTTTAAACTTTTATGGTACTGCACTTCAGAGAAGGTAGAGGAAGTGACTGTTTCAAAATTCCTGAATTTCAAAACACCTGTATATCTTAGGTAAAAAGTTTAGAGGGGGATGTAGATAAAATTCCTGACTAAAATTAGGTATATGAATGATTTCTACATTTCTCTCACTCATTTTCCCATTACTTGATTATTCAGAGTTGACTTCTTCATTTTGGAGAAAAAAAATTGTAAGTAATTGTGGTATAGTTTTGAAAATTCACTAAAAATTCATCTTTCATAGATGTCTGTAGAGTAAAAAGGATTAATGAGGGCTTCATTAATTATATTATTTTAAAGATGTGTCATTTTTGCCTTCCTAACCTCAAATCCTCTGTCATATCGTTTCAATGTAAGAGAAAGACTTTCAAGTCTTTATTTAAACTCATGAGTTCCATACCTGAGGCTACAGAGTTCTCTGTCCCATTCTGCTTTTTGATGCTCTAACTGGGATTTCATTTCTCTTGTTTCTGACAACTCTTCCTGTAGTCCAGTAATCTTGTTTTCTAAACTCTTAACTTTTCCAGTGAGTAGTGTACAATGCCCTTTTTTAAGTTCTACTGATCGTTCATATCTAAGAACTGCATCCTGAATTTTCAAAAGGCTTAGAGGATCTGTATAGAGGAAAAAAAGTAAATAAAGATAGGGGTATTTTAATATGTAAGGACAGTAGCAGAATCTTTGGAATTCAGATACTCTGGAAATGACAAAATAGTATCCACATATACATCCTTAAGAATATACCAAAATGTTATTTTGTCAGAAGATTTACACTAAATTTGAAAATAACATATTTCCCTTAAAAGAATCTCTAAGTTACAAGTTACTTTATAAAAAACCATTTGAAATCTCAGAATTCTTCACAATATGAGAAAAATATATGTGAAAAGTAAACATTCTAATAATGTATACTCTGGGTGGGACAAATAAGTAATAACATGGATATCTATATATTATCTTTAATTTAATATAATAAGTATCATAAACATGTTTTATTCTAAGTAGTTATACGTCAATACTGCTTCTTCTTTAGAGCCTTATAATATAAATCTGTATGTTACATTTATACAATAACATCAATCCTCATTCATAAATCTGTATGGCACATTTATACAATAGCATCCATCTAATCCATCCATTGGTCAGACTTATGGTAACTTTAACTAAAACACAGCTGAGACACCAGAAGAAAGTGAAAAAATTTTTTGATCATTAAGGAAAATAGCTGGCATGCAACCTAGGTACTTTATTCTGCAGTGAGATACACAGCCAAATTTAGACCTAAGCCAGAGTTAGAAATGCATGTTATATCAAGTTACAGATTTAACAGACTTGGTCATCGGGTTTCCCTTGGCAACTTCCAATCTGTCATATATTTCAGTGTTCAGCAGAATTGAAGCAGCAAGGACTTGGGGGAGAAAGGTGGACGCGCTGATTGTAGTGGGTGGTGAAGCTGACAGTAAGGGGAATCATAAATAAGCTCAAAGACTCAAAGCAAAAGAAGAAACTGAGGCCCAGAGAAGCGAAAGGGCTTGTTAAGATTCACACAATTCGCAGGTGTATAAGGCAGAATCTGAACCTAGCTCTTCATGGCATCATACCAAGTACAACACCCTCTAAGCTATGCTGACAGAAGAATTGTAAAAACTAGGCAGGACATTTGTGAGACTATTGACATTTTGGCCATTTAGGCAAAGATCTTCATCTTCTGGCTATTCTTTCCATGAAGGAGATCACTGCCTGATCTCTTTATGCGTCTAGACACATCAGTCTCTTCAATGCTTCTCTATTGTCAACTGCACAAAGAAAATTCATACATCTTATCCTAGCATTCAACCTTAATAACTCAGATTAAGTAATCTAGCACATACAGGCTTACAAAATACATTCCCCCGCAACAATCCTGTGAGGTAAGGTATTTTATAGATTAAGAAACTGAAGCTCCAAGTTTAAGGGATTTGCCTACAGACACAAGTCTAGGTCCTCTACAATTTTGTTAATCCTCTACCTTTCCATATTTGTCGCTGCTATATACTGTCCAGTAAAACCTATTTTCACTGTCACTTTCCTGCCTCTTGGCTCACAGTTCCCATGCTTGAAAAGTGCACTTCACATCCTGTACTCTCAAGATCTATGCCTATTGAATTCAAACCCACCCCTTAAAACTCAACTCAAATGGTACCTTCACAAACAGGTTATTTTGATTCTTGATAGTTAATGTTCTTTCCCATTGTGAACTTCACAAAGCATTATGACCATGCTCCTTAAGTATTTATCTATTTTTTAATATTAGACTTATCTATGTAGGCCATATCCCCCTAGTATGCACACTCAATGAGGATAAGGACTGTATCTTAACTTTATGTATTTTGTACACAGTAGGTACTTAGTAATTCTTTTTGAATTGAAACAAACAGTAAGTCATCTTCTACAGCTGAAAAACTGATTACCCTGCAGCCAACATAATCCCATTTACTTTGGCCAAAGTCAGCCAGAGATTAGGCTCTAATGTCAGAGCCTCCAAGAACCAAAGATGTGGGTATAATAGATACCACTGAAATCAATGGAATAAGACTTCAATGGTATCTATTATACCCACATCTTTGGTTTCTGTTTAACACTGGTATTCTGTTAAGAAATTTAAAAATATTCTTACCTTTACAATAGTATTCTGTAAGGAAATTTTAAAATATGCTTACCTTTACAATCAACACTAAGTTGTTCGATCAGCAACAAAACATTCTTATAGTTTAAGGGAGGTAAATCATAATCTTCTGTAGCTGTGTCAGATGACTGAGTGAGGTCATCAACATCACTTGCACCCATCTTTCCTTTGTTCTGTAAAATATATAACGGCAGGGTAAAATAACAAAAACTTAAAACAATAACAGTGGCTAACATCTGTGTAGCACTTTAAGGCTTTCACAACACTTTACATACATTATCTCATGGCATCCTCACAACCATTTTGTGAGATAAGCGTTCCTCATAATTATTTTACAAATGAGTAAACAGGCTATGAGAAGTTAGGTGACTTGTGGAGTATCATTCAGCTAGCTAGGAGTCCAAGGAGTTCCAGGCCTCCTTGACTTCTATCTACTATGCCACCTCACTACCTAGAAGCTGAATTATTCAGGAACGGTATGAAAATTGTCACAGTCACAATATCTCTTATAGATGATAACTAGTCTTCATTTTATTTAGGGGGGAGGGAAATGAGGGAAAATCCAGCAATAAAGTGGACATATGTCACTAGGAGCCTATTTCTAAGAGTATCCATTTTCAAATTAAAGACTCCTAAACTTTGGAATGAAAAAAGGGGTACTATCTGTTCACTGAAACATGCATTGTTTTCTAAACCAATTTATATTTCTGGCATTTTTTTTACAGTACCTTATTCTTTTCATTCAGTGTTTTCTTTGCAGACCTAAAGGACAAATAATGCTTTTTAGTGTGAATATAGATAAAATACACATAAAGTTTGTTATCATTTCAACTGTTTGATTTAATATATACCTATCTGAAAATCATGTTTTTTCATGGTTCAAGCCAATTACAGAAAATACAGAAAATAACAGTATTTAATTTCATAGCCATAATTTATAATATATGCTTATCTTTGCCTCTTGACAAGTTTTTAAAAGAAACAAAAAAAATATTTCTTATGTAACATCTAAATTTCTTCCCCAAAATAAAAAGCTTGAGGGATTACTTTCAAAGTAAATGTCAGCCAAAAAATCTTAACTTGTGATATAATAACAATAATTTATTTTTTAGACTGTTCATATGCCAAAATAACAAGAATTTGGGCAGAATACTATAAGGATTGCTGGTACGAACCGAGTCATCAACAAATATTAAATTATGTCCATTACCTTTGACTGTATTCTAAATTTTAGAAAATATAATATATGGTAACTAACATAATCATAATTTTTAAATTCAAGTTATAGGTACATGTGTTCTATTTACTATATTGTAAGCTCCAAGAGGTTAGAGACTGTCTTATTCACCTTTCTAGCCTTTCCCAGGGCCTGGCATAAGGCTCTTCACACTGTTTATGATTAAGCTCTTCACACTGTTTATGATTAATGCTTTTTAAACAAGTTTACCAGCACATTGGATGGACCACTTCTGGAAAATATATGAGAGGATGTGGACATAACTCTCACAAGATAAAGAGGCATGATCTTCCCCTCTAGAGAAAGTACTCATATTGATTAGACCATACACAAATCCTCTGTAGTACCGAAGTATCAAACTTCAACACAATTAAATAGTATAGCAAAATTCAGAGATAGAAGTTCTATGAAAGAATGATTGTCTCTTTCTAGGAATTTAAAAAATAACAAGATATGCTAACATCAGCAACCTAATACAGAAAATATTCTATAAACTAGAGGTAGAAAAAGCAGTTAGAAGTAAGTAAATTCTGGGTCTAGGGGAAGCAAAAGGGTCCTATTGCTTCCCAGGGGCTTAATCACACTGACACAATCCTAAGTCAATCAGTTAAACACTGCTGCGTAGCTAGCAATAGCCCCATATTTGTCTCCATATCTATTGGCAAGTAGGTCCATTAAGTATGATCTGTTTCAGGACAGACTACTGTAATAACAGCAATCGGTAGAGTACTCTGCACACAAGAGAAAAAACAATCATGGTCTCCCTAAAGTTTGGACACATAGGAAATCTCATTAACTACGCATATTTTCAAGAAATGAAATGAATGAAGTTTTCAACAACATTTTATTTAATTAGAAATTAGATTTTATAGAAGGCATAGGAAGACATAGGAACATATAGGAAATCTCATTAATATGGAAAATAGTTCCCAACAGCTAATGAAAGCTTTTATTCCATATGAAATTGTCATGGCTAAAACTTATGCTAATTAAATAAAATGCTGAAAATTTCATTGACTTCATTTCTTGAAAATATGCATAGTTAATGAGTTTTCCTATGTGTCCTGACCTTAGGGACACCCTGTATATTTATTGAATGAATAATTATAGTTCATATTTCTATAGCATTTTGCAAAGAACTTTCCTTACAACAATCTTATTGACAATGCAAGTATTATCACTCCCATTTTTACAAATGTGTGGCATTTCCTAGGTCCCACTGCTAATGTTGGCAGTATGTGTACAGTTGGAAAGTGGACTCAATCTGGAGTCAGAAAACCCAGGTTCAAACCCTGATTCTGTCTCTTTTTACTTGTGCGATCTTAGGCAAACCAATAATCTTCTCTGGGTCCATTTTCCTCATCTCTAAAATAAGGAGGCTGAAATGGATGATCCCTCAAGTTCTTTCCAGTTCTAAATCTATGTTATGACAGCAGTAGAGTGGAAACTTGAACCCTAATCTTCTGACTCCAAGTTTGGTATTCCTTCCACTAGTGCTATGTTCTGTCACCACAATGAGAGAAATGGAATGCATTATCACCGGGACTGTTTCGCTATGCTGGAAAAAACAAGAATTTCAACTGTTGAACAGTGGGAAGTAGTATAGTATGCAGATGAAAGGGAGTCTGATTTACCATAATATTTAGCTTTTCTGGCACTTGGAATATTGTTGCCTGCACTGAAAGTGCTATTGTGCATATATCTCATGCCATCAGCTATTTAGAAGGAACAGTCAACTGTCAGGACAAAGAATAACAGGACATTAGTCTTCCACAACTACAGTAAGTATACACCGCTAATATTTTTTCCATGAGAAAATACAGTAGCATTTTACCTTTCTTCTTCATGATCTGCTTCACTTAAACTGCTGTCTTCAGGACCATGGAATAGGATATCAATTAAGGAATTCGCCTTTTCACAAGGTGAAGTAATACCAGGATCGTCTGAAATCTGTTGATCATTTTGAAGCTTTTTTACTTCTTTCATATGCAGGGCAGAATCACCGCTGAAAAAAAAATCCATGGAGGGAGGCTTAAATTATTCTTTATTGAAAATTGACAGGAAAACAATGGGGGAAATTATTTTTCCTTATATTTGAACACATACTATATATTGCTTCTGGACTAACCTTCCTTAAATAAGACTGAGCATATTCCCCAGATGACAAATCTTTAATGGTCACCCTCTTTTGTGGTACATCAAATCTGAACTGCCTGGCTTTGAAGTTCCTTTATATTCAGGCCTACCTTATTCATCCAACAAAGATTCTCAACACTACTTTTCAAATTGCAAGGTCCATTCTAGTCAGATTTGTATCTTTTCTATTCTAGGACTATGATCTGCTTTAAATCCTCATGTAATGCATTTTCTTCACTTAAAATGCTCCCCATTTCCTGCCTATACTTGGGCTAAAAGACAATTAAAAAACCGGGTAGTTGTGACTAGATAATTTGTGTGCAAAATATTTGGGAGTTGATAGAAAGTAGGGTTGATATGAGCCAAGAATGCCAAGAGAAAGTACAAAAAATTAATATGACTGTAGGTTGAATTCTAAGAGGCACAGAATCCAGGAGAGAGATGATAGTTTGCTTGTACTATACCCTGGTCAGAATATATTTGAAGAGCTGTGTTCATTTCTGGGAGACATATTTTAGGAAATACATTTAGAACTCAGAATATATCCAGAGCAGAGAAAACAGGATGGAAAAGGATGAAGACCATGTGAAAGAAGAGCAGCTGAAAGCACTGCAGATGTTTATCCTAAAGAACATGAAGAGTTGGGAGGATATGGAGTGGTATATATATTCAAATATATGAAAGTCTATCATGTTTAATTGACTCCTATGAGGGTAGGACTAGGGGCAGAGAAGCACATTTAGGATCAATACATGAAAAAAAAAACCCAACAACTTCCAAACAATTAGACTTATTTACATAGAAATGGACTGCCTTAGGAGTTAGCACATTCATATGTGTGTGTGTGTATGTGTATATGTATGTGTATGTGTGTGTACATGTGCAAACCAGTGACCAATTAACAATCACAAACGTGGGAAGACTATTCTTTGATCCTAGCTTTAACAGACCTTACAAACCTGCCTGCTGCTCTGTTGACATAGCCTTTAGGTATCTTCACCTTCCCACTCTGATAAAGTATCAAAGAAGGATTTTATTGGGAAAAAAATAAACATGTCATATTTTGTAATAATTCTTGATATCAACTTATTCCAGCCCCTAATTTTATTCATAGATTTCACAGAATTTGATTAGAATGTTCCTTGCAAATTAGCCTGCTTCAATTAACTTTCAGTCAAAACTTCTTTGAAGAACAGTCATTTCTCTGGTACTTTAGAATTATTTCTCTCTCCCACTGCTAAACATATACCCCAGTGAGGTCTTTTTACTCAACGGCAAGAAAGGTCCTAGATACACCAAAATATTCATGGCAACACTTTTTGTAGTAGCAAATAACTGGGAATAGAGTAGTTGCACATTGACTGGACAATGGTTAAACAAATTGTGATCTGATAATGGAACATTACTATGTGAACCCTGATGGACCACTATTGTTAGAAATGATGACTATATAGAAGCATGACAATATTTATATGCATTAATGCAAAATAAAGAACAACAATATCGAATCATAACTGCAACTGAATGCTGTGAAATTACAATGACCAAGCTTGGTCTAGATGAGAAGGCACCTCCTTCCCTTTATGCAGAGTGGAAGACTCTCAGTGGAACACTGCACATAATATTGATATGATGGTTAGCTGTGCTGAACTCTTATTTTCCTTTTTCATGTTTTGTTTTAAGGGATGTTTCTCTGGAAGGGTGAAGAGAGATACACTGGGAAATGAGAATGATACAAAAACAGAAGATGACAATTAAAACAAAAGTAGACTTTCTCTCAACTACTCATGGCTTTATTGTCTCTCACAAAAATGGCCACTTCTCACTAATCAAGGGAAATGTAAACAACTTTCTATCTGCGTGCCACTGAGGTTACACTGTAGTGTACTGGCATCGAGGCAGGGAAAGTCACCCTTTTCAGTGCCTATCAAATATGTTATGCTTATAAAAATATTGTCTTTGAACTTACATAATTTTTGCTCTTGAAATTCATTATCCTACAATATGCTTAAGTTAATTATTTGTTATCAAGTTCATGAAAGTAAATTTGGGCTTGCTTTTCTACATTCTCTTCTTCCTAAATGTCAATCCAGAATACTTCCAGATTCAGACTCTTATGAGTTGGAACTTTAAAGTCATCTAGTACAATCCTAACTTGAAATGTGAATCCTCTTTATTCCTGTCAGATTGTCATCTATCATCTTATGGTCCTATTTGTGTGTGTGTGTGAGAGAGAGAGACAGTAAGTAGCACTAATCTGCTTTTTGCTCTTCCTCAGCTTGTCCAGAACCCGTAAGAGCAGCAGAGGGCCTTATGGAGGAAGTGCTACATCAGTGCTTCTCTCTACTTTTTTTTTTTTTGCCAATTCCTTCTTTTTCTTCCCCCATCCTGGAAGGACACTAAACCTCTCTTTCCTCAGTCCTATCTTTGGAGGACAGAACCAGAATCCTCTTCCACTTGAATCCTCTGCTATTCCACTCCACCCACTCCCCACATGGTGGTGGGTTGGTGGGTGGTTCTTTTTATATTTTGCATATATCCTTAAATAAAAGTGTGACCTTACTGAGAGTCTAGGTTGTCTGACTTCTTTATTTGTATCCTCAGTGCTTGGCATATGATAAGCACTTAAATTCATTCTTTTTTTTTTTAATAACGAAAGCTCTGTTTATTTTTTCCACTTAATAGTATTTTATTTTTGCCAATTACATGTAAAAATAGTTTTCAACATTCACTTCTATGAGATTTTGAGTTTCAAATTTTTTTTCCTCCCTCTCTCTCTCCCTTCACCTCCCCAAGATGGCAAGCAATCTGATATAGATTATGCATGTACAATCTTATTAAACATACTTCCACATTAGCCATGTTGTGAAAGAAATTCATTTATTCCTTAACACTTCTAATGATGGGGTACTTTCTACCTACTAAGACAGTCCATCTCACTTTTTTTTTTGGCAGCCATAAGCATTATCTCTTTAAGACTTATTATTTATACATTCAAAAACTATCTTGATTTATTCCTTGCCACTTATATCTTATACTGCAAGTTATTCTTTGGGATCTCATCAAAGGCTACCTATTCTCCTTCTTCAATAGATGCTGATGTGATAGTCCCAGAATAAAAGAACATACCGAAAGCAAAAGAAAAATATATATTCATAGGACTTCAATTTCTTTCTTGACAAAAAACAAGACTGAATCTGATGCACATTAAATCTGACTTTAATATTTGATAATAATATTCCTATTAAATATTTTGACAGACTTACCCCTTTAAAAGATGGTGCACAGGTGCTGAACTTTGCTTAGAAGAAGAAATGCTCATTATTGGAATTTCTACCACAGGGATTTTATTTTCCTCATTTTTACCATGTTGATTGCTCTCTACAGAAAGCAGCTCATTAACTTTGCCAATCAATCTATTTTCACTTAATTTATCACCATCCTTTTCCTCAAATGTTTCCTTTTCATTGTACTGATGCTTTTTCTTTTCCTCTTCAACCTAAAAGAAAAGCTTAGTACTTAGCATAATTGTCATTTTATTAAAAAAAAAAAGTAGGTGCTTACTTAGGGACGAGTACTAGAACTGTGATTTAACTAGTCCAAAGAGCTCTTAGAAGAGAAAACTCCCTCTACCAATTCTGGTCTGAACCTTCTCAGCAAGTTATAGTTGTAGAGAGTTGTCTAGAACCCTGAGATGTTAAATGACTTGCTATATACATTAGAAGCCAGAATTGAACTAGGTATCTTGACTTGCCATCCACTATGCCATGCTGTCTCTCATATTCTTACTTTTATTTTGAAATATATACCTAAATATCTATATTACTCTCAATCATTTTTTATTTGGAAACAAAAATTGTCATAAATTTTTGGTACATTTTGTAATCAATTCCTATCTCATTTTGTTTTCTGATCCTTTTTTCACGTTCTTCTCTCATTTTCCTTCTTTAACAAGCAGACAAAAGCAAACACAGACAATGATACATTCAAACTCATTTTCACCCTTTTCTACCTTGACCCCACAATGATCTGACAGAACAGGCTGAGGACTGAAATAATTACCCTTCATATTTTCCACCATACAATGGGTGTTTCCCATCCCATACTTAATTTCTCATTCATGACTGTGGAGTTCAGGGAGTAAAAAAAAACCCAAACTGGAGGTAGTCACTGAAATATTGGATCACTACTCATAACAACATAGGAAATTTGGCAAGGTGGGATTTAGGAAGTGTGACTGCTACATTCTGGAAAATCAACGCTGTTCACTGTGCACATTCATAGAAGTACAAGCTTTTTTAGATTTGGAAAAAAAATCTTAGTCTAATGCTATCATTTTACAGATGAGGATCCTGAAGCACCAACACATTAAGTAACATGGTCAAAATCATACTGATAAACTCATAGCAAAAACCAGTACACTGGGTGGAGGTCCTTACATCTGATTCAGAAGATGTATTCAGAATGAAGTGCATTATTTAGTACTTTAAAAATATAGAACAGGTAGCACTGAGCTTGTTGTCAGAAGGTTTATACCAATTTGGTCTATTTCCTGAAGTCATTTAAATATTTTGAGCTTCAATTTCCTTGTCTGTAAATATGCATCACACCTACTTTATAGGAATAGTAATGAAGATCAAATGAGATGTCTACAAAGTATTTTTGTAATCTGAAAGTTATTAAAAATGTGAATTACTATTAAAATTTTTTGGACAGGACCTGTGATTTCATTAGTGTATGTAACTCCAAATAAGGAGAAACTCTCTCTTGAAATGCAGATTAGTCCCTGCTTCCAGTGTCAGGATTGACTGGTAAGGTAGTATGTGTCAGGATGAAGCAAGATTTGATCCCAGGTCTAACTAAAATGACTTTAGCATTCTATCCACTATCATCTGCTATACACGGAGTCATTATTGGGAAAGGATAATTATAAGGTAGACATGTGAATGTGCAGATGAGCCAAGAGACACTGGCCATGTGATTTAACCTCCCTGATCCTAAACTTTCCTTATCCATAAGATAATGGTGTTGGACTGGATGACTGCCAATGCTCCTTCAAAAAAATAAAATTCAATGATTAAATGAACTGTGCTAGCTTCATATTATCTAAAGCCAGTCAATGTTCAAGTACATCAGAAGTCAATGTTTTGCCATAATTTTTCCATCTTTTGCTGACATTTTATATTATCTCTATGTGTAAAGATAACTGTCTATAGCAAATGAAAATATTTTTAAAACAACTAAATTCAAAAAGAGTAGCACTGAACTTGTAGTCAGAAGGTCTACGTTAAGGCCCCAACTCTGTCATTTATAACTTGTGGGATAAATAGAGAAACACTGTGTTAATGCCTTTTTGAAAACTGATACAAACTGAATTAGCAAAACTGTGTTTTGAGGCAAAAAAATTAAAGTCTTAAGAATTTTAGTAAAGTCAGTAAAGATGAACACAGCAGATCACAATAAAAGTATTAGTCCAATCAGGTGGACTTGTTAGAATTCCCTAATGTTAGCCTCTATTTTCAATATTTTAAGCCACATCTTACACTTGGCTAAGAAAAGAAAAATGGGGGTGGCTAAGTGGTGCAGTGAATAGAGCACCGGCCCTGGAGTCAGGAGGACCTGAGTTCAAATCTGGCCTCAGACTCTTAACACTTACTAGCCGTGTGACCTTGGGCAAGTCATTTAACACCAAATGCCCTGCCTTCCCCTCTCCGAAAAGCAAAAAAAAAAAAAAGAAAAGAAAAAGAAAATAAAAATGCCCATAGAAAACAAAGTTATTTCAAATGTAAACTATTACAGGGACTTGAACAAAAAAGAATCTGAGTTTACTACATTTCTTTTAGGTCTGTGCCCTCTTTAGGATTATCCTTGTTCTTTTGGCCACATAGTCTAATATTCCAATTTGCATGTCTGCTTTAGAAAGTTTCTTGTTTACATGCAAAATATTTTAGAATCTTATGGAGTAATTTAGATGACCAAAATAAAGACTATAAAAAAAGGCTTTCTGGATATTTTCCTTAACTCAACTTTAAAATTACCTATTACAAATAGCAAGCATTTAAGCACAGCATTTTTATCATGTGAAAAGTCAATTACACAGGATGACTGATGAAGAGGAAAAATAAACAGAATGTAGAGTGGCAGGAGGTGAATCTACCTCTTTCTGTAGTTGTGTTTTTTCTTTCTCCAAAGCCAGGAACTCTACTTGCAAGACTCCTAACTCATTTTTAAATCTTTGCAAATCTTGATTTAATTCTTTATCCAGGTGCATTTTTGATATTTTGTTACTATATGGAAGGGAGTGTCTCCAATGTCTTTGTTCATTTGTAGAATTACTGGCATTGTGATAACTATTCTGGAAGAAATTTTCTTTTAGATTTGTTTTCTCACTAAATTCTGTTGCAGTAGTAAGTCTGGGTTTCTTTTTTTGGATGACTGATTTCATATCATCAGAGCAAGTAAGCTGGACACCAAAATGGCTTCCTAGACCACTTGATTGTAGCAAATGTCTTGAATCTGGTTCCAAATTTGTGGTATTTCTGTTCAGACTTCCTGCCAGTTGCATACCAAATGCTCCATCTTCCTTCATTTCATTTATAGCTATTTGTGAGTCGGCTATTTTTATATTTTCTGCATCATAAGCAACATCCTCTTCATTTAAATTGCAAGTACATTCAATTTCTGGCTTATTACCATTCTTATGGCGTAGGCTGCTACTTTCTGAGCACAGATTAGAAGATAACTGAAGAACATTTTCTTGGAAAGTGAGCTTTAAATTCTGTAAACCAGCATCTTCCAGACCGTATTCCCATTGTTCAGGAAATGGCTGAACTCCTACATTGAGAGAGCCTCCATATCTCTTCATTTCCTCAGTATCGCTTGAGCTATTTGCCAAATTAGGGGATGCTTCCTGTAATTGTTTTGATTCTTCTTCAAAGTCATCTTGTGGTTCCTCTTCTTGCAGTTTTTCTGTGGGCTGATCAGCAATTTTGTCCTTTTCATAAATTTCACCAAATATCTGCTTTAATTCAGTTGTAACGATTTTAAAATTTCTTTTGACTTCCATTTTCTCCCGTTCAACCCACATTTTTTCGTACCTTTCTTCCCAATTTGGACCTGCATCGAAATGCACGTCACCACTATTAGCTTCTTTATTGGGTTCCAGTTCTTGAGACATTCTTTTCAGAGAAAGTGGAAAACTAAGTGGCTTTACTTGTTTCTTAGGTGCTGCTTGTTCTGGTATGTTGGCTGTTTCTAAAGTAACTTTATCCTTGGGTAATGAAATATGGAAGAAGAAAAATTAAAGAATAAACAAACAAAAAATAAACAAAGTTAAAATTAATCACTTAAGCTTAAGATCTTACCTAGTCCCAAATCATTGTGTTTTAAAGGAATATTTAAAAAAGTATTTAAACTTTCCCTAAATGGTAGAATAAAATTTCAAAGTAAGTTTTATCCAGGGTATTCTGGATTAAGGTAAGTGTATTATTATGCATGTGCCATGCTTAACAAAACAAACAGCAACAACTTCCCATTTCATATCTTATTTTTTATGGTCTCATAGTAAAACAATTTTCAAAATCAGTTAAAAAGAGACAATAATTTTAAATGGCTAAAATTATGTTAAAAATGTTTTGCCTAATGAAAAAACCAGACCAAATAAAACATAAACTTGGGATGGGACAGAAAATTCACCTTACTATTCCTTTTAAGTAATAAGATTCTTTACTACATTTATGTATTTGCCTTTGCTGACTTTTAAATTTCTTTAAATTGAAGGTCACTTATAGGTGTGTTTAAATTATGCAAATAGAATGTGATTTAAAGTAACCATATTGTCACGATATATACCTGTATAGAATGTCCACTTCTGAGTTTGGTTCCAGTAAAAACCAAGTCTGATTATTTTACTAACTGGAGTGTAGGAATTGGCAAGAGAAAGGACATGATTTTTATATATAATTCAAAAAAAGAAATAAGAAATGATTGCAATATACAACTTAGATCCATTAACAGAATTAAGGGAGAGTATGGGGTAGTAAATGACTTTCAAAACAGCAATGTAAGACATGATTCCCTGGGCCCAATAAAGGTAAGAACTATGGATCCAAGTCTAAAACCAAGATTCTCCACATGTTCAGACATACTGGGACTAGAGTCCCATAAATGGTTTATATGGGATAAACCACAGTACTGATAGCCTACACACAGATATTCTTGAATAAATTATGTTAAAAATGTTTACATGACAGAATCACATTTTATTATTTACACATGACTACAATTAACATTCTTTGTTGTTCAGTTATAACCAACTCTTTGTGACCCCATTTGGGATTTTCTTGGTAGAGTGGTTTGTCATTTCCTTCTCCAGCTCATTTTACAGATGAAGAAACTGCAGCAAACAGGGTTAAGTGATTTGACTAGGGTCATACAACTAGTAACTAACTAGTAGTCTGAAGCCAGATTTTAACTCTGGAAGATGAATCTTCCTGACTTCAGGCCTGGCACTCTAACCACCTTACCATGTAGCTACTTTAAATTACCTACAATATCATTTCCCCACAACTGGACATTTTAAAAGACATAATTTAAACAAGATGACAACATTTTATTCTACTGGTTTTCACAATGGCAATATTTTATTCAACTGATTTTTACTACATTCCAAATTCATTGATCCACCAAATCTCTAAGTCAGAAGGAAATTAGTTCGTTGCATCTGGACAGAAATCTCATCTACAATATCCCTAATAAGTCAACAGTCAGCTTCTGGCTGGAGGCATCCAATAATAGCATACATGCCACTTTCTAAGGCAGTTATGTTCTTTATTGCTCTATTAATTATTGAAAGAAAGGCATTCTTTTTTTTCTTTGTTTTCTAAAGGGGAAGGCAGGGCAATTGAGGTTAAGTGACTTGCCCAAGGTCACACTACTAATAAGTTAAGTATCTGAGGTTGGATTTGAACTAAGGTCCTCCTGACTCCAGGGCTGGTGCTCTATTTACTGTGATACCTAGCTGCCCCTACTATTATTTTTTTTAATGAACATAAAATGATAGAATCATTTCATGCAACTGTAAGGGCTCAAAAGGTTATTATAGCCCTAGATCATAACCACTTCCTTTTGTATATCATGGCTGCTCCTTCGGCTGAAACCTATGCATTCTAAGAAAATATTTAATTAATTGACTTGCCTATGACCGTGGTGCTATTTGGGCAATACTTAGATTAAAGTTCAATAATACATTAATGAGGATAAGTCACACAGTAACAAATTTTGGATTATTAGGGAAAAAACATTGGAATGGTGATTTCAATAGCTTGTTTATGGGGCAGTGACATAATGAAGAAATCTGTAAAGCTAGGCAAAATATAGGATTGAAAGCCCTGGTCATGAATTGAAACTTTGTTTTGGAAAGATTCTATGGGAGGGTAAGACTGTGTGACCTGATTTATCTTTCACCCCCTCTTGCCTCTTGCTGGTGGGGAATATAACAATGTAGTGAAACATGATAACAAGGTTCTAAGATCAGATTCTCTCTTGTATAGAACATCTGAAACAGGAAGACACTGCCAGGAGGCTCTAGAGCAGCGATTCTCAACCTGTGTGTTGCAACCCCTTTGGGGGGGGTCTAACGACCCATTCACAGGGGTTACAGGGGTCGCCTTAAGGCCATGGGAAAACACATATTTCTGATGGTCTGAGGAAATGAGACACCGCTCCTCTATCTGTCCCCAGGCGGGTACACCCATATGGAGATCCGCCCACATATGAGTATTAAAGGGTCCAGGCATTAGGAAGATTGAGAACCATTGCTCTAGAGTATGGGGCATCCCACTCTCACTGAGTTCAAATTATATGATTAGGATTAGCATCTCAAAGCACTGAAACTAATTTGGATATAGGGCTGAAGAACATTTTTCTTAAATTTTTGAGTAGTTACAAGTTGCCAAGGAGTTTCCATGGGATTAGAAAAAAGATGAAAGTTCTTGATTCCTAGTAAATTTCACCCTGAATTACCATATAATAGTTTGCACATACTTAAAAGAAAAGGTGCTAAGGATGGGATAAATAAGAATTGATATAAATTCATTAAAAACAATTCATGCAAGACACCTTATAAGTTTCCTTTTTTTAAAATTGTCAGTAGACTAGAGAATAAAAGACTACATTCAAGGATGGTCAAAGGCACAGTGTGTCTGGATTTTAACAAGTATTTTAAAAAGGTTCTCACAAAATCTTTGTGGACTAGATGAAAAATATGGACTGCATTAAAGAAAAATTAGGTTTGGAGCAGCTTCATTGGGAAGACTCAATGAATACTAATTTAATCTGGAGGGCAGTCAGTAGCTTTATCCTCAGTTTTGTTCTGTTCAACATTTTTAACTGATAGTCAAGAGGGAGTGATATATGGATGCTTATAATTAGATTTGTTGATGTCATGTGTTATGGGAATGTGAAGATCTTCCCTGCCCCTAGGCTCTTTGATAGGATTAAGTGACTCTGAGAACCTTCCCTGATTTGAAAATATACTCTGCTCCCTAACAGACTGAATGTGGTCACATGGAGCCTGTGGCGGAAGGCTTGTTCTTCAGGAATACCCACGCCTTGTTACTTTGTGATTGGGTAGCAGGTCAAGAGGGCTGTGACATTCTCTGATCCAGGAGAAGGCTATATATACCCTGATATGAGTTTTTGCTTTGGGGCTCACTTTGGAAAGAGTTGTGCGATCTGGCCAAAAGAGACTCTGGGAAGCCATTGAGCCCCCCGGCTTTGAAAACCCAGATGTTGATGCTTCCCTCTCTGGTAACTAACTAGGTATGGATGTAATGGTCAGATGACTGGAAGCCCATCTGCTGATCTGTTTCTTTGTCTGCTTGTAACTTCTGCTTGTAACTTGTGTTTGTATTCTCTGAAGTTCAGGGTGCTGACTTTTTCCCCTGAACTAGGTAAATCATATATGTCTGATTGATGAAAGTAAGATTGTTAACCCATTTTGAGTTGCTTTCCTTTAGAAAAGCAGATCTAAGAACCTGTGCTAGCAGCCATCCTGGGTATGCTAGGGTGCTTGTTGATACTCATGGAATTGGGATGGGCTGCTAATAAAATAAGTCACAGAACTGAAATTTCAAAGGATTTTGATAGATTGGAACAATGGGCTGATGCTAAGAAGTTACAGTTTAAAGGGACTAAATGTAAAACCTGGACTTGGATTTAAAAAACAAACAACCAAACAACTACATATATACACAATGGGAGAAACAGTTTTTCAAAGGAGTTCCTGAAAGACCTAGAAGTATTTGTTAGCAGGCCATAAATTTAATACTGATGTGGCTATCAAAAGGGCTAACAGGATCTTTGTCTGCAACAAAAGTAGTACACAGTCTCCCTAGTGAGAGACATAACAATCCTCTACTCTGTCCTGGTCAGACCACACCTGTATTATTATGCTTGGAAAGGACACTGGAAAACTGCAGTGACTTCAGAGAAACTAAAAGAGAGATTATAAGTTATCCATATTCATATCACAGGAAGGTCTGCTAAGCAACTGGGGGTGGCTAGTCTGTAAGAAAGAAGATTTACGGGATGCTGGGATAATAGTCATCAAATATTTAGGGGATTAGAAGGCAGAAGGGCTTGCCTTATTCAACTTGACTCTTTAAGTCAGAATCAGGTACCCACCATGGACAGTACAGGAAGGTAAATCATAGCTCAACCTAAGGAAAATATCTCCAACAATTAGGGTTGTTCAAATAGACAACGGGCTACTTCATTTGAGTAGTAAATTTTCAGTCACAAAATGTCTTCTACTACTTTTGGGGGGTCTTAGAGACAGGACTGGTTACGTGGGTTAAGGATAAACTAGATTAATTTTGATCATCAATGCTAAGATTTTATTATTATGGCATTTAATGCCATATATTAATATTGTAAAACATTGATAGAATTTAGTGTACTTATCTAAACTGATATAAATTCCAAGATATTGACATTCCATGTTATTATCTTGCTATTGGTGACTAATAATTTTAGCCTGGCTATACGAAAGAAATCAGGACAACAATACTCTTTCACATGCAAGCAGATACATGGTAATTCTGCTATCACCATTATTTTGCCTACTAAGTGCAAAATAATAATATGATCAGATATTAACTTCCTTATCATGTAAGAAATTTATAAAAATACAACAGTAAAAACTATCCAGGGGCTCTTCTTTTACTCTATTATTATACAACTAGGAATGATGTTTGGCTCTTGGTCTCTGTATTTACAAAGGAAATTTTAACTCCTGAAATCAGATAAAAATGCATTTGCTTAAAGGTAAGCAAAATTCTGAAAAACTTTCAATATAAATATCGTGAAATACACTTTTACTGAAGTAAAACATCAGAAATTTGAATAGCATTTTTACATACCTGTTCTGGGTCACTTTTAGCAAAACTTTCTTGGCTTTCCTTTGATGATCCTTTAAATTCCAATTCTTTTGTTAAATCTGTATTAATATTTAATTAAAATTTATTTTACTGAGAATTACTTTATATGAATGAAATCCCCCCATTAGTGGTAATGGCAATTATGACAGATATAATTTATCTATTGAAATCCACTTCAAAATAAAATATAAAATGTGAGACATTTCTAATTTACTAATTACACATTTAGCTGATTATTTTGTAATCTCAATCTACTGCTACAGTTTAAATTTCTTGTGAGACATTCATTTCATACCAAATCAAAGGAAATTGTGAAAACTGATTTATATATTTAATCCAGTTGAAACTGTTACATTTGAAAATTAAAGGTAACCTGAGAGAAAATGGTCTGTGCAGCACCAATTTATTAGTTAGGCTGGCAGTAACCAATAAACTGGGTCGCTTGTTTTTCTCTGTAATCAAAAACCATGAGGTATAGATTACTAGCCTTCATAAAGTTTGGGGAAGTACAAGAGAACAAAGAACTGAGTAAGGTAGGTGGGAAAACAATGAGACAGGTTATGGAGTAGACAGCACACAAGGCCATGATTGACTGGAAATTGGGAACGAGTAGGTAGCAACAAACCCTTCCTTGTCTTCTGTGACTAAGAAATGTTCACTGCTTGAGTCTACTTGCAAGGTTAAAGACAGTTGACCAGATTTCTCTGGATAACAAGCCAGACATCCCTGAAGGATAACCTGGCGGTATAAAAATACTAGAACAGACTGCTTGGTGTTCACATGTCTCCTTCAAGGGTAACAGATTTCTTTGACAACAGTAAAGTGATTAACAAGAGAATTGGATTTCTAAATTTAACTCCTTACAGGACAGATGAATTTCTGAACTAAGTTCAGAGACAAAGAATCATAACAGGCAGTGAGAAGACAAAATCAATAAAAAAAAGAAAGAATCAAGCCAATTACTTCAAAACACAGAGGAAACAAAACCTAAATCTTAATATGTAAAACCATTAGCCAGGATTAAACCAAAAAACATGAAAATAAGATATGCAGATAATACTCTAGCAGTTAATTTGAAAGTTACTGTAAGACTTTTGGTTATCTAGAGCTAGACACAATATGATTACATGGAGAGAAATTCACAGGCAAATTTATTGACAAAAAACCAACACAAAACCTGGATATGACACAATTATCTTAATTTATGGAGCTTCCAATAACAGTATTAAAAAAACATTCCCTGATGTGGTAATTGCATTCCATTCAAAACAATGCCACTGAAACAATAACTGGAAAGCATCAAGTATTCTAGTAATTTAATAATAGGGGAAAAGCTGAATTGATTATATTTAGCTTTGGGGAAGATAGCTATAAATACTCCAAAAATGAGAGAAAAATAAGAAAAATCATTCATATGTGGATTTTATATATGAATATAAACCTATATAAGCCTAATGGCTTTAGGACTTGAAACACTAAAAAAAAAAATGAAGTAGGAAATCACAGGAGAAGACTAATTTAGAAGGACTAAATTACCCCCTTTTAGTGTTTGCGGAATATGTTACACTGATTAGAGGAGAAAATCAAAATACCTCTTTAAAATACACCTGCTAGATTCTAGGCTGCATGAGAGTAGGAAAAGCAGGCAGGGAACTGTGTCAACACTGCTTACCTAGATTAAGAAAGATTAGAATGTAACAAATTGAACAAATAATCTACCTATGGAAAATTCAGAACGTTAACTCTACATGCTTTTTCATTACCTTCTTCACCTTTCTCTTTTTTTAGAGGGAGCTGTGGTTCACCCTGCTTCTGGGGGACTGGTTTTTCTCCTAGAATCACAATCCTAAGCCCAATGTCAGGGCCACTTCCAGCTTCAGCTGCTTCTTCTTCTTTTAAAGGAATCTTTTCAAACTCTGTGGATCCTGACTGATTTTTGGTCACTGGTAGTGACTGGCAAGGATAATGAACATTAAAATTCAAATCCTTGGAACTTCTGTAACTCTCACTTTTCTGAGAAGTACCAGTAGAATCCCAATCAGATGCATCTAAAAAGGAAATGTTGTAGTTAAATAGTACATTGGTTTTATCTACCTGAGATATTACTTAATTTTTTCATAGGATGTCACTCAAGTTACAACCTAGCTTTATGACTTTATTCTGTTTATTTGTACATCCTGTATTTTATCCCTTAGTTAACATGAGAGAAAAAATCAACAACTATTTTCTTTCTTTTATCCAGCCTATCCTCTTTTTCTTGGATTACCAGTTCTTACTTCCTCATCAAAATCAATCTCAGAGTGTAGTCCCAAAGAATTTATTAGTAAGATCCTTGGGGAAAGGCTTTTCTCTTGTGATAACCTTTTAAAAATAACATGTACATTTGACTTTTCAAATCATTTAGGATTAGGAAATAGACTCTGAATCTGTGATTTTTAACCTACTGATTTATTTACAGAGAATTCTCAGGTGAGAAAACTCCCTCTAATAATACAGGCAGGTACCTTCTCTGAAACTCATAGTCTTAGAGAGTAACCTAAGGCATTCAGAGGTTAAGTGACTTGCCCAGGGTCACCTAGCCAGTATGTGTCAGAGATGACATTTGAATCCATGTCTTTTTGGCTTTGAGGCCAGCTCTCTATCCACCATGTTAAAATATTTTTCCACAGAAAATGCTTATAATTAGGATCCCTGCAGTGACTCTATTTTTTCTTTGTCTTTTTAGAGGGGGGAAGGGAGGACAATTGAGGTTAAGGGACTTGCCCAAGGTCATACAGCTAGTAAGTGTTAAGTGTCTGAGGACAGATTTGAACTCAGGTCCTCCTGACTGCAGGGCCAGTGCTCTATTCACTGCACCACCTGGCTGCCCCAGTGATACTACTTTTTAAAAGAAAAGAACACCCATTTGTTCTAAGCATATCTGAATCATTTTTAAAAATGTGAACTACTTTAATTTGACTAGAAGATAACTTTTTTTTCAGAATAACCTAACTTCCTAAAGATGAAACTTTTAACTTTCAATATGCATTACAAATTTAGCACGAATATGACAGTTTATAGAGTGTAAGTATTCCCTTTCCAAATATGGTGACTACTTTTATAGTAGTTTCAAAAAGTGCAAATAAAGGACAGTGATGTACGAAAGGGAAAAACACTAGAATATACAATAAACATTTAATTTTCTGGGTCTCTAATTACTAATGTTATTTACATTCACTCATCAAATCCTTTTATCTGGCTTTGGGCCTAACATTCCACTGAAAACTTCTTACTCCAAAGTTATCAGTGGTATCTTAACTGCTAAATCTGATAGTCTTTTTCTCAGTCTTCATCTTTCTTGACTTTACATAGCCTCAGATACTGCTGAAGTTCTCTGTCTGAAGAATAATCTCTTCTGATTGTATCTGTCCCTGATCTCATCTGCTCTCATGATTTCACTGGGAAGTCATCAGAACAGGTCATACCAGACTATCTTCAAATTTTGTCAGGGTTACTAAACTCAATGACCAGGGGATTATTGTCATTATAGTTTACCTAAATTTTAGCAAAGCATTTGACAAATTCCCCTCTGTGGACAAAAATGACAAACACAAGTACAAACACTAGATACAAGTATAGCTAAATGTCAGAATTTCTTGGATTTTGTTGGACTATATGCTCAATATGAATCAATATAGTGGCCATAAGAGCTAGTGCAGTTTTAGATTTCATTAAAATAGATATAATGTTCAGAGGAAGGGAGATGTTAGTCTGGTTGACCTCTGCCTTGTTTAGGCCAAAGCTGAATCTTGTGCTTAGTCCAGGACTGACTCCTGGACTTCTCACCCTGTATGTCTTCCTGAACCTTCAAATTCAACATGAATAAGCTTCAACCCACCATTTCCTTTCCCTTCCTCCTCTACCTCCGAAGTCAACAGTCCTTTAATATTTCTTATCTATTAAAGACACACCATTTTTCTCAGTCATCTGGGTCTATATCTTTAACACTTCTCATCCAAATATATGTATGTATGCAGACACATACATATTCAGAAGTTGCTAAGTCCCTAGGATTCTAACTCCATAAAATCTACCATCTTCTCCCTTTTCTTCAATCTTACTTCATGAACTCATTAACTTTTACCTGGATTTTTGCAATAAATTACTAACTGGTCTTCTTATTTCTGATTCCTACCTTCTCTTGTCTATTCTACACAAAGTTGTCAAGTGGGGTGGCTAGGTGGCTCAGTGAATAGAGCACCGGCTCTGAAGTCAGGAGGACCTGAATTCAAATCTAGCCTCAGACACTTAACATTTACTAGCCATGTGACCTTGGGCAAGTCACTTAACCCCAACTGTCCTGCCTTCTTCCCTTCAAAAACAAAAAAACCCTAAAGTTGTCAAGTAATCTTCTGAAGGCACTTAACTAGGCCATTTTCTTGCTCTAAAACTTTCTACTGGTACCCTACTGCCTCAGTTCAGGGGGCATCAGAGCTATGAAACCTTCCTTCCTCAACCATTACCCTTTTTCAAGCTCTCTCCCCTCTCAAATTTCCTAGAGCACTATTATCTCTCTCCCCTACCTCCTTTACTCCAGATCGTGTACTATAGTTTATACATTGTATACCTTCATGGAAAGTAAATTTCTTGAAGCAAAGAACTGTTTATCTTTGGATCCTACAGTAAAATAGCAGGTACTTGATATGCATATGATACATGATAGTTACTTAACACATGTTAACTTAAACTGGGAGAATGAATACATAACTGGGTTTATGCACCTTCATGCAATATAGAAAAAAGCCAGGAAATATAAAAATACAACTTGAAATACAGTGTTCAAAACACAAAAGTAAAATATTGAAGACTATAGGTTACATCTTTTGTTCAATATGATTTTTAAAAATTCACTTATTCTCATACTTATAAAGAAAGGGAAAAAAAGAAAATACCATCAATGTCATCTGCATCATCCAAACCAAATTCTTCCATTAAGTCTGGAATACAAATGGGGAGGAAAGGAAGAAAAAAGAAATATGAATATTGAAAATTCTTTAAAATATTCTTCTTTTCTTCCTAAACTATGGAATTATGAAACTTACTTGACTTTCTATTTCCCTTAACTCCTTTTTCTATTTCTTGGTCTGTGAAAGAATCTTTCATTTCAATATTGGGTTGAATGGGCTATGAAAGAAGATAATTAAATAACAAGGTATTTATACTTAAATTATTCAGTAAATATCAGATAATAAATTAAAAGTACTGATGTTATTACCTTCAAATTAGGATATTTCTCAAGATAATCTGAAAGAAGAATAATAGGCTTATTATCAATTGTATTTAAACAGTGTAATCCAATCACATCTTCATAAAAAATGAATAGGCTTGTTGGATCCCTTTATAGGATTTAAAGACTGAATGTTTTAATTTGGTATACTTCTTATTAGGGCATTTGCATGACAGTAATTTAAATCAATTATTAGTATTTGATATAAAACAAGAATATAGTTTTGTCACAACAAGCAATTTACCTTTCAAATAGATCAGATTTCAAGGGACTCAAATATATGTGTATATACACCAACATATAAGCATGCTCATCAATGATACACATAAAGGTTATCCTTTTTAAGAAATGAATAATCAAGTTCCACAGAATGTTAATTAGAAAGTTGATACGCTAATGTGGTATCATATCTTCCAAGCACTGAGAGTGATTAATGCAATTATACTGCAAGTGCTCCTAGTGTGGATGATTCCTTAATTAGTTAGATAATTGGCAAAATCAGGCAATATGCAAACAGTAAAGATAAAATAGAATTTAAAACAATCTATAAACCAAATTCTTAGCACAGAACAAAATGGCTAGAAACAAATCTTCTGAATACATCCACTTAGATGTACTCTTGTAAAATAATAGTTAATAATACATTTTAATTTATTTCCATATCATACCTACGTTGCCTGCTGGAATGTCTGTACTACTTGTATCCATTAATTTATCCATCTTAAAGTTTCTTGATCCATTCATGAAAGAAGGTATATAAAATACATCTAAGAAATGATATACAAAACCTTTTTATTTTGAGTTATTTTTAAAAAACAAAATCCACTTAATCATCTTAATTACTTGAGTTTGTCTGAAAAGAGAGGATGGATTTTAAAGCTGGTTAGAGTCCTACTGTCAAGAGCCTTAGAAGTCAGCACACCTTCATCTCCTAAACATTTGCTGGCAGGGGATTTTTTTTATGCCGAGCTAATGAAAAAATTTTTTAAGTCTATATTTTATTCTATTGCCACCTCTTTTTAACATCCTTAAACTATATAGATGGATGCCAACATGCAGTAATGTAAACCAAAATCTGCCAAGGATGAAGAGAGTAAAAAGCATAATATATTCTTGAATACATGAATTGCGAAGGGGAGACATGTATATGTATAAAAGTCAGAAATAAGAACTCCCAGTATACACTGAGGCCCTCATTTCCGTAAGGGTAAGCAAATGAACACTTAGCACCTTGTTTCAGTTATTTAATTTTTTAGCACCTTGTTTCAGTTCAAGTGTCTTTGAGTCTTGCCCTGATTACATCAAGTCTTTCTTAAGAAACAGAACCTGTGAATCCCACAGTGGAAGGGACTTGCCAAAGACAGGAACAGGAAGGATGTAAGAGGTGGGCAGATCAGGGAGGAACTAATGACAGATAAAAAGCTCCAGCACAGCTGGGACTGAGCAGAACTGAGAAGGAGAATACTTGTTGTAGCCAGCACTCTGTCTGTCTATTCTGTCTGTGTTGATTTGTGTTGATTTCTCAGACCTTGTTTGGGGGTCTGTGTTGATTTTACAGGCAGATAGTGAATTGATGATGGTGCCGGCAATGTGAATGAATGTTGTTTTGGCTCTGTTAAGCTTTGTCTTCCCAGAAACAGAAACTGTGAAGAACTTGAGGTGGACTGAATACTGTGGGCTTCAATATGGAATGAGAACTGGATGAAGAGCTGAGAACTGCCTGCCTGTGAATCCAGGTGACAGTTGGGTGAACTCAGGGAAGAGCTGGACCCATGGAAGAGCAACCATGGAATTTGGAAGCCAGCCTCCCTCAAGCCAAGATAAAAAGACCTTTCCTTGGGCTTAGGGCTGACTGACAAGATCATGATTTACTGTGACCTAGGGGTGGGAGACCTTTGTATTTTGTATCCCTTAAGGAGGACTGCTCCTTAAGGATGACTGAGTTAAGATCTTACTAAATGAAATCTTTTGTTTAAAACTATGTGGCCATTTTAGTGATAAGTTGTTATGTTATATCATTGTGAATGCTGTACTTTGGTTTCTGTCAATGTTTTGCTTTAGTTTACGGCTGAATAAATAGAGAGTTCACCATACTATGTGATAAGAACCTTAAAGTTATTCACAGCAGCAGTCCTCTGGAGGGCTGATCATGCTTGGCTTTACATTTATCCTCCCTAGCAATTTATGAAAGCAAAGTAGTCTTTGGTTGCTTTCTCTTCTTGGTGCCAATGCAGTCATATTCTACCATCTATTTTTCTGACTTCTTGTTGCATACTCTTTTTTATTCTGTTACCATTTACTGCCAACAGTCTATGGAATCTCTTGCCCAAAGTTACAAGCGTCAGAACATTCACAACCTTTAGTAAGCAGATGTGTAAGAGTTTTTAAAATGAAGTTTATAACACATTTTCTTCACTTTGCATTTTATCTCATAGATCCAGGGAAAAATAACTGAAGGTTTCAGAGGCAGGGGATGACAGATACCAGTGAAGTTTGAGAGGCAACATGGATGGAGACCTGGCTCTGGAAGGCCTGGACTTGAGCCCCACCTCTGATTTTGATACTGACTTTGTGACTATTAAGTAATCCCTTACCCTTTTGGTGCTCTAGTTAATTATCTGAGACCCTAAGTTTCAGAGAAGATGCTAACATGCATTAGTAGAGGAAGTTACCTCATACCAAAAGAATACAGGTCTAGACTCTATCACCGAAAAGAATTATGTGACATGGGTTTGTATCATAGCAAAGCTATCTGTATAACCAACTCATGAAACTGAAATGGAGCTCGTTCTCTTTCCTAAAAGTACCACCATGCAAAGGCTGGACAATGATTAACGGAGTCAATTACTACAGCCAATCTGTCACTCCATATCAAACATATCTATTTCTATTCTCTCTTTCCACTGAACCCTTCCATTCACCTTCCAATACCTCTCCTTCCCCATTTTTTCCTATTATATTCCTTCTTTATATCCTCTTTTCCTGATTTTGCTCAGGCAAGCCTTTGGTGATACTGCTTAGTACTGTTACTGGCATTAAGACTTCATATACCTTCTTATTTCCTGCATATTTGATTACTGAGTCATTTTCTGGCCCCCTCCCCCACTTTCAGATACCACTTTTTTTTTAAACAAACCTATCTATATAATATAATCTTACCTTCATGTTGTCTCATTGAAATACTGTCTTTTATTGTCTGATCTGTGGCTGCTGGTATATGCCTGGCAGATCCTTTGGGGAGACTTTCAGTGGGAGACTTATCAAATAAAAAGATCAACAATATAGTTAGTAAGCTCATTGTAGAAAACAGCCCAGAATGCTTTCTGCTAGTAAATTGTGAACTTTCCACTTAGAGAGAAATGAGAATTCTATAGAAAATGAAATGTTTTTATAAAACAGTTTCTTCAAAAAAACAACCTCATGCTTACACTTTTCAAGTTTACTCTTTTGTCTTTTGTCTTTAGATAACACTGGTAAATGTAGTGGTATAGGCTGAAGTACACTTTTTCATACAGAAAAGCTTTACTTGTAACTAATGATAACATTTTAAGTCAGGATATTATTGTTATGACAGTTATAATATTTTATAGTACATTTAAAATGTTATTTTCTACATGCTAACAACACAGGAGAAGAAAATAACATTTGGGGTTGAATGTATAGTATATAATACCCTTAGAAAAGGTGGTGCAGTGCATAGAGCCCTGGGATTGATGTCAAGTAGATTCATCTTTATGAATTCAAATCTAGTATCAGACACTTACTAGCTGTGTGACCTTGTTTGCCTCAGTTTCCTTATCTGTAAAATGAGCTGGAGAAGGAAATGGCAAACCACTCCAATACCTTTGCCAGGAAAACTGAAATTACTGAACAACAACAAATCCTTGCACAGTGCAAACTGACCTAGGTTTATCTATCTGTCTGTCTGTCTATCTATCTATGACAGAATAACCAAAAATTTTTACTTAATTTAATTACACCAACCATATCTATTGTACTGAGCAAATCATTGTTGACTGTAGAGCATTCAATACAATTCTCAACTTCTCTAGAGGTCTTCCACACTTGAAGTACACTTTTTTCTCTTCGTTTAATTTCCTGGCCTCATACTTGATGTCTAATATATACAATGGGCTCCAAATCTCTTGTGGATCAAGATTTTTTATCTCTCTGGTATCCGATAATAACAGTTTCCGCTTGACATTTTACATACACTAAAAAGCATAAGTATGCTCACTACCCTTTTCTTGTCTTCACACTTCATGCTTCTGCCTTTGGTTACTTCCAACATGAAGTTTGGAGTTAATCCCTTCAATTCTGCCTATCTCAATTACAACAGAGAATTGTGTGTGACCCAGATTTCTGACCCCTTTTTGCCAGAAGACATGGAAAACCATTTGAATTTACTCTCAAGTTCCTAAAATTCTCGCAATCTATGAGACAGCTTCATTTAAATGTTTCCTGAGAACTAACATATAAAAAAAGTTACCTTAGCCTGTCATCATGCAAGCCCCCCAACCCTTTCTAACCTCCTTGTCTCTATTAGTGATATCTACATTTTTATAGGTACTCAGTCTCAAAAACTCAGTTACAGCCTTTGCACTCTAGAGCCAAGTAATTGCTACATAGTGCTGTATCTTTCTCTAAAATAAACAATTTATTATTTAAAATTTCCTATTTCCACAATCACTCCAGTTCATTTCATCACCTTACACCTAATGAAATTATATCTTTTTGCCTATAATATACCTGTTTCAGTTAATCTTTCATACTAATCACAAAAGCTTTTCTAAAACACAAAATTTCAAAATATTATTACACACCCCAAGAAGTGACAATGCATCAACAAGAGTTGATGCAAATCAACTCCCAAATTCTAAAGATACCATTCAAGGTCTCAACTCACACTATCTTATTTATAGAAAATAATTTATATTCCCTATTATAGGCTATCTATTATAGCTAAACCTCACTCTTTACATTCTTTACAACCATCCTTACTTCTTTCTACCTATCCTCTTAGAATATTTTCCTCTATCCTCTTTGCCAATTAAAATTTGACCCTATGATTAAGCCTTAATTATTACCTTTTTCATGAACTTTTCCTGATTAACCACAACTTACTCTGTCATTCCCCTTTGTATTGCCATCAGCAGTTGTGTATGCAAGTTGCATAGAAATGTGATAAAAGATGGCCAAAAAAATCACCTTATATGTGCCTATGTCCTATCCCATCACTTAAAGTTAAGCTACTCATGTAGTAGCCAAGCACGGTTATATACTAAGTCTTTGTCTAAAGTCTCTTACTTTACTGGAATATATCTTAATACCTAGAGCAGTGTATGGTACTGTAGCATTTGTCCACTGAATGACTGACTGACTAAATGAATGAATGACATTTAGAAACTAGTAAGGTATTAAGAGGTAGAGTGGAAAGTGCATGGCCTTAAAGTTAGGATCACTGGATTCTATTCTTGGCTCCTTCAGTAATCAGTTCTGAGACCATGGGCAGGTATATCACTAAGGCAATATTCACAGCACCAATGGTGACTATGAATATGCCAGCATAGTTCTGAATCACAAAATATAACAGACTCTCCATATAGAAGACAGAAGCAAAACATGTATTCACATACCAGAAAGCCAAATCCCAACACCAGAAAAACAAATTCATCATACCAAGAAAAATGTTAATATGCCTTATTACTGCAGGAAGCAACACCATCCCAAAGCCTTCCTCCTGCTCAGGTCTTCCCACAAACACTCACAATCCTAGCTGTCTCCTTGCTTGCATCCTTTCTGCTCCCCACTGCTCTGACTTCCAGCTTCCTCTCAGTCTCCCCCACCCTTCCTGCTCTACCTGTTCAGCAAACTCCCCCTGCCATAGGCTCCATGTGATTATATTTGGCCTATTAAGGGGCAGGGAATATCTTCAAATTCCCATTACCATTACAGCAAATTACCAGGCTTCTCTGGGTTTCAGCTTCCTCATGTGTATGAGTAGTTGGACTAGATTATGTAGTTCTTTTTTTAAAAAATAATTAATTAATTAATTTTTAGTTTTCAACATTCACTTCCATAAGATTTTGAATTTAAAATTTTCTACCTCTCTTTCTCCTCCCCCCTTTCCAAGACAGCATGAAATCTGATATAGGTTCTACTTACACATTCATATGAAACATATTTTCACATTATTCATGATGTAAAGAAGAATTAGAAGTAATGGGAAGAACTATTACAAAGAAGAAACAAAGCAAAACAACAAGAGAAAAGGAGAGCAAATAGTATGCTTCCATCTGTATTCAGACTCCAAAGTTCTCTGGACTAAATTATTTCTAAGGTCTCTTCCAGCCCTAAAATTCTGATTCTAACTCCACCTAAGCAATTGCAATGATTAGTAAATAAGTAAATCTGACATGTAATTTTAAGGGAGACAATCAATAATGAAGTATAAAAATAACTTAAGAGCAGATACCTCTGGATCCCAAGGTGATTCTGCATCTTCTTCCTCTTCCAATCCTAATGCTGACATCATATCTATAAAACAGGCAAAAAAAACCCCCACATAAATAATTAGAATATGTGATACTGAGATCATGAAAACTGTTCAAATATCTCTATTCATAAATGCATCAGCAAAAATTTAATGAAAAAGACAACAGAAAAAAATCCCAGGAGACAAAAACAGAATAAGAGCAACATTTGGATTTAGGCATTATGGGAAAAGGTGGGTCCTTCAAAGAAAGAAGTTAGGGGCTAAGAGGTAATTTTAATTTAATTTAAATATTTCCTCCCCGTCTTTCCCCTACCCACCACCTCAAACAACCATCCCACTGTATAGCCCCTCCCCCAATTTGCTCTATCCTATGTCCTCCCCCTCACTCCTCTAACTTCCTGGGCAGGATGGAGCTCCCTACCACAGTGCCTGTATACGTTAATTCCCAGTTGCATGTAGTTAATAATAATAATAATACATTTATATATAGATAGATAGATAGATATACACACATATATATTTTTAACATTTGATTACAGAACTTTAAATTCTAGATTCTTTCCCTTCCTCCCTCGTCATCCATCTCCACTGGAAGGACAAGCAATTCAATACAGGCTGTACGTGTGTAATTACACCGTATATCTCCACAGTGGACATATTGTGAGAGACTCATTATATGTCCCTTCTTCCTATCCCTCCCCTCTTTGTTCTATTCTCTACCCTGTCCCTGTCCCTTTACAGAAGTGTGTGCTTCCAGCAACCCTCCTCCTCCACTCTGCCCTCCCCTCTGTCATTCTACCTCTCATCCCCACGCCCCCTACTCTCCTGTGTGGCAAGATACCCAGTTTAGAGTTTATGTCATTCCTTCCCTAAGCCAAATTCAATGAGAGCAAGGTTGACCCTTTCCCTTTTACCTTCCTGTTCTTCCCCTCCATTGTAACAATTATCCCTTGCCTCTTCTATATGAGATGATTAACCCCATTCTGTCTCTCCCTGTCTCCTCTCATTCTAATCCTAAGAGATAATTTTATACAAGATTATATAACAAAATCCTTTTCTAAAATACACTTAATATTCAGGGTAAAAGGAGAAAGAGAAAGATTGTTTATATTAAACATACTTCAGAGTTAGGTCAATACACATTAAATTTATAGGTTTTATAAAAAGAAAGTTTTGTAAGCATATTCTACCACTTGTGGGGTAGCACAGCACAGTGGATATGAGGCCAATTTTGGAATTAGGAAGACCTGGATTTGAGTCTGATATTTCTGATATATTGGCTGTGTGACCAGGGGCAAGATACTGAACTTCTTAGTGTCCCAAGCTCCTCAGTAAGACCATAAGCTGTAGAACAGTTGCCAATCTGCATTGGTAGAAATTTCCTCATTGGGAATTTCCTACAATAATGAAATCATGGGTCCTATCAAAACAATAACTTACCTTTTCTAACAGCAGAATTCACTGATGTACTGTGAGCCTGAACTTCATTGGGAAGATCTAGAGTTTTAGGAGCTGTTTCTTCTCTAGTACCACTGTCAATTAATATACCATCTTCCTTTTCTTCCTCCTCTGATTCTGTTGATTCTTCCTATAATTAATGATAATGAAATGTAAAATGTCCCCCAAAACTTTTCTTTAATCTATTGCTAGCATGAATAATGCAAACCTATCTAACCTCCTATAATTGCCTGATGTTGATGGCCCTAACAATCAAATCATACAAAGAATTAGAATTTTCCAATCACTAATTTTAGACATTTGATTTAAAGAAAAAAATTCTTCTCTATAACTAGAAATATTAATTTACAGTATTATATATGCTGATGAATGTTTAAATTCTTACTTCAGGAAATTCAAGTACTAGGAACTGAGAAAAATAATAGAATAAAAGGTCTTTACACTCAAGTACTAATGTAATATGAAAGATAAGATATTCTCTGACTGGAGGGAAGAGCCATGAACTCCAAAACCTTCAATGAAGGAGGAAGCCCAGAACAGATATCTCCTCATTTCTCCCCACAACTTTAGGACTTCTCTACCAGGCCTTAGGAATCTAGGATTGGGAAAATCTCATCATCTTGCAAGATTCCATCAGCTTTGGTACTCTACCTAACCCCTACCCAATGCCCCTGTGACTAGCGGGAGAGCCAGGAACTCCAAAGCCTTCACTGAAGGAGGGGGCTCAGCACAGATATCTCATTTCACACTTTGCTACACTTTTGGGCAGTTTTCTAACTTCTCCCCCATGTCCCAGAACCAGGTAGCTTTCCCCAAATCCCAAATTATGAATTTCCTTTGATCTTGTGTGTTGTCTTCCTCTGTTAGATTATAAGCTCCTTAAGGGCAAGGACTGTCTGTCTTTTTTTATATTTATTTCCCTGGCCCTTAGCACACTGCCAGGCACATAGCAGGTACTTACTCAAGTCAATGTTTACTAAGATATAAATACGAGAGAAAGTAGAATCTGTGAAATGTATTGGGGAATTACAAGGAGCTATAAGAGTTTAGAAGGACCAGTGAAAGCTTTATATAATTGGTATCTTTTGATTTGGGCCTTGCCTAGAATTTCAGGGGGCAAAAAATGGGGCAAAGAAACAGGGTACCGTATAAGGAAATGTATTGAGGGAGGAAAAGATCAAGGTACATTCAGGAAATGATAGGCAATGTAGCTTGACTGCAACAGATACACGAAGAGGGAATATATTTAACTTTAGTTTCATTTAAAATATGAATATTCCAAATACTTCAAGTAGATTGATTAATAACACTGTCAATTTTAAACTGACTTTTTCAAAACTATGAGTAACTAAAGTTATTTGTGGATACCTTAGATTCACAATTAAATTGTACAGTACATGATGGCGGGGACTGAGTTTTCTTTGTTTCTGAATTTCATATAACAAAATGCCTTGAATATGATAAAATTTTACAAACATACAATAAATTGTTGAATTATTAGAATTTGGGATTATTATGACTGCTAATAAATATAAAGGAGAAATTAGAAATAAATTGTTGAAATTTGAGATTACAACTTTTTTTGTCTCACTTCTGTATGAGGTCGCAATACAATGTGAGCTAATAATATATGGCAGAGAAATGAAAGTTTTTGAAATTAGGTCTATTTAAAAAAGGTCAGAAGATGTAGGATTATAATGAGATTATTATTCAAATTCTGATTCATATTTTCTCTGTTTATGTTAATTATTACCTTAAACAATCAGTGCCCATTTGAAGAACAAAGAGAAGTAAGCTTAAAATTGGTCAAAAATGAAAAGTATATTCCATTTCAGGATTTTACAACACTTAAGATTAATTATAAAGGTTTGATAAAAATATTTTGGAATCATTTTTTCTGAGTGTTTTAAAAATATAATGTTAGGGATGGTATTTATGTATTCTAAATAACAGCAAACATACATTCCACTTGAACCTTTCAAAGTTCCTTCCCTTTTTATAATTCTATTATTACTGGAAATTCTTTTTAACTTATGATCAATCAAAAATTCCATTTTCATTCACTTTACACACTTAAGTAAAATATGTATTAGATATATAGTTTTTGAATCAATGAAAGTCAAGTTATTACGGCCTAAAATATTTTTCACCTATTCTTGTTCTATTTTACCTATGAGAACAGAACAACTAAGTTTTAGAACTTTAAAATTAAGAGTTTGAATGAACTAGGCAAGCTGTAAGGTTCATTTTAGATCTAAATCTTGTACTTCTAAGAAAACAGTTTGTTGATTAAACAAAATATTCTGTTTTTTTTTTTTACCTTAAGAGAAGTGGCATATAAGTTTGCCTCAAAGTTTCCATAAATATCCATCATAACTGACACAGGAAATTCTGTAGGAATGTTTGTTACTTGCTTCTCTTTATCTAATCTACGTTTAGGTTCATTTCTACCATAATTAGTAGAATGAAGAAAAAGATTCTGTTGGATACTCAAACCCTTTTTTTTCTTCATATTTTCAAGATCTTCCTCATCTTGACCTTCTTCTTCATCTTCTGTATCTACATATTCTGATACTTTCTCTCTGTCTGTAACATCCTGGCCATCTTGAATAACTTCCTCCTCCTCTTCCTCCTCTGCCACTTCATCTTCATAATCTTCTAATTGTCCTTTCTCTTGGCTGCTTTCTAATCCTTTTTCTTCCTGATAGTTCACACATAAATGATCTGGACCCATCAGAATTTTATCTTCAATATGTAAATTTTCCTGAGGACTTTCGATTTGACTGTTGAGGATTTCCATTTTTAGAATCTTTGCCATCTTCATGAAGTAGTGATAAGCATGGGAGGAAAGGACAGAGAGTGAACAAATATAGAAATATAGAAAGAAGGATAGGAACCATAGCCAATATAATTACCATATTAATGCCCAGAAGAGATGACATCAACTGAGAAGACCCTGAAAAGGAGCCAAATGAGGGATGGACAGGATGAGGGGAGAACTGGACTAGGGGTGAAGACTTAGGAAGGGTATCTGTCATATCTTCTTTTTCACTATCTGAATGATTGTGCCCAAGAAAAGTTCTATGTTCTGTATTGATAGTGCTACTCTTTCCATCTACTATATTAAAAACAAATATAAGAGTATATGAACAAATCTTTCATTTCAGGGCAAATGATAATAATATGAGAGTATAATTTATGAAATAACTTACAGTTTTTCCTTATTTGTTGAGAAGAATTTATTATTCTGGTTAAGTTCGACAGGGAGTTTCTGTTAAAAAAAAAGATGATTAATAAGAGTATCAATTTCTATGAAATACTAATATTTAATAGTCCACATTTCTCTGAGGCTTACTATTGTATTTATATAATCTGATCATTATACAGAAAATAAAATCTTCTGGAGTATTTTGTACAACAAAGACTGATACACCATGAAGTGTAATTTTATTCTTCAATAATCTGTCATATCATTGAAAAATACTAGGTCTTAGAAATTAGTATTTCAATGTATTACCCAAATCACTAATTATAACCAAGAAAGTTAAATCTCTTAGTTATGAGTTTTAGCTTCTTTATGTATTCTGGACGAGTAAAAAATTAGTCTGAGTTATCTCTTTTGTTAAAGCTAAAAGGAAGAAGAGACAGCTGACTAAAAGCATCAAGACTGGGGAAACTAGGGCAATACTGGTGTCAGGCTTACTGTTTCTAGGTCTGGTTGCTAGGTTCACTGCTTGACACATTCAGTAGGAAGAAATTAAAGGTTTCTGATAGCAACTGGCCACTAAACTGAAAAAAAAAATACAGGCTACAAGGACTGCAGTTCCACACAAGATCCTGAGTGCCTTCATTGTACTACTGAGGAAAAGCTGAGACTAGAATTCCTGAATACAAATTGTTGTATTGTTTGAATTTTTGTGTTGTATGTATGCACTTGGAAGGACTGAGCTTTACCCTCTAGAAGCTATTTAGGTCTAGGAAAAGCTGTGAAGATGATGGTGGATATTTCATTATGTGCTGTTTACTGCTTCTGAGTCAACACCAAGAATCAAGTATTATATATACCTGACAACCCCCTAAAACAGTGATTCTTTACAGTTTTGTTTGTGTCATAGGCCTCTTTGGCAGTCTAGTAAAACCTATGGACCACTTTTCAAAGAACTGTTTTTCGGTGCATGAAATAAAATATGTAAGTTTAAATAGGAAATCAATTAAAAATTAGGAAATCATGCAACTATTCTGACTGGGACCGCTACAAATTTGTTATATAATTTCAACTGGACCTTTACTGCTTCCAGACAATCCTAGAATATCTTTCTTATCAATTTATTATCCCACTCTCCACAGCTGTTCTTCCATAGCTTTTCATCCCCTCTCAAATCTTCCATGGTTCTCTCTTCTCTCATACTTTCATCTGCTTCATACTTGTAACTTGCTTTATATTTTACTGAAAAAACTGAAGCCATCTGATATGAGCTCCCTCTTCTCCCCTCTTCCTTCTCCTATCACTAAGATGCCTTCTGTCACTATCTCCTTCATCCCTATATCACATGATGAAGTGGCCTCACTCTTAATCAAGGCTGAGGCCTCTACTTGTTCAGGTGATCCCATCCCATCCCAACTCCTCTAACAGATTTGCCCCCTCTCTCATACCGACCCTCACATTTATTTTAAATCTCTGCCATCTACTAGGTCATTCCCTATTGGCTCCAATCATGTCCATGTATCCCACATTCTGAAAGAACCCTCACTAGATCCTTCCATCCCTGCTATCACCTCTTCTGTTATTTGCAGCACTATAAGTCACTGCCACCACATCATACTTCCTCCTTATCCTTACTAGAAGCTGCCAGAAGTGTATACGTCATGTACCAAGTAACAGATGTAATCAAAACAAAATTAGAACACAATATTTACAAAACAAAGAAATATGGGTCGCAAACACAATATTCTCTACCAAATAAAACTCAGTATGTTCTACAAAAGTAAGAGATGGCTATCTGAACAAAAATAATGGATAGAGCACCGAGCTTGCTGTTGGGAAAATCTGAGTTCAACTTCTGCCTTAGACACTTATTAGCTGTGCCTCAGTTTCCTCAACAGTATGTATCTCACAAGGTTGTCTGAATCAAACAAGACAATGGTTGTAAAGCACTTAGCACAGCGTCTGACACATGTTAAGTTCTATAGAAATGTTAGCTATTACTATTAATAATTACATATAGCCCCTTGTTAATATAACTGCCTATCCACATAGAAAAAAAACAGAAAAAAGTCAATTCCTTCAACTCATGTTCTTATGTGAGTTATTCTACTAAATTCAATGGGAGATAAAAAGAGACATTCTACCCCCAAGGAGCTATGAGATATTTACACCAATAACTATAATATAAAACAGCATGACAAATATGTGAAATGTGATGCAACTTAAGGTATTAATGGGCATCAAAAGAGGGTGAGCTTATGTCCATATAGAAAGGGAGAAAGAAATGGGATCAAGAAAGATGTCATGAAATAGGTATCATTTGACTTATGCCTTAATTTATACATTAAGTTATGATTTACAGTATCAAAAGATAAATGGTAGAGAAAGACATTTCAGGAAGAAGGAACTAACTATATAAGTCTTAGAGGCTAGAAAGTACAAGGCATAGACAAAGAAGAGCGAGTAGCAAAATTTCTATAGCACTAAGGATTTCTTTAGGCAAGCAGCAGAAGGTAAGGTTTTAGATTTATACCTCATACTGTACACTACAATAAAAGCTACTTATTTTATCAATTTAAATATTTAAAATTAAGAGCTGTAATAAATGGAATACAATCTTTTTATCAACTATGGAGAATACTTTTTATCAAACAGAAGAACTGTTAGAGATAAAATCAACAGGTTTGATTATAGAGAGATCTGTTCAACAAAAAAGTTATGTTTCTAAAATTAAAAGAACAGAAAAAGGATGGAAAATATTTTAAATAAGTACATAAATTAAGTTGGATAATAACGATATGTGATATATACAGTCAATCTTCAACATTCAGGTGGTTTAACTTTTGCAGCTTCAAGCATCTGTGTGATTTGATAACCTCATTTTCACTTTCACACTGACAACCCTTAAACACAGCAGAGAAAAAAAATGAGAGGCACAATGCTCAAAGTTTGTGGAGTGGTTGGTATCTACTAGGCACATCACTGGTCTTCTTTATCCTACCTTTACAGATTAAAGAACTTCTTAAGCATTTGTTTGCATAATTTCATTGTTTGCCTTTAAAACTCAAGTTTTGTGTTACAATTATGCTCCCCAAAAGTAGTGCAAAGTCTCATGTGATCTTCTGAATAAGTACATTATATAAATATATCTCATTATCATATAGAACCTTAAGAAAGTAGATTAGGATGCAAAGAAATGATAATTTTTTTAAAGACAGAAATTCTAAACGAAACCTTTACAAATCATACTACAATAAAATTGTAATCAATACTGGGAATACAAGATTATATCGCTCAGAAAAGATACTTATTAAGCACAAGTATATGTCAGATACAGTATTTAGGGCACAGAATATAAATACAAGGAAAAGGAAAGGCAGCTCTTCCCCTTCAGGAGCTTAAATTCTAATGAAAAAACAGTACGTGAAAGGAAGCTGGAAAAGGGGCAAAGGAAAGGTATCCACTTAGGGGCATGGCAGAAAATTAGTTTAAGAGTAGAGGACTAAGCTGGGTTAGAAATGGTATTTTCAGCAATCTCTATTGGAAGATTACAGTTTTTGGTGGTCATGGGAACCTAACCCTCTATTCTCATATGTATGTTCAATGTATACACATGCTAGCTTTTGACTTCTGTGACATTTTCTAAGAATGTTACCTACACAAAAATTGAGGATTGACTGTAACTGATACATATCTCTCAACATAATAAAATACCTCAAAATGAAGCAATGACTGAATAAAAGTATTAATACTTTCAGGAAAATGTTCTGATTTCCAAATAATCAGGGAAATGTAAATCAACATAAGCTTATTATATCAACTAGAATGTCAAAAACTACAAAAATTGCAAATTGGTGGAGTTGTGGGAAATTCTAAGACACCACTGGTGGGACTGCACATGAGTGCAAATATTTTGGAGGACAACATACAAGAATTATAAAACTGATCATATCTTCTGATTTCATTGCTGTGATTCCATTGCTTTGAATTCATCCTAAAAAGAGCAGAGGAAGGAAAAAAGGATTTAGCGGTATAAAAATATTCAGAGCTGCTCTTTTTGTAATAGCTAAAAAAATGGAAACAATCTCTAAACCCAACATTTGGAGAACAGTATATTATGTAATGGATCACAGATTTAGAACTAGAAGACACTGAAAATATCATTTAGGAAATGAGGACTTTGCCAAGGTCATATATTTAAGAGTGGCATTTGTGGGATACGAACCCGGGCCCTCTGACTCCAATGCTAATACTCTTTCTGTGCCGCAGATGAATACAAAGCTTACAAGGAAATATGGAAAGTGATAGAGATATCAGCAGAAAGTAAACTGTACACACATTGATTTTACCTAGATTTCAGTAAAATTACAAACTGGAGGTGGGGAAACTTGAAAGAAACTTAAAGCCTGACCCAAAACAAAAGCCTTTTTGCTTTTAACTCATTTGACTCCAAATGCATTGAATTTATTTGGTGTTAAATACTAAGGACACTGTTTAAAATTTTACTTTTTTTAATTTTTTGTTCATGGTTATTATATTTACAATAATTTTATTTTTCACAAAACAGAGCACTCACCAAACTGAAATTTAAGACTAGGAAAAAACTGAATAAAGAAACTTTACCTTAGTACTAAAATCTAATTCTTCTTCATCTGTGATTGGCCAGGAACAAGAATCATCAACTCCAGGCTTGTCAGAGTCTTTTGGAAAGAAAACAAAAATGAGTAGTTTTATTTCCAGAAGAGAATCATCAAAAAGGCTTTTTAGCTGTTTGAGGTGCTTTACCATGAAATGATACATTACAAAGGATGACTATCAATAGAGAATGGTATGTAAACTATTCCTACTCCAAGATTCAATTTGTCAGAGAAGAAAACACTGTTGTAGAAGTTACCAGTGGGTTTATTCTCCAGAATAATCTCACTTCCTACTTCTATACTATAAAGTAGACAGATGAACACAAAGCGACATTATAATCACACAATCACCAAAACTTTGCATTGTGTTTATAGCACGTCATTACTCTCCGTGTCTTCTTTACTGGTTCCTGACAAACACTTTTACAGTTAGTCTCTCATTTGTCTTGAAGTCACCTTCCACAGATGTCAGCTCTAGAGATGACATGTGTTGTTTGGTCATTTCAGTTGTGTCTGACTCTTCATGAACCCATTTGGAGTTTTCTTAGGAAAGGCACTGGAGTGGTTGGCCATTTCCTTCCCCAGCTCATTTTACAGATGAGGAAACTGAAGCAAACAAGTCTAACCGATTTGATCAGGATCACCCAGCTAGTAAGTGTCTGGGGGCAGATTGGATCTCATAGAGATGAGTCTTCCTGATTCCAGTCCAGTACTCTATCCACTGTGTTCTAGCTGCCCTCTAGATATATAAGTAGGTCCTACATTCCAATCTCAGAAAGGTATTTACCACAAGTGCAACCATTACTGGATGTAATATAATCACTGATGAACCTGGTCAGATATAGAATAGAATATAAACTATTTGCATAGTAAATTAGACTATTCATGATGCCTTTTTAGTTTGGAATGTCCATCTGCCTATCTACTACCAATCAATGTGCACCATTTCCTTCAGGACCTAATTTAAGACATATCGCCAGACTCCCATGAATCACAGAATCAGAAAAATCAATGCAGGTCACAAAAAATTTACCTGGTTCCCTATACGTACATGAAGTAAAATTATTAGCCTTTATCTTTTTAGGTAGATGCTACAGAGTAGCACCTCTGTACAAACTCTGTGGTAATCTGCTTTCAAGGAGTTTTAAATCCAGAGTTATCACTCTATTCACCTTTTCCCGCAGCTTTTTTTTTGGGGGGGGGGGATAGATTCAAGGAGGGTAGGGTGTATGACTTGGGATTTCATTGGTGCAGGAAACTTCCAGGGAGGAAATAATGTAGATTAGCAACTGTACTGTGTTAGAGAGTTGCCTTGGAACACTGAAGGATTTACTGACTTGCCTAGGGTCACAAAACAAGTATGTGACAAAAGGGGAACTTGGACCCAGTTTACCCTCACTCTCAGACCTACTCTTTATCCACTATCCCCAAGGCACTTCTTGTCTCAGTTCCTTAAGAAGTGCTAATACCAAGAGAACTTTAAACAACAACACCACACACACACACACACACACACACACACACACACACACACACACACACACCTCTTCTATAATTCTTTGATAGGCATGCCCAATTTCCTTTTCCTTCTTCAACTTGCCAACTTAATTTTTTTTTCTTTTTGGAGGGCAATTGGGGTTAAGTGACTTGCCCAAAGTCACCCGGCTAGTAAGTATGTCAAGTGTCTGAGGCCACATTTGAACTCAGGTCCTCCTGACTCCAGGGCAGTTCCTCTATTCACTGCGCCACCTAGCTGCCCCTTGCCAACTTATTTTACTTATTTGGTCTTGTCTTTTTAAATCTTTCTTATCCTTCTACCTCTCCTTCAGTCTGATCCCATCTCCTCCTCCTTCTCATAACCTTCACATCATCTTCTTCCTTATATCTTCCTCCATTTCTTCAAATCCTTTTCCTTTTCTCACTTTCTTTTCCTCCTTTAGATGGAGTCTTTCTCCTTCAGCTCAAGTCACTTCAATTTCTGAAGGTCTCCTGATTTTTTTATATTATTAATTTGTAATCTCTGAGCTTTTTCAAAATTCTAAAGGATTCCAAATCATCCTCACAATTCCTTCTCCTTCTTGAGTTCAGGTTCTGCTCCTGCTCCCTTTTTCACACAATTTCCTTTGGACGAAAGAAGGAAGAAAGGCTCAAAATACTCAGCTTCTCTGTGTCACATGAATCTTCTCACCTACCTCCTGACATACTCACACTCCTTCCCTTTTACCTCTTATTGGTTCTTCTTTATTTTTTCAAAACCTTTGTATCATTTCTGGAAATACTTGATCATCTGGAGATGATCTCCAGCCTTTTCACCTTCTTCTATACTGACTAACTCTTGTACCAAAACAAACAAGGTACAAAATATGCAGATCACTGCAAAATAGCCTGTGTTGTGTGAATATAAGCTCACTGGAAGTGAGATATTTAGTCCTTAGTCACTCCAGTTGGTGGCCTTTATGGCTAATGCATGGCCACATCTGCCCCCCTAGGAGCTCCAGAGAAATGATGTCCTTTTTGACAGGCTTGCCACCTCTTCTCAAGATATAATGCCAGCTTGTCTGGATACCTCAAATTGGGAACTAGAATATTCCTACTAAAGTCTCAATGTAAGAAGCAGTTTTCTACCTCTGTTTTCCACAAGAATAACAAGCAGAAGCCACTTACTAGCCACTTCCAACTTCTTTCTATTGCTTCTCTCCTTCTTGCTGAGAAATTTCCAATGCCACTCCCTGTCTTGACTTAGGACCCTGTCCCCAGTGACAAATTCACACTCCATGTTGATAACTCCTTGAATTCATAATCCCTGAGCACTTATATTTCCACAGCTATAAAATGTGTGTGCGTGTATAGATATATGTATGTATGTATGTATTTGTGCTATGGATGTACCTTAGAAGGCTTATTGGGAATCCATCCCAGGTAGCTAATACATAGTGTGGTCATGTGGAAGAACACAGCTTGCTCATTCTTCATTTATCCAACTACTATTTATTAATAGTTCTCTTAGGGGAATGCAGACAGGGAATAGGTCTGGGAGTAAAACTATACTGGATTCAAGTTCTTCCTTTGTCACATAATGGTTTTATGAGCCTAAGCAAGTCACTTAATTCCTCACTGTTCCCAAGCAACTCTCCAAAACACAACAGTCACCAATCTGTTTAATAAATAAATATACTAGGCTGGTGTATAATAAACATAATTCTATTCAAGATAATGAAGTAAAAACATGGGTTAATGTGGTGGTAGAAATTGGTTAAACTGAAGATATGTTATTTTAGGGGGCATGGGAATCAGCTTTGCCTTGGATTGAACAACCTATTAGAGAATGGACCATGTGAATTAATTAATTAAAAGAAAAATTAACCTGCCGTGAAGCCTACCTGATCATACATTCTTCTAGTGAACTTTCTTCCACTACTGGAGAAAGAAGTAAAACATCATTAAAACAGAAATACCAACACATGACATTAACATAAAAAGTATGATTTATGAAGCTTTCCTACAATGTGTTTTTTGGGACATGACAAAGACCCGTAAAAAAAATGGAATTATGCTATAGAGAAATGTCTTAAGTATCAAGGCTCTGTGGGTAGAAAGAGGTCTTCTTCAATTGTCACGTATCTGTCAGTCATTTCTTTGCATTAGCCATTATAGCAGCACACTCTTTCACACTGACTGACCACATGATAAGAGATATCATAAACAGAAGGATTAATTACAGGACATTACAGGATTTATCTGGGCTTTTTTATGTAGGCAGATTGAGAAGCACCGTATTTTTTTCACCTTTCTTACAACATACCTCACAGATGGAATGTTTGGTGATATAGTACTGCCACACTGAGCATGACACAATATGACCTTTTTGGTCCATTCCGTAAGTGAGGGCAGATCCAGAGACAGTTCTGTTTAGTGTGACATAACATATTTCTAGTTCTTCTCAATGGACAAGAGATCCACAAAAAAAGTACCTTGCATAGACCTGTACAATCCTTAGAAGGAAGGAGCTGATGAGTGGCAAATTAATATATTTTCTCTTTTCGAGCTTTCTTGGGGAGGGATGCTAAAAAACAACACAAAAAACTTATGATGTACAGTGTACATCTCTTATTTCTTCTGACCTTCTCCCCCAAAATATAGTCTAAAGATAGTCAGAGGGACAGTGAAATAAGCACTTCTTTTTTTCTATCAACCATCACAGTATAAGGAAAGCAATTAAGAAGTGGCCATTTGCCTATTCCACAGGGTGCATTATTACTTGATTCATCACCATGCTCAGACCTCCAATCCTTTCTCCAATCCACACAACAAGATGCTGCCAAAGTTCTTTTGAACTATGTATGTTCAACCAGATGTGAGATTTCATCAGTATGGAACTCCTAGTGAGAAAAATTACCTCCACTGATACAGATAGGTAATTTCTCTGTAAATTATAGTCTTAGAGCTAGTAACTTGAGGCAGTGAAACGTTAAGCAACCTGCCTAGAGTCAACCAGCCAGTAGGTACCAGAAGTGGGTTTTAAACCCATGATTTCTTACTGTAAAGGTCAGCTCTCTCTATCCAGTCTTCCAAACTTGCTAAGACCTGCAGAAGTGTTTACTTTGTCTACACAAATTCTAAGAATTATAAGGGTTAGAGCTACACTCTGACGAATTTTAGAATAAAATATCAGTACCTAGGAACTATTTTATTATGACTCTTAAATTGTTCCTTCCCATTGAAATGTAACTAAGATAAAAATGTTATGCCATGTTGTGTAAGATAAAATGGTCTTAGACTTTACTAAAGTGGAGGGTCAGAAAAAGCTAAATTCATACAGAACAAAGTCTTTAGTTCTCCCTACTTAGAGGTTATCAGGAAAGACTTCATTAGGGTGATTTTAAAAAGCATAAAAGCTCTAATCCCCTCAAAGATGGAAATCGGGCACACTGTCTCCAGGCTCATTTCATACCAGAGACATGATTCGAAGAGGCACTTATGGGGAAACTGACATGATAAAGCAAAGAATTAAGCTTTCTGGGCTTGCACATTACAACCTCTCCAGAGCCTCTTGTGGGACAGGATCTCAAACAACTTAAGTCCAACAGCTAGACTCTCATTAATATTTTTTAAAATTAGAAAGTACCTAATCTACACTATATAATGACTGTTTTAAAACTTCGATATAGTTAGCTACTACATAGACCGAAAACAGAATAAAGATCAGAGTTATAGCAGGTTGATATTCCTTCCCTTTTTATGGTACATAAGCAATTAACTCGAACTAGAAACATAGACAAAATGAGACGGTTCGCAAAACTATTAGATAGTTTATCTTTTTATACATATTATGGAGTGCAATTATAATAGCAATATGTTATATAATCAATATAATATCATTAGCAACACGAGGAGGAATAACTCAATCCAATAATGAAAAATATAAGAAAATTACCAGGCAGCCTGTAGCGCCCCCGCCATCACCATCTTGAGCTTTGGACCCCTTCCGCAGAGAGCGGACTAAACTGGCACATGCGCACTCACTGGAGCTTCACTACCGCCGGGCCCATGCGCCTGACTGGAGGATCAAATTTACGCATGCGTAGTCCGGTCTCTCTCAAGGCGTTGCCAGGGCTACAACAGTCTGTAGGGTTTGTAATATTTGCTTGCTTCAGTCTCTTAACCTCCTGCCTCGAGCTATTGCAGTTCACTGTAGCAGAAGCAAGCGCCAGGAGAAGCCTGAGAAGCCAAGGCAGAACCTGAAGCCCGCCTCCAGGATGAAGAAAATTTTGAGATTCCGCAGCAGAAGAGAGTTGTCGCCGTGTCGCGCCTCCTTTCCCCCGCGGACCACGGGTCCGACCCTTCAACCATTTTGCTGGATACATCATCAGGGTCACGGACCTCGGGAGTTGCCTGTGTCTGGGGTGTGGTGAAGGTGCAGCAGCTGCTACTGCTCGGGAAGTCCGGCGTGAACGATCGGGATAGAGAGAACCGGTGAGAGGGCGGTGGGGGAGAGAGAAGGGAAGCCCCTTCCGCGCCCCGGAACAGACTAAGACCCCCGGCTTCTCTTCACGTGGGTCCTTGTGCCTCCGCTAACCCTTGGAAAAGCTGTTCCCCTCAGCACCTGGGACAGGGCAGCGCCTCTGGTCAGGGTCAGGCTTTGCCTCCTGGAGATTAGATCACAAGTCCCGAAAGCTGGCGTCCCCTTCACCCTCCTGCCTGCCCATTTTTAATGAATGGGAAACTCCTTCATTTTACTTTTAGCCGGCGTCCAACTAACTTATACTTTCTCCATGACCACGTGGGTGCCAATACTACTCTCTTCTAGCGAAAAGTTGTTTTGAGTCGTTTCAGTTGTGTTCGAATATCCGTGAAGTTATTTTGGGGATTTTCTTGGCACAGATACTGGAACGGTTTGCCATTTCCTTCTCTAGCTTCTTTGATAGATGAGGAAATTGAGGCAAACAGAGTTAAGTGACTTGCCCAGAGCCACAAACTAATAAGTATCCGAGGCCAGATTTGAACTCGGGAAGATGAGTCTTTCTGACTCCAGGTCCACCACTCCATCCACTGTGCCACCTAGCTGCCTCGTCTGCTGAAATATGGCCACAGTATGTCCGGTGTAAAAGCGTCAAGGCAGAAAACTAATTTCTGCTTTCATTGAGCATCTTCTCTCTGTGTCAGGCACTCAACTAACTGGAGCAGATGCAAAGAAATGGGGGAGTGGGGATCGTCCCTGCATTCTAGGAGGTCTGTCTAATGGAGGAGGTAATCAGCAAGGGAGATTGAGGAGAGGATCAAATACTTAGGAGGAGAACCAGGAAAGAGTAGTGTTACAAAACCTAGAGAGAAGGGAATATCAAGGAGAAGAGGGTTCTAGTTTGAAAGGCTTCAGAGAGGTCAAGAAGGATGAGAATTGAGAAAAGACCATTCCACTTGGCAGTTAAGATAACATTAGTATCTTTGGAGAGTTTGGAAGCTCTTATTTAGGCACAAAAGGCAAGAGAGATGTTGGATGATAGTGGGGATAGATTGATCAAGTGAAGGTTTTGGGGAATGGAGAAGACATGGGCATGTTTGTAGGCAATCAGGGAAGCAGCAAATAGGGAAAAAATGAAGATAAATGAGAATAAGAATGATAGAGGAGCAAACTGTTGGAGTAGATAAGATAGAATGGTGTCACTTGTACATGTAGAGGCATTTTCATGGGCAAGGAGAAGGGCTACCACCTCTTCATGTGAGATGGGTGAAGGAGGAGGTAGTTGCAGAAGGCATTTGGATGATGTTAAATGAGAAGGAGGAGAGAATAGGGAGGTCTCAGGTAGTGGTCTCAATTTTTTCAATAAAATAAGAGGCAAGATTTTTAGCTGAGAAGGTGCAAAATGAACTATAGGAGATTTGAGAAGGGATGAAAAGGTTTGGAAGAGCTGGTTGTGGTAAGTGGGATAGTGAATTAATTAGAGAGAATATAAAAGGATTGCCTTACAGCAGTGAGAGCCCAGTTGACTTTATGTAACATAAATTTGTAGTGGACATAGTAAACATGGTTCCATGATTTTCTCCACCTTTATTGAGTAGTATGTAGTTAGGAGCAATGGCAGTATAGGGTAGGAGTGATTCAAGGTTGAAGTTTGGCAGGACAAAATTGGCTACATGATAAGGGGTCAAGGGACTCAAGGGAATACAGTGTAGACTTGAACAAACATATTTAATAGTTCACCAAGAAGTCCAGATGGAGAAAGGAGAGTATACCTATAGGAAATATGACCTAGGATTAGAGGTCGGTCAATAGACATTTATTAAGTGTCTGCTATGTGAGTGACACTGTGATAAGAGCTGGGGATACAAAGAATAACAAAAGACAATCCATCCCTGCTGTCAAGGCACCAAGTTCTGATGGAGGTGACAACACGAGAACAGCTCTGTAGAAACAAGATACTACATTCAGGATAAACTAGAGATAATCAGCAAAAGAAGACATCAGCATTGAGGGGGATTGGGTAAAGCTTTCTTTGGAAGGTAGGATTCTGGCTGGGACTGGAACAAGCTAAGTAGGGCAAGAGATGGAGAAGACAGAGGAAAGAATTCAATACATGGGGAGACATCTAGTGAAGATGCCTGGAGTCAGGAGGTAGGAATGTCCTGTGCTAGGATCAGTAAAGAGTCAGTGTCTACTCCATGCTTACTCTCTCAAACCAAAGTAATGGAAACAATAGGCCAGTCTGTTGTACCCAATATAGAGCAGAAGTAGACTCTAGCAATCAGAGAAAACTCATCCTGTAATTTGTTCAAAGTCTTTTACATCTACAGCCCTACCAAAAGACATTCTTGAAATAATTCTAATAAGAATTTCTCTGCCCCAAATAAATCCTAAGTTCTAGAAAAGAGGTTATTTATCAGTATTTTCCATTTAAAATAAAGATTTAGAACACAATTTTCATAAGCTATAAAAAGGGGTAAAAACCAGTTCTGAAGTATGACTGTAATGTAAGGAGATTGGTTTTTCATACGTAGTTTATAGAATTAAGCTTCATTACTTGCTCACCATATCTAATATAGCTTTCAAAATAAATGTGTATGTTCAAGTTTCTCATGGCATGTGGACTGGATATGTGATTTCATTGGTATAGGGAACTCCCTTTACTATTCCAGGCCAGTATTTTCTTTGCAACTTAGAATCTTTGAGGTTAAGCATTGCACAGCCAATAGTGCAATAGTAGTAGTCAGAGGTGGGATTTGAACAACTAGTAGTAGGTCTTGCAAGCTTCAAAGCACTGTGCCATGTTGCCTCACTTTAGTTCATTCAACAGTATATAGAATAGGATCTTTAAACATGAGTCACAGAAATTATACCTAGTGAAGTTAAGTTCCAAATGTATTTTTTTAGAGGACATGTATGTTTTATTTTGTTTGTTAAATATTGAAAATCTGTAGAATTCTGGTTTATAGCTCAAAGTGCATTATTCACTTGTCCACACTGAATTCTGTGTGGTTTCTTAACTGCTGAAAATAAACAATTATATATGTTCATAGAAACAATGAAAAGCCTGTCCTTCTATAAATTTGCCCCATTTTAAAAATGTCATTTCCAATATCAGTCAATTCATTAGCTTTCCAAATTATTTTGAATTTTAAAAAATATTTTTACTTGTCCTAAAAGCCAAGAAATACAGGTATTGGCATGTTCCTTGTGCACATAGGTCCATGTCAGTGTGCTTGACTTAACATTTACAGATGAAAGTAAAAATATGCAAGTGAGAGCAGCCTCATCACTGAAATGGCTGAAGCCAAAAGCTTTCATGGTTGCTTGACTAACCTCACCGACCTTCTTCTGATGGATATGCTGTGATTTGCAGACTAATAGCTTTTGCCATTCACACACACATACATATATGTGTGTGTGTGTATACACATATATGTGTATATATCTATATCTATATCTATCTATCTATCTATCTATATATATATTTTTTTAGGCCCTGAGCCTTGTCTTTTGTCTTTCATTTTGAAGAGGACCATGGCATCAGGGACAAGATGACATGACTTCCAGTTAACTTTGATTTGAGTTAGGGAGTGCTGTACAATGCCACCAGCCTCACTTTCTCCTTTAGAGCCATCTGGATCCAGTGACTATCTGATATTCATCAGGATGACTTGAGATGACCCAGGAGCAATGGAAGACCCTGGTCTTTTTAGATTAAGGCCTTTTGAATAGAAAGAATACAGGAGCTAGCATATAACAAGATTTTATTGGAGACTATTAATCTTGTTTTGTTGATATGATTATTAAAAATTACTTAAATAGAGTAATGATAATGGAAATGAGTGTAGGCAACCATTTCCTTAAAATACAAAAGTTATCTAAAACTAAAGAAAAACAAAAACCTTTAACCACTCACAATACAATTTAAAAAAATGCTAGTCCCTTTTCAAGGTTGAGATACTTTTAAATGTGTTCATTAGTGACCAAAGAAGAGAACCTTAGCCAGCTGAGCCTGAATGGTATGTCAACTAGATAATTATCCACTAGTTTTAAGATGAACTGTGCTTAATATAGAAAGAGACACTGCCAGAATGATGACCATTGTATTTGCAAACTTCAGCACATGTGAACTCATTTTGAAAACTGTCACTGACTCTTCTCCTCTCCCTTCTACCTTTATGGTTATATTCCAAAATGCAAAGCAACCAGGTTAGCCTATCCCCAATGGTGCCCCTCAACCAGAGTGATCACTAACCCAACATCTTTGTCTTTCACCTTCTTTCCCCTTAATGTCAGCATTTTATGCTGCTTTGCTTCCTTCCTCTCTGATTTCTTTCACTACTCGTAACTCAGTTTCCAGCTTAAGCAATTTAACCAAATGTACACAAACACATTTTTAAATTCCTTCTCCTCTCTTTGCCACTTCCTTCCCAGGAATATCTCTATCCACCTTGAGTCTTTTACATTGTCTCCTCCCCTTTTTTTTTGGTCATTTTTCTCAGTAAAAATTCCTGCCTTAATCATAGTCAATAAGCATGGGGTACACCTGGATTAAGAAAGAGAAAATGAATGTAAACTGAATGAACAAATCTCAACTTTGTTTTTAAAGCTGCTTTCACTATCTTCGTAATCAAAGCCTTCATTTCCTCTCTCCCCTTTCTAATTAAACTTTTTTTTCTTTAAACATTAGCATCCAATATTTTAAGAGATGCAAAAATATTCATCAGTATTGTTTTTCTGTTTTGTTTAATTACTCATTTAATATACATTATCTTGTCAAAAATTATTTTCAACTGTGGATAGAGTGCTGGTATGGGAAGGTCAAGAGACCTGAATTCAAATTCAACCTCAGACACTTTCTGGTTGTGTGACCCTGAGCAAATTACTTAACTACTCTTTGTCTTGGTTTCCTCAACTATGAAATGAGGCTAACAATGGCACCTGCTTCCCAGGGTTATTACAGGGATTAAATGAGATGATATTTGTAAAGTGCTTAGCACAGTGTCTGGGATGCAATAGACACTTACTGGATGCTAGTTTCCTTCTTCCTTAGACTGCATCTAAGCACATCACCATTGCAGCTGGGAGGATGGGGAAAGAAAAAGTCTCTCCCCTCTACCTACCTGAGGCACTCTGGAAGAAGGCATGAGAGAAAAGGCAAGAGGGGAGTCCTGAAGAACATGAAAAAAATGAAAAATATACACATATGAATATTTAGATCCCCATTCATTACTTCAGGAATACATGATTTTGTTGGTGTGGATATTCCCTACACCAATACATATCACAGCCTCTTTATAAATAGGTAAATGGTCAGCCAGGGCAGTTAGGTAGTTCAGTGGATAGAATGCTGGACCTGAAGTCAGGAAGACTCATCTTTGTGAGTTCAAATCTGGCCTCAGACACTAACTAGCTTTGTGATCCTGGGCAAGTCACTTAGTCCTGTTTGCCTCAGTTTCCTTTTCAGCTGGAGAAGGAAATGGCAAACCACTCCAAGAAAACCCCAAATGGGGTCATGAAGAGTTGAACATGACTGAAACAAATAACTACAAAGATGGTCTTTGAGATTTGCTGTTGATAATCAGTTCATCCTCCTTTGACCAACCTGGTAATATCTTTATGAGCTTGGTTAGGTTGGTCTGTGGACAGCAGCCATACCAGGCTCTTACTTCAAACCTTGCCAGCATGGTAGAGATACCAAAACTTCCAACCTACTGGGATAGCCTCTAGCAACACAGAACCCCTTCAACTCTCCAATGCTGCATTGCAGTAAGGCTTTTATGGAGAATGCACACACATGTGTACATGTGTTTGTACAAATACAGAATATGCAAATATGTAAATGTTTTTCTGAAGCAGCTGCTTTGCTAAATATTTTGTAATTATAGATACTCTTAGTGGAAAGTTGTTATTAGGTTTAACAGCCAGGTAGGATGAGGCACACCTGTAATCCCAGTTACTAGTGAGGCTGAGGTTGGCAGATCTCTTGAACTCATGACTGGGGAGCTCCAGTGGGCTATGCCAGTAGGGTGTGTGCACTAAGGCTGGCATCGGTATGGTGAATCCTAAGGTGCAAGAGGCCATCAGGTTGCCTAAGGAGTGATGAACCAGCTGAGGTCAGAAACTGAGCAAAGTTCCCGTGCTAGTTGATAAGTGAAACCTTAATCTACCTACTGTTATTTTCCTTGAGCAGTTTTGTCCATTATATCCAGCAATGAGAGCTAATGCATATTTTATATTTCTCCAAGCGACAATAGTGGTCACTTATTTATTTGGGCAGTGATTTACAGTTCAGGAATAGGAATAATAATGCATTTTATTTTAGAAATCATACTAATAATTGTACAATTTGATTGTTGTAATACATTATCAAGCCATCATGTAGGTCTTTCATTTCCATAGGACACCTCACACCTGGCCTATGCTAATGGATATCCAGATATTGTGTCTGTCTTAGTAGAGAAAAAATGCAAATGACAATGCCTTTAATTAAGGTATGCACTACTTAACCATGCTGGTCAATAAAATACTTTTTGATTTCTCTCTTTGATTCAGAAAATTTGCTTTACTAACTTATTTAAATATCACTAATGATGTTTTAGTATGCTAAATGTTATATTGGAGTATTCATTATTTCTTTATATTATATTGACAGCCAGGACAATGTCAGCAAGAGGAGTGTGCAACTCTCCTGCTTGAACATGGTGCAGTCCCTAATCTTGTGGAAACTAACAACAACATTGTATTTCACTATGCTGCCCTCTGGACAGAACACAGCCTTAGCAGCAAAGCTGCTTAGATATAAAATGGATATTGAAGCACACCTCTTGCATAATAAATTATTTTATGAGCTAAAACGTGTAAACCAATAATGTCCAACCCACATATTTTATAATTCATATATTCATGGAAGCATTTCTTTAATGAAAATAACTTAAAATAATTCTGTATTTTAAGTTCATTGGCCTTTGGAATGTTCTAATGTGGAGGCCAGTGGGAATGAGGAGATTTCATTCAGGTTGAAAATCCTGATGAGGAAAATCCCTCTACTGATTTAGACTACATTTTAATCTTGGAGTAGGGATTCTTAATGTAGGATCCAATGACTTTAAAAATAAATGACTTTATAGTCATTTCAATGTAATTGGCATCCTTTGCATTCTGTATATTTTAGGCATTTAAAAACATTATTCTGGAAAGGGGTTCAAGACACAAAAAAGTTAATAAACCCCCGTCTTAGGGAAAGTCCTGGAGTACTGAAATGTTAAGTGACTTCCCAGGGTCACCCAGACAGTATATATGGTTCAGCAGCAGGTCTTGAATCTAGGTCTTACTGACTTTGAGCTAGCTTTCTATCCATTCTATCACAGCTGTCTCTCCAGAATTTTCTTAGGTTTGCCCCCCAGAATGCAATGGTTCCACTAAATACATGCCTACAATGCTTTTCTACATATAGACCTTTACTTTTGTATGTATATATACCATGTAATTTGTCATGTAGACATGGCACAACTTTTGTATAAAAATCTTTTAAAAATTTGTTTCTACTAAGTATAATACACACAGACATAGCATTTTTATAAGAACAAATTCTTAAGTGTGTGTGGTTTTTTTTTCTATTTCCTGAAGAACTTTCCTAAAAAGTTCTACTATTTCCTTTCTAGAACTATTTTAAGGTCTAAGAACTAGATTTTTAAAATCTCCTGAGTTTTAAGAAAAGGTTTAACCCTTGGTCACTGCCACTTGTGAAAGGAAAAATCATAAAGTACACATTAGGAGGGTTGGGAAGAGAGCAAAAATGCCAAGAAAATTACTTTCTTTCAGGTTTAACCTTCTCCAGGCAAGATCTTCTTAAGTTTTGAGGTTGGTTGTACTCTATTGAGGGGAATGGGTAAAGAGAACTAGTCAACGTTAAAACTGACCAGGATATAGCTTTAACTTAGCAGAGTTCTGAGGCAATAAGGTTGACTGCATGCAGATAATGATTGATCATGACATGAAGATAGCAAGAAAGGAAGATACTCTTGAAATGATATGAAACAGTCACTTGCAAATCCTGGGTTTCTATGTCCTGATCACAAATTAACAGCTGAAAGGAATCCCAGAGGCTATCTAGTTTCTTTCTGTCATTTTACATATAAAGAAATTAAGACCTATAGAAGTGAAATAATTTGCTTATGATCACACAGGAATTAACTAACAGAAGCAGGGTTTATGCCCTGCTTTCTCACTTCAAAGTTCCATTGTACCATACTTCCTTGTCATGTCATTAGCAAGTTCACAGGATTTCACACAATGCCTTAAGCTGAATTGAAGTATATATTGAATTCTTGCTCACTGTAACAATATCTTTAATATGACTTTGCAGGAAGGCCATACACCCCTTTTACTTGCAATTACAGAAAATGACCAAGATATGGTTGATGTTTTCTTAAAGAATGCAGAAATGTGAATGCCTTAGATAGATTTAAAAGGTACAGCAATTAAAACTTGAAAGAAAAAAAGTTACTAGACGAATAAGAACAACTTAAATCATGGAACTCTTAGTGAGCAACAATAATTGAAGTTGATTATCATTGTGAAAGAGTGAAAAATGTCCACAACCATCCAGTATGAAAAGAAAAGCTATTATTTATGACTGCAACAAAGAAAACAGTTCATGTGGACATGCCAACCATTGTTAATTGATGATCATTGTTTGCGATTTTATTTTTTTAATTTTAAGTTAACATTATCCCATAGAAGTTTTATATTCTAGGGATTCAGTTGATTCTGTTTATGGAATCATCTTCATGTGATCCATAAGAAATGTAGTATGTATTTTCTGTTTCTTCTTCCTTTGATTATCCTTAAGATTATGCACATTGAGAAATACAAATCAATACAAACACAATATGCTGAAATACTTTGATGGGCCCGTGATGTTATCATTGTGGATACTTGTGCACTGGTTCAGATTTTAATCCTTCCTTGCCTTTGTATCCTACATGATTTCTGTGCTTGGCATTCCATAAATTTTTCATAGAGAATCCAGGAAACACATGGATGCCTTCTCCTGGTTCTTTTAGTATTTGAGGACCAGTGCAGCCAAAATGCCCTCTGACTTCTATTTTCAAGACAAGATTAGCCCACTTCTTTTTCTGTTCATACATATCTTTGATAATATCTCTCATACCACTTACTATGTCAAAGTCATTATGAACCTGAACCTCCTTATACTCTCACTGTATATATTTCTACGACTATTGGGATTATCTACAATTTTGATCCTTCTGAGATCATGCTTTTGGCTTTAGGATTTTCAAAAATTACTGTTGCCATGTAGCATTCTGAAGAATATTGGTGTTTATAAAATGAGCTTTTGGGGGCAGTGGGATCATTGGAAGTGCTGTGTAGTTTCTCAGATAATATCTTCTTGTTGCATCTCCTTTTCCCAATAATCATAAGCCCAGCTTCAATGCCAATCCAGGCAGTGTGCGTGTGTATGTCTATATATATAAACACATTTACAGAGATGTAGATAGACAAACTAGATTGGGCTGCCCATTGAACTGCAAGGAATCTAGTAAATATTTCCTTTTCATCTACTTTTTCAGTATAGATTCTTAGACCAATCTGTTTTGACTAAGTTTAGATTCCATCAAAGAGCCATTTTTATGTTCCAGGGCTTGATACAATTAGTACAATCCTATTAGTACAAAAATAGGAGCTTTTGGAAATCTTTGCCATCATAAACAATTTCTATTCTATTTGGACTCTGTGCAGGACATCTTACATAACATTGGCAAGCACCTTAGATGAGCAAATGTCTCACTATTTACATTTAGCTTAATGCTGATACTCATTCAACAAAGTTGTCCATTTGGGTTGCATGTGTCATTGAGTCATGTACGATTTTAACATTTGCATGGGAGAAACTTGTTTGATATCACCAATTAAAAAAAATGGAACTGACATTATCCTAAAGGAATGGTTAAAATTGTTGGAATAATTTCAGAATTAGTTGGCTATGTTCATTCAGATCATAGTCTGGCCAGAATAAATGTCAAAATTAATACAAACGAGAAGGATAAAGATGAAAAGTAGACAGTGGTTATAGCAGCTATAGCCTGTTGTGACTACACAAGCTATCAACTCCCCCCAAAAAGGAAATGGCCATTATCAGTCATCCAGTTTACAAGCATGTGTTAAGCACTGCTGTATGGTAAGCGCTATGCTAGGCAGTGGGTTTAATTAAATTAAAACTCAGAGGTTTAATTAATATAAAACAGTTGCCACAAAGAGAAGGCCAAAAGAGCCCAGAAATGGCATTGCTGGGAAACATGATCTCTGTCAAAAAGAGAGCTATTATGGCTAAGATTAACTCAAGTTTAGAATACAACACAATTTGCAAAAAATTAAGGAAGAAGAGGATAGATGATAAAGATCAGTATTGCTTCACAAAACAATGAAAAGCAGTTGAAGAGAAAATAAACCTGTAGGTTATTTGACATGAAGCCTAAGCCAGATCATCCTGAAAGCATTTGTCTGTGGAACTGGAAGAGTAACAATGAATAGATAAGAAATAGAACAGAACTACCAATATTTCTTTTTTCATTAACACCAATAGTGGAACATGTGGATTCATTCAGCTCAGTATCTCTGTTAGGCAAGGGCAATCGTACTTTATAAGCCTGATTCAGGGAAGTGTGGCTAGATCTGACCAGATGCCTACAGAATGACAGATGAAGCACAATTATAAAGGTACTTCGGAATCATTTTTTTTAAATTAACTTTTGTTTATTTTTAGTTTACATCATTGATTTACACAAGATTTTGAGTTACAAATTTTCTCCCCATCTTTCCCCTACCCACCTCACCAAAAACAACGATCCCACTGTATACCCCCTCCCCCAATCTGCTCTCTTCTATATTCTCCCCCATCACCCCTCTGACTTTCTGTAGAACAAGATGGATCTCCCTATCCCAGTGCCTGTATATCTTATTTCCCAGTTGTATGTAAATTATATATCTATATCTATATCTATATCTATCTATCTATCTATCTATCTATCTATCTATCTATATTTAACATATTATTTTAGAACCTCAAATTCTAGATTCTTTCCCTTCCTCCCTTGTCACCCACCCTCACTGGAAAGACAAGTAATTCAATACAGGCCGTACATGTGTAGTTACGCAGAACATCTCCACAATGGACATATTGTGTAACACTGATGATATTTCCCTCCTTTCCCGCCCTCCCCTTGTTCTATTCTCTACTTTGTCCCTGTCAGAATCACTTTTAAAATTATTTGAAAGAAGGGAACATTCCAAAAGAGTGAAAGATCACTTTGTAATGAAATAAAAATATATTAATATGGGAGAGTAACAGATTAGATTTTTCATTGAGCTGAGATTTCAAGATGAGTGGTATTTTTTTGAGCCTTCACTTCTGAATGTTAACTTTATTTTTACTAGTACTTTTTCCCCACTTACATGTCAACATAATTTTTAGCATTCATTTTTATAAGATTTTGAGTTCCAAATTTTTCTCTCTCCCTCTCTCCATTCTCTTCCCTCTTCTGAAAATGGTAGGCATTTTGATGTGGATTATATGTGTGCTATCATGTAAAATACATTTCCATATTAGTCACAGTTGTGAAAGAAGGAACAGATCAAAAGGAGGGAAAACATGAAAAATAATAAAATAAATGAAAAAAATATGCTTCATTTTGCATTGACAGTCCGTCAGTTCTTTATCTGGATGTGGATGGTATTTTCCTTTGTAATTCTTTTCTCCTTGTCTTGAGTCATTGTGTTACTTAGAAGAACTGAGTCATTCATAGTTGATTAGCACACAGTGTTGCTGATACTATGTACAATGTTTTCTTGGTTCTTTTCATTTCACTGCTTCAGTCCGTACAAGTCTTTCTAGGTTTTTCTGAAATCTTCCTTGCTCATCATTTCTTGTAGTATTCCATTACATTCATATGCCACAACTTGTTCCATCCATTCCCCAATTGATGGGCATTCCCTCAGTTTCCAATATTTTTCCACCATAAATTGGGCTGCTATAACTATTTTTGTACATGCAGGTCCTTGTCCCTTTTTTATGATCTCTTTGGGATACAGACCTAGCAGAGGCATTACTGGGTCAAAGGGTGTACGCCGATTGGTTGCCCTTTGGGCATAGTTCCAAATTGCTCTCCAAAATGTTTAGATCAGTTCACAACTCTACCAGCAGTGTATCAGTGTCCCAATTTTCCCACATTCTTTCCTTTTTTTTTAAAATTTTATTTTAGTTTGCATCATTCATGTCCACAAGATTTTGAGTTACATATTTTTTCCCCCTCTTTCCCCCACCCACTGCCCCAAAACAGCCATCCCAGTGTGTCCCCCCTCCCCCAGTCTATTCTCT